>LPNX010247802.1:134784-163771 GCA_001517045.1 Pseudotsuga menziesii | reverse complement strand
ATATATATATATTCTATGGGTGATATTGCCCCAACTTACAATAGAGGGTTTACCTCATGACTTTTGCATGACCAATTACATCAAGAACATCCTTGAATGAAGGAATAACATCTCCAAAGGAGAATACAACAAAAGTACAAAGAATATCTTCCGAATATACAATATTTTAACACTCCCTCTTAACTAGGAAGGTATTCTACATCAACAACAACCATCATTACAACTGTGCAACTGACTGGTGAATCTCTATATGTCATAGGAAGTTTTGGAACATCATCATACATCTTCATCATCGATCTCAGCTAGATCATCTTCTGCGATCTCAGTATGTAAATACTGAATCATTTTATGTATGTGTTGAATCATCTTCTATCAGTATATAAATACTGAATCATCTTCTAGATCATCTTCTGTAGTATTAGTATGTGGATACTGAATCATCTCCTGGATCATCTTTTGTAGCATCAGTATGTGGATGCTGAATCATCTTCTGTTACGTTAGTATATGAATATTGAATCATCTTCTGAATACTGAACCTTCTTCTGTAACATTAGTATGTGAATACTGAAAACATCATCATCTGCATCATAAGTATCATTGTCTACATCTTCAGTATGTAAATATTGAATCACCATCATATGCATCTTTAGTATGTAAATACTGAAACATGATCATCTGTATCTTCAGTATGGAAATACTGAATTACCATCATCTGCATCTTCAATATGTAAATACTGAAATATCATCATCTATATCTTTAGTATGGGAATACTAAAACATCATCATCTGTATCTTCAGTATGGAAATACTAAAACATCATCATCTGCATCAACAGTATGTATACTGAAACAATCAACGACATCATTAGCATGTTAGTGCTAAAAACCACATTATATGTAGTGCTAGATCATCATTTGCATTATCAGCGTAGAGATGTTGGGACAGCGTCATCATCATCAACATAAAAATGTTGAAACAACCTCATCATCATCAACTATATCAACATTAATAACATAGGGTGCTGGGACCACAACCATATCAACAACAACAACACAAGGTGTTGGGACCACAACCACATCAACATCATCAACACACGGTGTTGTGACTTTAACCATATCAACATTATCAGCATAGGGTTTTGAGACCATAACCACATCAACAACATCAACACAAGGTGTTGGGACCATAACCACATCATTAACATCAACATGTTGAAGCAACATCGGTATAGAAATACTGAAACTATCTTAGCAATCAAATCAACAATCAACAATCATCAGTGTAGTAAAACTGAAACTTCAACAATCAATAATCATTAATCATTAGTGTAACCACACTTGAACTATCTCAAGAATCAACAATCAGCAATGTAGTAACACTGAAACTTCAACAATCATCAATCATCAGTGTAACAACACTGCAACTAAATCAACAATCATCAGTATAGTAATATTGAAGCACACATCTCAACAATCAGTATAGCAATATTGAAGCAAACATCTCAGCAAGCATCAGTATAACAATACTAAAACAATCGACTCAACCATCATCAAAACATCTTAGCAACCATCATCAACAATCATCGACAATCAACAGTATAACAATACTGCAACAATCATCAACAATCAACAATATAAAAATACTGAGGATACATCTTGCCCTTCATCTTCTTTGAGCAGCATCACGGTGAGTTATCTGGTAGATCCATCCGGGCATTTTGTCTAACTTACTAACTCTTTCGAGCCAAACAAGCCTAGTTAGACAGATGGATCTCCTTGCAGACTAAACAAGCCTTATATGGCTTACTAACCCTTTCGGGCCAAACAAGCCTAGCCATACATACTAATCCCCCTAGAATCGGCAAGCCTTGTCTGACTTACTAACCCTTTCGGGCCAAACAAGCCTAGCCAGACATACCCTCCTCTAGATTGACCTACTCACCACTACATCCATCATCTACTGTCACTCCCTCTTTTGAGAGAGGTCCTTTCGGACTAGACCAAGCTTGTCTCGAAAGTATTCAAACTTTACACGAGCCAGAGGCTTAGCCAATACAACTGCTACTTGTTTCTTGGTGGGAACATACTTGAGCTTTATGACTCCCTTCAACAACTTGTTCTTTAACATTCTCTTTTTGTACATCTGCAACTGCATCGTACATTTACAACTTGCATCATTATTTTTTGTGCATCTATAATTGCATCATTCTTCTCTTGTACATCCGTAATTGTATCACATATGCAATTGTATCGTATATCCACAACTAAATTGTACATCCATAACTTCATCATTTTTTCTCTTGTAGCTGATTGCATACAATCCTTCCTACAAGTCAAATACAATTGTTATGATTAGAAACATTTCATAACATATTCAAAATGACAACTTCCCATGCATAAAGATATATATATATATATAATCATGCAACTATTTTTGCTAATGCAATAGTCATCTAACCCACTTACCCATCACCTGCAAATTAGTAGTAAACACAAATATTATACTATACATTTCTTGAATCTAGAAACATATCTATGTACACATCTTTGAACATCTAAATATCTATGAAATGACTATTCATATACTTATCTTTGTTTATTTGGTAGACTCCGTCTTGATCTTTGTCTTCTTTAATTACTGGAGTCTCTCCCAATGTGTTCAACTTCATCGTCTGATTCTGAAGATCTGTTCCTATCTTGCTCATGATCGAAAATACCAAGAAAGTATTCTTACACCACAGATCACATAGAACTGTGTCTGTGTGTCTTACCAAAGCATCTCTTCTTAAGAGTATAATCTTCATCTTCATCAGTATAATTCTTCTGTATCATATTCCTCATTACTTGAGGAATCTTTACTTGCTTTCTTCTTAGCTGCAATATATTCATCCTTGTTGTATTGAGAGAAACACTCTGCTTTCTGCAATATGTTGTAGTACGTAGCACTACCAACTTGATCAAAGTCATCATACCTTTGTAGTGCCCTTTAGGTACCACACCATTTGTTCTGCATATTGTACTTGGATAAGTAAAATGTCTTATGGATTTCATCATACTTCTAATCTCAAGAATCATGTCAATATTCTTGAACTTTGAGATCTACTGTAGTTACTCCCTCTGAGGTGGAGCACCATCCTCCCTATGTATATGCATTAGGACATTGGGGTGACAGGTAGCCTCCTCTGCTGTTAGTCTTCTTTGTATCCATCTATGTCATTAGATATCAGGATCCTTCATCTCGAGCATTGTTGCAAGTTTTCTCTTGTTCGTTATAGGATTCTATCTTCAACCTTGTAGTAAAGGTTGGGATCTCCATCACTCTAGTTGATCCTCAAGTTTATCGTGTGATTGTATGTGTTATCCCATGGGTGTCTTTCGAGCTTGTACAAATCCTTCTGAGCATAGGAGGCTTTATGCAGAGAGTCTCAAGCCATATAGGTTGTTTGATTTGTTCTTCTAATTTAATTGTACCAATTGTTTAGTGAGATATCAATTGTTGAAGATGTGTGTCTAGTTCCGAGAGTAGTGCCATGTCATAACCAACTCTCTCTGTTGATAGAAACCATGAAACTTACTTCGTATCTTTTGATACTTCAATTGGTGATATACTTGATCTTGTAGATCTACTTGGAAGATCTCATAAAACTTCCCTTCATGTCTTGAGCTCATATCCAAACATCATTCTGTATGATCGACTGGTACTTATAGAACACATCAGCCTTCCATTCTTCCTTCTTGGGACGTTCTTTCGGAAAGTGTCCTTTCACATCACAACTGAAGTATTGAGTTGTGATATGTCCTATTCTTGGCGGGAATGTTCTTCCTTCTTATTCTTTCTCTTCTTGGCCTGAGTTGTTAGGGCTTGATTGTCATCTCTTCTTCAATCTTTGTTCATCTTCCACAGTAGACTCTCTCTCTCTCTCTCTCCAACACAATACTTGAGTGTGAGATCTATCCAAAAGAGAGAGGCGCCTCTCCTATTTATATTCATTAGGTGAGTGCCTCAAACGACTAACTAGGTTGGGCAGGTTCCCTAATTAGGGCCGACCTACCTTGGGAGACTCAAAATGCATTTTATGTATTAATTATATGGGTGTTATTGCCCCGACTTACAATGGAGGGTTTACCTCGTGACTTTTACATGACCAATTACATCAACGACATCTCCAAATGGAGGAATAACATCTCCAAAGGAGAATACAACAAAAGTACAAAGAATATCTTCCAAAGTTACAATATTTTAACACTTTCCAGGAATGGCTAGAAAAGGGTTTCAATGGTTATTTGAGCAAAAGAAAAAGAAAAAGAGTTTTTTATACCTCGTGCATAGATTTTATTCATTTTGAAAAAAAATTATAAACATTGTTTTTGTGTAAATTTTGGCTTTATAGTCAAATTTTTATATTTTTTACTAAGGTTTAGTTTTATAAAAAAATTGTTGTATAAATTTTGACTTGATAGTCAAATTTTTATATTTTTTACCAAGGTTTAGTTTTATAAAAAAATTGTTTGGCACAAGGCCGCTCAACACCAAGAGCAAATGGCCATATGGAGCCACGTATTTGCCACATCAACACAAACAAATTGCCATATGGGGGCACCCATTTGCCACATCAACACAAACAAAACACCAAGAGCAAATGGCCATATGAGAGCCACATATTTGCCACATCAACACAAACAAATTGCCATATGGGAGCCACGTATTTGCCACATCAATAGCAAATGGCCATCTGGAGCCACGTATTTGCCACATCAACACAAACAAATTGCCATATGGGGGCACCCATTTGCCACATCAACAACAAATGGCCATATGGAGCCACGTATTTGCCACATCAACAACAAATGGCTATATCAACACCAACAAATTGCCATATGGGGGCACCCATTTGCCACATCAACACAAACAAAACACCAAGAGCAAATGGCCATATGAGAGCCACATATTTGCCACATCAACAGCAAATGGCTATATCAACACAAACAAATTGCCATATGGGGGCACCCAATTGCCACATCAACATAAACAAAACACTAAGAGCAAATGGCCATATGAGAGCCACGTATTTGCCACATCAACACAAACAAACAAATTACCCATAAGAGAGCCACGTATTTGCCACATCAACACAAATGGCCATATGGAGCCACGTACAGCAAATGGCCATATCAACACAAACAAATTGCCATATGGGGGCACCCAATTGCCACATCAACATAAACAAAACACATCAACACAAACAAACAAATTACCCATATGAGAGCCACGTAAACGCAAATGGCCATATGGAGTTGCCACATCAACATAAACAAAACACCAAGCAAATGGCCAGCCATTAAAATCTAAGCATGGAGCATACAAAGATTATTACATTGCTTTGTTCAATGATAAAATTTGAAACTGCCTGCGGGTATAAACAAATGAAAGATAAATCATTTGGTACATGTGGGATATATCACTACAAAGTAAATATATTAATAAGCCAAATGAAGGAATCGCTAATTAAGACTTTGATACAATTCTTACAGGTTGTAAAGGCGCTTCTAGCTCGCATTGAGAGTAGTTGTTTTTGCTATCACAACCAAGTCGGCCTAATGTTGCACAATTAAATCATTTGCTTAAGCGGCCCTCTCCTAAAACTCGGTTATACAGTTATCAACGTAGAGGAATATTTGCCCAAATACAAAGAGTTTATGATGCCTTCTTAGCAGAGTTTCCTTTACGCTATGGTAATGGAAGAAAGAAGAAAAATCGTACACTTCAGAGAATGTGCTCCTGCTGTTCAGAGTTGATTAGTGCAGCATATGTCTGAAACTGGTGGAGATGTGTATTTTCATAAATTTCTTCCTCCAGATAAGACTTTCAAACCATCACGTTTTTCGTAGATTCTCAGCAGCAATACAAAAACAACCTTGAAGAGTACAGTAAAAACAACTCAGTTGTTCCAGGTGTAAATGCAGTACGTATAGTGCATCGCTTCCATTGGCTTCTTCCGGGTATATAACAGGTGGTGAGAATTGGTCAAAGGAGAAAGCAAGGTTGCGTAAAGGAATAACCATTTTAGTTGCTACTCTTGGTCGGCTTTTGGATCACCTAAAGCATATATCCTCCTTTGTTCATAATCGCCTCCGTTGGTTTTTTTATGAAGCAAACATACTTTGGACCTAGGATTTGGTAAAGACATAAAGGAGATAGTAACCCTGTTGGAATCTGGACAACTTGGATTTGACAAAGAGAATAGAGCAAATAACAGGTCTGATGATGATGAGTACCAGCGGCATAATTTGTTTTTGTCAGCAACATTGAATGAGCAAGTTAATGATCTTGCAAAAATAAGCTTGAACAATCCTATCACCATTGGGCTGAAAGAGAGAATTTTTTGTCAAGGTAAGACCAAAAATCTTCTGGTATTTCCACAGATGCAGTAACAAATGAATAGGATCTGCCTTGAACCTGTAGTTTGAGTACAGATTTCCAGCTAAGTTAGTCCAGAGTTACATCAAGGTGCCATGTCGTTTAAGGTTTGTAGTGTTGTTGGCTCTTTTGCGATCACAATTTGAAGCAGAACCTTCCCGCAAGGTTGTGGTTTTCTTCTCAACATGTGATGCAGTAAATTTCCACTATGCACTCATAAGCGAGTTTCATTGGGTTGCAAATTTTCAAGAGGTAGATGAAGAAAACGGAAGTTTCATAAAATGAAAAACGTTTCGTCTGCCATGGAAATATGGCACAAGCAGAACGAAAGCAAACTTTTCGTTGATATAATGAAGAAAAATGTGTTCTTCTCTTCTGCATTGATGTGGCGGAAAGAGGCTTGGAATTTCCGAAATTTGGATGCATTATTCTGTATGACTCTCTGGGAGATGCAAATGAATATATGCACAAGGTTGGTAGAACAGCTCGTCTAGACCAGAAAGGGAAAGTAGTGTTATTTCTACAACCTATTGAGTTGGATTATGGTGTACCCTTGAATGAGCTTTTAGTGAAAATATTTTGGATCATATTCAAACACATGAAGGACATATAATAAGAGCACCTCGTGGTGATGGGAACGAAGCAATCGTATTGGTTATACCTTTTCAGTCAGATGGCATTCATATAGGGGATGCGTTTTCTTTAGGTTTGGGATTCTCACTATTCTGCTTATTCAGCAGAGACGTATTCCTCTCCGCCATAGTTGCAACAACAACCTTATTTGCATCCAAATGGAACCATCACAGGTCAGGTGTTGCCCACAGCTCAATATGGCCAAAGAAATATAACTCTGCGTTAATTCAAAGAAATTTGGACTGTTTAAACCTTGGAAAAACAAAAGGTGGATCAATGATTCAGTTTAAAGCCATCGAAAGATCCACAGATCATATGGATTCCCCATCACCAACTTGCATGAACAAAGAAATAATTGAAGCCTTACAGAATTTTTACACCACGTGCAGATTAAACGCGTGTTGAGCCTCCATCACCCCGCCAAACAAATCAACGGCTGCTAAAAATTCCACTGATAGAAATGCAAGAGATTAATGATCAGAAGCCTCAGCGGAAATCTTATGCACCGTGTGGTTTTTAACACATATTTTTATCTTATTCATTTGAAAACAAAATCAATGGCTGCCAGGTATTCTGCTTGCCAAAATTGGTGTGAGATTAATGTGATTGAGTTCAGCGGAATTCTTCATTGATGGATTTTAAAAAAAAGGGGGGTTGGAGTTAAATTTATTCTGTTGATTTAGATGGTTACGATCCAAACTTTAATGTTGTTGTGGTGGAGCTTGGAACAATTTATTGAACATAAAACCTGTCATTGGTGAGAATAAAGAAGATTTGGATTTCATTAAGTGGACAAAGGAAAGATAGGAGACAATCATTAAGGATTGTTGGAAAGGAATGCACTGAACATAGAGAGTATATTAAAGAGGAGACTGCCAAAGAAGTTAACAGAGCAAAATTGACTACTGAAGATAGTAAGAAGGATGAAGAAGGACAACTACTGAGAGCAATTGTAAATGAAGGAATAAATACAGAAGGAAATGTCCAACATTGTGATGAAGTGCTTAGTTAAAAGATATAGATCATGTACAGATGAAATTGGACAAAGCCATATAGTAGTCAACTTTAAACATCCGTTTTGGATAAAATGGTGTAAATTTTAAAAAATAGAAGGAGGTGTTTTTTTAGCATAGGATAATCAACAAAAACCTTTATCAGTTTTTACACATGTGTCGCGGAAATTTTCCAAATTTTCAAATCACTGTTTTGGTTATCATTTTTAAATGCATATTTCTATGAGCTGGAGGAAAATATGGAAAAATGGAAACATGGGTTCAGTTGGGAACATGTTGAATTACAAAAACTTTTTTTTGGATGTTACACAAGTGTCACCAATGGAGATATATAGGTGGGGATTTGAAGCCTATTTTTCATGAATCCCCTCCTAAAAATCAGTTAAACATGTCTTTATGTTTGTAACTGTTTCTATTTTTAGGAAGGTAGTTAGAATTCCAATTGAAGACTAGGTAGAGGTAGGTTTTGCTATATAAACAAATGTAATTGATAGATTTAGGGTTGGATTTTCAAGAGCAAAGAGGCTCTTTCATTGTAATGGTTTTATTTTTTGAAAATGAATAAAGTTGCAGAGAAGAGATGTTGAATTGAATTTTTCTATGGTAGAGATTCTTGTGCCATCACCTTTCTTAATAAGTAACCTTCGATGTGATTGTTTTTCCAGTTTCCCATCCCATATTGTAACTTCTTTCATGTCTGAACAATATTTTTATGAACCAGAATTCATCATGGATGATCTAGGTTCATTGTTTCAAACATTTTGTGCTAAAGTTTTATAGAACTCACCCTAGTTAGGTGCTATGTTTAATGGGTTGTCTTCTTTGTCTGCTAATCAAATTGCAAATTCTTAAAGACTGAGGAAATGGTGTTTACCCTGTCTCTGCCCATGATTCTTTAAGACTCTAATCTCTTTCAGCTGAAACTTATATCTGATTTTTGACTCCATTGCCCAATGGTCTCTTTCTAGTGTGTCTTATCAAATCTTTTAAAAACCAACTTGTGCTATAAGAAATCTGACCTTCTGAGTGTTTTGATTGAATATACTGAGTGAAAAGGCTTTTAAATCATTGAGAGATCCCTCTCTCAATGTATAAGGTCAGAATACAGTCAAAAGTGGTTTTGTGGTTACCTTGGGGTTTCCTTGACACAACCCAAGGAAAATCTGAGTGCTAACATATAAGCGTCGTTGTCGAGGAATGAGGGTTCACATATTTGCTGGGTATGGACAACATATTTTCAGATTTGATTGTTAATGGTGACCAACAGTTAGATATCAAGTAGGTTGTGTATGTTTCACCTGGCGACTCCAACTTTGAAGAATCCAGTTTTTAAATTTTTTTGTGGTGACTCCACTGTTGAAAGGTTTCAGAGTTTAAAGTGTTGATTTGGGTTCTTCATTAATCAAGATGAGTTCTATATTTTCAAGGTATGCCCCTATGAATCATGCTCACATTCCTGGTTTTCCAAATCGAATACCTAATGTAGATTGACAAACGTGTTTTCCAAAATTTAAAGATAAAAAGAGTGATGACGATGCCCTTCATTTGGTTAGATTCATATGCATATACATGAGCTTGGAGTTGAATTGCATGAGGATTCTTTAATGAAAATGTTCATGGTTAGTTTGGAAGGAAATGAACGGTCATGGTATGAGAGGTTTCCATCAGAGTTTTTATATTCCCTTAAATACTTTGATTCAAGATTTCATGAGCATTTCAAATACCAATATCCTTCCTTGTTGATGGTTCAAGACTGTTACATACATGTTAACAGCTTCATTGAAGATTTGGAGAACATGTATGGTGATGATGAGTTTATGGATGAAGAGCTTCTAGATATTTTACATGAGAACTCATTTCATAAAAAATAAATACAAACCAGCTGCCATGGCATTTAAGAAAAATCCCAGTAGTTGATAATTTCTTCTGAAAGTGACATAAGCCAAAATTTTGATTCAACCAATTCTATTTTTTTTTTTTTTGAAATTGATGATAATTTGCAGCATTCTTGTCAATCTATGTGTGACCAAGAGGGAAGTTGGGATTGTCAATCAAATCTTTCCTCATATTATTCAACTTCTAAATTTTTGATACAAGAAGGGGTTGCTCATTTCCAATCAGAAAATACCCTTTGGCGACAAAATTTATTCAAAGTTCTAATGCTTCTGTGGCTGGTTACATAGAGAATTCTAATTCTAGAAAATTTCAGTCTTATAGTCCTTCCACATGTTCATTTTCTGAAATTGCATGTATAGAGGAATTAGACCTTGAATTAATGGTTGAAGAAGGACCTTTGTGTGTTTATCAAACCCAAATTTCACCTGAAGATTTACATGAACATATAAATCCCTCTTTACTTATGGCTTATGAGAAAGATGAACAACAATACAATAAGTTCCAACATATAGAAAAACCAAAAAATTGCAATGAGGAAGTGAAACACCAAAAAGAAGATCAAGGCTCCTTTTCAAATTTAGAATTTTTATGTCAAGAAGAATTTTGTTCACTTGATTTTAGTGAAGAAAAGAATGATATTTCTGTTGAAGCACATAAAGAGAATCAAGTTGTTAATTCAGAAATTTTAAAGGAGATTGTTGATGTTCTAGTTGAAAATTGTCATGAACACACTCTTCAAGCTTCCTTTGAAAAACAGTTTGACAATGTGCAAGAGAATTTACAGTTTGAGCAGCCTTGTCATGGCAAGCAAATGACAGAGTATGTTGAAGGTTGTCATGTTTTTTATGATCCAGTGATTGATTATATGTAGAGACTTTTGAGTCGGGATGGTTGGTTATGTGTTTTCAATAAAGATCAAGTCTTTTATCATAGCTTTTTGCCATTATGTTCTTCAATTCTGATTTTGATCAAGCATGATGAAAAAGCTCCATCATTAGATCAATTGTTTGATTGGCTTCATTTGAAATCAGAGTTTACTTCATTGGGCATTGGTGCTCAGTAAAGTAGGGTAGAATAATCTCGACATGGCGAGCATTTCTTTCAACAATTTTGTAGTTTGATTTTAGTATCAAGTTTTTGTTTCAAGTTTCAAGTTCAGATTTGCAGTTTACAGTTGGTTTCAGTCTTCAGAGGATGGATGGGTGATAGGTTATAGGTTGGAGTAGGTTGAGGGTGTTCACGAAATATTGGGAGGAGCCCAATGGATCAGGCACTTGGTCTACGGGTTCTTTCGTAACTCGTAGAGAGGATATCATCCCCAATTGGAGCTAGCTGTTAGCACTATTTTATTTCTGTCGCGACTGGTATTGTCGCTTTCTAAATTTCAAAGTTTCATTGGTGATTTGGAAGCTCCGAGGTTTTACTCACTTGAAAAGTATTTCCAGGGATGGCTAAAAAAGGGTTTCAATGGTTATTCAAGCAAAAGAAAAAGAGAAAGAATGTTTTATACCTTATGCATAGATTTTATTCATTTTGCATAAAATTTATAAACATTGGTTTTGTGTAAATTTTGGCTTTATAGTAAATTTTTTATATTTTTTACCAAGGTTTAGTTTTAAAAAAAAAGTCAATTTAAAAAAAAAAGCCAACTTTTTATATTTTTTTACCAAGGTTTAAAAAAGTCAATTAGAAAAAAAGAGAATTTTTTATACCTTGTGCATAGATTTTATTTATTTTGCATAAAATTCATAAACATTGGTTTTGTGTAAATTTTGGCTTTATAGTCAATTTTTTTATTTTTTTTACCAAGGTTTAAAAAAGCCAATTAGAAAAAACAGAAAGAATTTTTTATACCTCATGCATAGATTTTATTCATTTTGCATAAAATTCATAAACATTGGTTTTGTGTAAATTTTGGCTCTGTAGTCAATTTTTTATATTTTTTACCAAGGTTTAGTTTTATTAAAAAAAGTCAAATTTAAAAAAAAAAACCAATTTTTTATATTTTTTATCAAGGTTGAAAAAAATCAATTTTTTATATTTTTTTACCAAGGTTTAGTTTTATAATAATTTAGCTTTTAATATTTTTTACCAAGGTTTAGTTTGATTAAAAAAATCAAATTTCAAGAAAAGAAGCCAATTTTTTAATATTTTTTACCAAGGTTTAAAAAAGTCAATATTTTATATTTTTCACCAAGGTTTAGAAAAGTCAATTTAAAAAAAAAAACCAAATTTGTTAAAAAAGTGAATTTAAAAAAAACCAATTTTTTATATTTTTTAACAAGGTTTCAAAAAAGTCATTTTTTTATATTTTTTACGAAGGTTTAAAAAAGTCCATTTTTATATTTAATTTTTTTTAAAAACCAATTTTTTAATATTTTTTACCAAGGTTTAAAAAGTCAATTTTTTATATTTTTTACCAAGGTTTTAAAAAGTCCATTTTTATATTTAATTTTTTTTTTAAAAAGCCAATTGTTTATATTTTTTACCAAGGTTTAAAAAAGTCAAATTTTTATATTTTTTACCAAGGTTTAGTTTTTTATTTTATTTTTTACCATATTTTTAACCAAGGTTTAGTATTTTTAAAAATTTTTACCATATTTTTAACCAAGGTTTAGTTTTTTTATATTTTTTACCATATTTTAACCAAGGTTTTTTTATTTTTTATTTTTTACCATATTTTTAACCAAGGTTTAGTTTTATAAAAATTTGTTTAACCAAAGTTTAGTTTTATTTTTTTACCATATTTTTAACCAAGGTTTTTTTAATTTTTTTTTTAACAAGAACGGTTATGTTGCATTAAGCGGCATTCTAGCAAGCCAGAATCAGATAGTTACAAATCTGAATAAGGTTGATGACCACTAACAGTGCTGCCAACCTTCTTGTGAATGTCTTGGGAGACAAATCCCATCTGCATCTAGAGTTAATTCGAGAAAATGACAAAAAATGCTTACATGAGTAAATTCTCACAAACTGTGAGCAAAGTAGAAGACAGAAGCAAAGCATTAAACCGAGTGGGATGAAATTTGCCCCTTAAAGAAAGGATCCAACTTTTTCTGAGAACCTAAGGAAATGCTAGAGGCCACCTCCTTTTCTCTACGCGCTTTATTGGACTTTCGCCCTCGGGTAAGGGGTGGAGACGGGACTGAAATGTCTTCAGGTTCAGAAGTTTCCACAGAGCTGCTAGAGGGGACTGAAACAACCAGATTTGCTGGGGCAGAGGGTTCAGGATCTGAAGCCCGAATTTCTCCCGCTGCTATTGATTCTGGGGGGGCGGGATCCGGAAGGCTTTCGTCTGCCGGAGAATCTTCCTTAACTGCTGTTGCTTCTGGATCTAGGGCTTCATCTTCCTTCAGCGCATCAAAGCTGTTTTTATTTTCTAGAGTTGCCTCTGCTGAATGAGTGGCCTTCGGAGCCTGGGCTAGTGGCTCCTTTCACCTTGGCTTCCTTCGCCGGTTAGTTACTGGCTGAAAATCATCTTCTTTGACTGGTCCCGCATCTTCAGAGGCTTTGGGGCAACTTTTTGCGAAATGACCGTAAGCGTGGCATCGGAGGCACTTAAAGGGTATTTGCTCGTAATCCAACTCTTGGATATGGCACCATTCCCCTAGGGAGAACTGAATGGCTTCCGGAAGTCCTTTCTTGAGGTTAACCTCAACACAAATATGAGCGCAGGTAAATTGGTCCCCTTTCGGCTCCGCACTGTCCAGGAACCGCCCAAGCGTATTTCCAATGTCCTCCAGAGATCCTTTCCCCCAGAGATGTAAGGGAAGATGAGGCAGCCTAACCCAAACAGGGGCTGCGGTGATTTCAGCTCCGGGATTGAAATCAAGAGTCCAGGGGGCTAAGAACAGCCCCCTCAACCCCATGAAATAGGGTCCAGATCTGAAAACTAGATCACGGTACTCTTTCCTCGAGAAGCCGAAGACAAAAAAACCCCTGCCTACTGCACACAGAGAAACGATTCCATGCATCAGCGGCTTCCAACGATCTTCCATCCATGCCTCCACCGTTTTGGGGCTAGGCCATAACCCCGTAAACTTTTCGATGAGGGCCTTTTTTGCTAGAAGGAGGGCAAGATTGCAAGGCTCCTCTGGAGATAGCTCCAGAGAAGGGATCTCTTCCATCTTCTTAACAAACTTAGACGAGAGAGAAGGCTTGACTTTAGGTCCTGCCGAACAGACTAATGCTTTGAAAGCTTCCTAAGGGTCTTTTCCCATCTCATTAATCGGATCTGGGGCCATCGTAGCAGGGCGGCGACCACCAGCAGACAAGAAGAAGACGCAGCAGAACCACTGCTCCAAAACGCATGCAAAACACAGGATGAACGCTCTGAAAAACGTCGATCCGTGGCCTTGTATGCAAAGAAGACGAAAACAATCCTGATCGGTTGCTACAGACGAAGATCCGCGCCCGTGCAATCGAAAAACCAGAGCGAAGGTGACTAGGGTTTAAGCCCTAGCCGCATTCTACCATATTCTGCCATAGAATTCCGTCCCACGCGAGTGGGGCTAGAAAAGATCCGATCCAAGGTTTTTTTAAATTTTTTAACATATTTTTAACCAAGGTTTAGTTTTATAAAAATTTGTTTAATTAAGGTTTAGTTTTATTTTTACCATATTTTTAACCAAGGTTTAGTTTTATTTTTTACTATATTTTTAACAAAGGTTTAGTTTTATTTTTACCATATTTTTAACCAAGTTTTAGGTTTATAAGGTTTAGTTTTATTTTTAAACAATGTTTAGGTTTATAAAAAATAAAAGTTTAGGTTTATAAGGTTTAGTTTTATTTTTAACCAAGGTTTAGGTTTATAAAAAATAAAAAAATTTAGTTTTATTTTTTACCATATTTTTAACCAAGGTTTAGGTTTATAAGGTTTAGTTTTATTTTTGACCAAGGTCTACGTTTATAAGGTTTAGTTTTATTTTTAACCAAGGTTTAGGTTTATAAAAATAAAAGTTTAGGTTCATAAGGTTTAGTTTTATTTTTAAGGAAGGTTTAGGTTTATAAAAAAATAAAAATTAGTTTAGGTTTATAAAAAACTAAAAGTTTAGGTTTATAAGGTTTAGTTTTATTCCTCTTGGATCATATTCATAATTTTTTGGTCTGACAATCTTGAAAGGTGGTTAAAATTTAGTTTTGTTTGGAACATAGTATTTTTTTTTTCAGTGTTTTATGTCCATATATACATATTTTTGTGGAAATTAATTTCAACAAAATTAACATCCGTTTAATTTTACTGTACTTTTGTTTTTTGAAGTTTTGTCCTCTGAGTTTCCAAGCTGCAACTTGAAAATTTAGGTTTATAAAAAATAAAAATTTGTTTAGATTTATAAAAAATAAAAGTTTAGGTTTATAAGGTTTAGTTTTATTTTTAATCAAGGTTTAGGTTAAAAAAAGAATTGTTTAAGTTTATAAAAAATAAAAATAAAAAATTTGCTTAGGTTTATAAAAAATAAAAATAAAAAAAAATTGTTGAAGTTTATAAAAAAATAAAGGTTTAGGTTTATACAAAATAAAAATAAAAAGATTTGTTGAGGTTTATAAAAAAATAAAGGTTTAGGTTTATAAAAAATAAAAATTTGTTTGGGTTTAAAAAAAAATTTGTTTAGGTTTATAAAAAATAAAAAAATAAAAATTTGTTTAGGTTTATTAAAAATAAAAATAAATTTTTTTGTTGAGGTTTATAAAAAAATAAAGGTTTAGGTTTATGAGGTTTAGTTTTATTTTTAACCAAGGTTTACGTTTATAAGGTTAAGTTTTATTTTTAACAAAGGTTTAGGTTTATAAAAAAAAAAGTTTAGGTTTATAAGGTTTAGTTTTATTTTTAAGGAAGGTTTAGGTTTATAAAAAATAAAAATTTGTTTAGGTTTATAAATAATAAAAAGTATAAAAAATAAAAGTTTTTTCAGAGGAAAAAATACCAGTCCTTGTTATTCATTATGAATCAAAAGACATCATTTACATATCGGCATGATGATTGCCAAAATCCAGAACCATCACATGCAATGAGACGACAGAACATGAGGAAAAACACAGTCAAAGTCTGATCGTAGCAGACTTTTCTCATCATCCCTGGTAAACAGGTCAGAAAGTTCTGAGAAAATCGAAGATGAACTTCTAACATACAATTCAGAGCAATACATGCTCGCAGAAAGAGCTCACAAAGACAAATAAATATAGACCATCATCAGCAAAATACCAGTTGAATAAAATCAACTACTTTAAAATAGAAAAAGATTTCCATGATTCACAATCAAGCCATCCAAAGTTTCTGAAAAAGAAACAAATCCAAAATCCAAATGCAGGCCTTGTTTTGAGAGATCATCTGCCAGCGTGTTGTGCTCACGAAATGTGTGTTTGAAGATCATCGGCGGGGCCTCTTGAAGCATAATTCTTATGTCATTACACCAGTGCATCAGTGCTGGAACATCAAGTGCGGAATGGCAGTTAAGCCAAGAGATAATTACCATGGAGTCCCCATAGATCAATTTCATAGGAATACCCATCAAAAGACTGACTCTAATTATTGCCCAAACAGCTAATAACTCAGCTCTGGTATTCGAACTTCTCCCACAGCCCATTGAGAAATTAAAGAAGTGGGAATCATTTATAAAGATCACAAAACCTAAACCTCCAACATTTTCCGTAGCAGCTCCGTCAAAAAAACCACAGGGGAAGCATTTCAGTGGTTCAATGCCAATGTTTCGAGCTTTTGGAATTTTTAATGGCACTGGATAAGAAAGAACTAATCCTTCAATTCTGGAGATCAAAGCAGGGAGGGAGGGACGCTTGTTCTCAAATAAACAATGATTTCTGTGAATCCAAATTCCCCAAAAAATGAACAGAGGCAAAAATCTATAAGAGGCAGATTGCGCTGTAGCATAGAACCAAAGGTCCAAATATGAATGGATAGAGTCAAATGAAGGAAAAGAGCATCTAAATTTTTCTTTAAAAAACCTGAAGATACGGACATAAAAGGGACAGCAAAAAAATAGATGCTAAAGATCTTCCACATTATCTTTGCAGAGAACGCAACGGCTGGGACCATTGTAGCCTCTACTCTGTAATTGCTCCCAGGTTAATATCTTTTTATTTATCATTAACCAGATAAAGCACTTTACTTTCAGAGGGACATTCAAAGTCCACAGAATTTTCAGAACATTGTCACATAACTCTGAACATCTATCAGAAATTACACAGAGATAACCTTCAGCAGCAATTAATGGCCATGTGTATTTATTATGAGACCAATAAAGAAGATCTTTTTGATCAATGAGCCTAATACAACCATATTCCAGACCTCGAATATATTGATCCCAGATAGATTTCCAATCACCAGAAAGATCGAGCTCTTATGCAGAGAACCAATATCTTGTAGCAGATGGGGTATAGTTGCGGGCTTGAGCTAAGGTGCATATACCATAATCCTCTAAGTACTCACGCAGATCTCTTGGCAATATAAAGGAAGATCCCATACCAACTATCGGATCAGCACCCAGGCAAATAGATTCACCATTTCCAACTTTCCATATAATGCCTCTACCAATCCAAGCTAAAGTAGCGATAAATCCCTTCCAAATAATTGAAGCATTATAATAATTGAATTTCTTGCCCCTGAACCACAGAGGAATGGGCTTATTTTTTAAATATTTGACAGTTATAAGTTGATTCCAGATACCTTTGCTATTCAAAGCTAGCCAAAATCTTTTCATTCTCAATGAAAGACTAAAGCTAGGGAGATGTTTAATACCCCATCCCCCATGAGAGGTGGGCCGGGCCAATTGTTGCCAATCCGCAAGGTGAAATTTTTTATTCTTAGACGAAGAGCCCCACAGAAAGGAAAAAATCAACTTTCTGAGCTTATCTAGAATAGAGGATGGAATCGGGACCAAAGCCATCCAGTAGACTGGCAGGCTTGAAAGAACTGAACGAATAAGAACCAGCCTGCCTCCCATGGAGAGAAGCCTGTTTGTCCAATGGGAAATTTTCTTCTCAAATTTTTTAACCATCCAAAGCCAATCTTTAACCAAATAACAAGATGGTTTCAAAAAATATCCCAGATAACCAAAACCTTTCCTGATATCCTCAACACTGAAAGGCAGAATACCTGTAACTCTTTGGAGGGTAGTCACATCTAAATCCTTTTGAAGAAAACAGGATTTACTTACATTGATACTCATACCAGAGGCTTCACAGAAAATATCTAAAATGGCTTTGAAAGCTAGCCATTCTTCAAAAGAGCCTAACCCAAATAATAACACATCATCCACAAATAGTAGATGAGTGAGGGAGACCCGAGAAGAGACTTTGATGCCTTTTATCTTTCCTTTCCTTTTTGCATCCTCAATCAAAAGACTAAGACCTTCTATAATCAGAATGAACAGAAGGGGGGAGAAGGGACAACCCTGTATTATACCCCAAGAGGCATGAAAGAAAGAGGAAGATGAACCATTAATGAGAACAACAAAGGTAGCTGAGGAGATACAGCCCAAGATCCAATTTACTCCCACAAGGGGAACCCCAATTTGAATAAGAAGGAGGCAGATGAACGTCCAGTTAACTCTGTCAAAGGCTTTAGATAAATCCAATTTGAGATTGAGAGCAGATCTATTCCTGGTATTAACAATATGTAAGACCTCTTGAGTAATAGCAATGGGTTCCAGGATTTGACGGTTTTTGAGAAACCCAAATTGTTGAGGAGAGATGGAGGCATCCAAAAAAGGTTTAAGTCTCATAGCTGCAACTTTTGAGATCAATTTATAACAGAGATTACAGAGGGAGATAGGGCGGAAGTCAGTGAAAGACACAGGCAGGTCAATCTTAGGGATGAGGGCTAAGAAGGTAGAGTTGAGAGAAGGAGCCACTCTACCCGAATTTCTAGCATGATCCACCATATTAACCAGAAGAGGGCCCACAAGATCAAAAAAAGATAAGTAAAACTCAACAGGCCAACCATCCGGCCCTGGAGCCTTATCTTTTTTAAAAAGTTTGAGAGCCATTTCCACCTCCGAGCTGGTAACAGGCCTAGAAAAAACTTCTTTTTCCTCCAGACTGATAAAAGAAGGGAAAAGTTGTATAACCTTCAGCTGAGATTCTAGAGAAGTCAAATGATCATCTTAGAACAATGTCTTGAAGTGTTGAATATTGAGAGATTTAAGACTTTGATCATCAGCAGTCCAATTGCCTAAATCATCTTTTAGACTCCAAATAGCATTGTGATTTTTCCTAGCAGAAGCTACAACATGAAAATACTTAGTATTAGCATCCCCTTTTTGAGCCCAGGTGATTCTACTTTGTAATCTAGCAGAAGAGAGTTCATGGTCAATCACTTTCTGGAGAGCTTCTTTGAGAGAACTCAATTTCAGTTGCTGCTCTTGATTTAAGATTGCTGACTGAGAAGAGTGGAGGAGAGAGCTGATTTCTTCTTCCAAAGCAGCAGATTTGTCCTTCAATTTTATGGCCTCAGATCTAGTCCAAGTTTTAACCTTTTCTTTTAGCATACAAAGTCTAAAGGAAAGATCATTCATAGCATCCAACGAGGGATCCACTTGAATAAGTGGCCATTCTGCACGAACCATCTGAACAAAATCTTCATTGTCTAACCAAGAGTGATTAAACTTAAAAGGGTAAGCACAAGCACTTTTTTGTTCCATCCAATCCAAAACCACATGGAAATGATCAGAAATCCCACATCTGTGAACCCAGGCTCTATACTTGGACAAAATATTAACCAACTGATCTGATAATAAAAAACGGTCAAGTCTTTTAGAAATACCATCTTCCCCAATCCTTCCATTCCTCCAGGGATGGCCAGCACAGGGAGGAGCTACATCCACCAGATTATGATCCGAGAAAGGCTTAGTGAAGAAAGGACCCAAGGGATCAGAAATTGCTTTGGATCCCCAAATTTCTAAGGCATTGAGGGTAAGGTTCAGGTCCCCGGCTAGAATGAGATTAGGCAGAGAAAGTAAACCACCCGAAGCTACAACACTCCAGAAAGTGTCCCGGTTTAAATAAGGACCGTAGCAGTTTAGGATAGAAAGCTTGAAAGAAGAACCCCTGAGAGAAGCTTTCAGTAAAATGCCAGCAACAGTATGAAAAGCTTTACATTTAATCACTTTCGGATTCCAACTAGAGAGTACACCTCCAGAGAGTCCATTCGAACTAAGGGCACAAAACTCCCATCCTGGGCAAAGCTTGGAGAAAGCAAATAAAGCAGGGTAAGGACTAGTCATAGTTTCCTGGAGAAGAACAACATTAGGAGAGAGAGAGGACAGTAAGAGACGAAGGCTTTTTTGTTTGGAAAAACCTCCCAGGCCACGGATATTCAAAGAGAGAATACGCATTAGGAAGCAGGAGGTAAAGGGGTCGAAGCTCTAAGGACTCAATGAGGAGGAGAGAGGGAAGAACTAGCTGCTTCTCGTAATCTCAAAGATAAAGGAGTATAAGGAGCCGGGGCTAAGTCCGTCGAATCAGAAGGGTTCTTAAATGACTTTTTCTTTCTCCTTATAGTGACATTTTCAAATCTGATAGAATCAAGAGGAAGAACTGAAGGGGAAAGGGGATTCTTATCCGAAATTTTTTTCAAAGATTTTCGCAAAGTAGGGTCGTTAAAGGAGGGGGAATCCACTGGGCTGCGAGGAGGAGTTGCTAAGTTCAAGGGCCCCGGGTTTGGCAAAGGGGGAAAGTCAGCCTCAGTGAACAAAGGAGGGGGGGCATATTCATTCTGAATACAAGTAGTCATAGGGGAAGAACTTGGAGTAGGTTCAACTTGAGGAGTAACAGTAACTCTGGATGGAGGAACCAGATCAGGCTGATTGTAGACAACAGAAGACAAGGAAATTGGCTCCAGAAGGGCATACGAAGAGTCCACAGGAATAGTCTCCCCAAGAATAGTATTTGTTCGAGGGTTAGGGTGAACCAGGAGAGAGGGGGCACTCTGTGGTCTAGAGACCCCTTTATGACAAGTCACAGAATCAATCAGAGCAAACTCACGATCAGATGCATCATCGAAAAGGGAGCAGGCATTTTTCCAGTTGCCAATGGAGGAGACAAGAAGAACCGAGGAGTTGGCTTCCCGAGAAGGCTCATTCAAAGGAGAGGAGAAGGCAACAGCCTCTGAAGGAGAACTCTTATAAGCCGCCTTTCTCAAAGAAGGGCAAGCTCGACGTAAATGTCCTGTCTCCCTGCAAACACTACATCTGAAGGGGATTCCCTGATAATCTAGACGCTGAATAAACAGCCTGTCTTGACAAAGAATCTCAACTTCAGCCGGAAGGCCTTTAGTGATGTCCAATTCAACTAAAATTTTTGCCTTCCTTTTATCATAGGAATTCATGAAATCATCTTCAAGCGCAACAAATCGACCAATAGTATTGCCAACACCTTCCAATAAGGATCGATTCCACAACGGGAAGGGGAGTCTTGGTAGAATGGCCCACAGATGCCTCTTCTTGATTCTTTCCCTCGAAGGATCAAAGTTAACATGCCAGCGATCTAAAACCAGTGAGCCATTGCCTACCCTCCAGAGTCGACCTAATACTTCAGTGGCATGCTTTTCTTCAAGGAAGACAATGACTACCCAGCCCCAAACAAGTAAACTAACAGCTGGGACATATGTTAAAAATGGCTTCCAATGCTCGGATGCCCATGTAAACCAGTCCTTCTTTTCCATAGTCACATATTCCAATCTTCCTATCAAAGCACGACGGCTTAAAGCCTCCACTCTGTCCATATATACATCCCGACCAACCACATATCGCAACTTACCCTCCAATGTTTTATAAGCCATAGCTTTTCTACGTCGCTGAAAGCGAGTATGAACAGGATCAGATTGATGGTTGGGGGACCCATTAAGGGTTTCTGACATCAGAGCAGATAAACGGACCACAAAAAACAATCAAACAAAGCCTAATGAGAAACCACAACCATCACAATTTTCCAATAACTCTCCTCGGATAGAGTATAAGGGATCTTGACATCTGACCAATACAGTCTAAACAAGGGACTAAAAACAAAGAGCAGAGCAAACAGACCCAAGACGCTTCTCGGTTAGAGGATAACCTACAGGAAATAAAGTATATTATCCCCTACGCCAGCTTAACCATAACAAGAATAATATACTATCAAAAAGATTAGTAATATGGCATCGAGAATAAGCCTTGAAACCAACCCTAAATGGGATCAGCAGTCGCGGAAAAATGATAAACCCCTGATCAAATGGCCTTCCGCCCTACCAACAGAATAAAAAATGGACACAATAGGAACCGCCAATACAGTCTGAACAAGAGGCAAGCCACAATCAGTGCATACAGTCCAAAAACACTTCTCGGATATAGGATAACCCACAGGAAAAAAAGGTATATTAAACCCTACACCACAAGGATAATATACTATTAATAAAAGTAGCAAAAAGGCATCGAGAAGTAGCCAAGAAACCAGCGCTAAATAGGGATCAATATTCGCGGAACAAAGGATAAACCTTCGATCAAAGGGCTTACTGCCCTACCAACAGTAGCAAAAATGGTCACAAAAGGAACCACCAATACCACCTGAACAAGAGGCAATACCACAATCAGAGTATACAGTCCAAAAACA
Source organism: Pseudotsuga menziesii (assembly GCA_001517045.1). Lineage (NCBI taxonomy): Eukaryota > Viridiplantae > Streptophyta > Pinopsida > Pinales > Pinaceae > Pseudotsuga > Pseudotsuga menziesii. The sequence goes on along the minus strand of LPNX010247802.1, from coordinate 141,211 downwards.
CTGCTCGGAAAGAGTATAGTCCACAGGAAATAATGAGTTAAACCCGACGCCAGCATAACCATAAAAAGGATATCAATAATAAAAGCAAAATGGCACCGAGAGGAAGCCTTGAAACCAAACCCTACTTAGGGTTCAACAGTCACAGAAAAAAGGATAAGCCTTCAATCAAATGGCCAACCGACCGACCAACAGAAGAAAAAATGGTCACAAAAGGAAATGGCAAGCCAGAGAAGTCAAAAGGAATAATAAGACTCCCAAATAACCCAAGCGATAGACCCTAGTAAAGAAATCATCAAAGAAAGACCTGGGATTTAAAGTCTACCTTCGTCCCTACAAACAAGACTGCTACAAAGGCGCAGAGTCAATAGACACCCTTAAGTATAAACCGAATAGGACAGGACCCGGGCATCGCAAAGGAGGAGTCAGACTTTGATATTCCTCTAGAACTGGGTGCCAATATCGACACAAAAAAATCAGACAAGGACAACAAGCCCCCCCAAAACCAGAGAAGGAGAATCATTACTCAGACTACGCAAAAAAAAAAGGTGAAAAATCCAATGAAAGAGTCTATCAAGAAACGGGGTGCACGACCAAACCGAAACCAACAAGTATATACAGTTCCCACTTCTTTTTAACTGGTTGGTACTAGTCCTCATTTCATGAGGAGGGACTCCAGTCGCCGGAGACAGTAAGCCTAGGATCAAGCATCCATAAAAGCACAGGATAAAACAGGAAAAAAAGCCAGTAATGACAGCCCTGGATAGGTGGTGCTAGAGGCTAAAAAACAGAGACTCAAGACACCAGGACCTGAATAAGTCCTAACAGTCACTATCAGAAGGGATCCAAAACTGAACCGGGGGAGTGAGGACCAAAAACCATAAAAAAGAATGTAGAACGACAAAGATAAAAAACCCAGTTCTAATAAGGCAAAACAAGGCACAAAAACGAAAAAGAGACAGGCAAAGGGATGGTCAGTACCTAGAAGGCTTGCCATAACCGGAGTCATTCAGCTTGCACACTGAAAGCACCACCTTTCGCCGACAACCTGCATACAAACCCTCGCTCTCCCATCTTCAGAGAGGGTTTTCCTTGATATCTTATTAAAAAATAAAAGTTTAGGTTTATAGGGTTTAGTTTTATTTTTAATCAAGGTTTAGGTTTTAAAAATTTTTTTGTTTAGGTTTATAAAAAATAAAAAAAATAAAAATTTGTTTAGGTTTATTAAAAATAAAAATAAAAAAATTTGTTGAGGTTTATAAAAAAATAAAGGTTTAGGTTTATATAAAATAAAAATTTGTTTAGGTTTAAAAAATAAAAAAGTTAAAAAAAAATTGTTTAGGTTTATAAAAAATAAAAAATAAAAAATTTGTTTAGGTTTATTAAAAATAAAAGTAAAAAAATTTGTTGAGGAATAAATGTTTAGGTTTATACAAATTTTTTTTTTTTTTTTGTTGAGGTTTATAAAAAAAATAAAGGTTTAGGTTTATAAAAAATAAAAATTTGTTTAGGTTTAAAAAAAAATAAAATTGTTTAAGTTTATAAAAAATAAAAACATAAAAATTTGTTGAGGTTTATAAAAAAATAAAGGTTTAGGTTTATAAGGTTTAGTTTTACTTTTAACCAAGGTTTACGTTTATAAGTTTTAGTTTTATTTTTAACCAAGGTTTAGGTTTATAAAAAATAAGTTTATAAGGTTTAGTTTTATTTTTAAGGAAGGTTTAGGTTTATAAAAAATAAAAATTTGTTTAGGTTTATAAAAAATAAAAGTTTAGGTTTATAAGGTTTAGTTTTATTTTTAATCAAGGTTTATGTTTAAAAAAAATTGTTTAGGTTTATAAAAAATAAAAAAATAAAAATTTGTTTACGTTTATAAAAAATAAAAATAAAAAAATTTGTTGAGGTTTATAAAAAAATAAAAGTTTAGGTTTATATAAAATAAAAATTTGTTTAGGTTTAAAAAAAAATTGTTTAGGTTTATAAAAAATAAAAAATAAAAAATTTGTTTATGTTTATTAAAAATAAAAATAAAAAAATTTGTTGAGGTTTATAAAAAATAAAAATTTGTTTAGGTTTAAAAAAATTAAAAAAAAATAATTTTTTTTTTTAGGTTTATAAAAAATAAAAAATAAATAATTTGTTTAGGTTTATTAAAAATAAAAATAAATTTTTTTGTTGAGGTTTATAAAAAAATAATGGTTTAGGTTTATAAAAAATAAAAATTTGTTTAGGTTTAAAAAGAATAGAAAAAATAAAAATTTGTTTAGGTTTATAAGGAATTTAAAAAAAATAAAAATTGTTTAGGTTTATAAAAAAATAAAAATTTGTTTGGCATAAGGGCGCTCAACACCAAGAGCAAATACCATGCATGTGCCACCACATCAAGACATACCAACCAAATATCCACCATCAAATACCACTTCAAGGATTATTACATTGCTTTGTTCCTTAATATAATCTGAAACTCTCTGGGCATATAAACAAATGAAAGATTAATCAGTTGGTACATGTGGGATATATCACTACGAAGTAAATATATTTAGAAGTCAAATGAAGGAATTGTTAATTAAGACTTTGATACAATTCTTACAGGTTGTAAAGGCACTTCTAGCTCACACTATGAGTCATTGTTTTTGCTATCACAAGCAAGCCAACCTAATGTTGCACACTTAAATCATTTGCTGAAGTGGCTCTCTCCTAAAACTTGGTTATACAGTTATCAACACAGAGAACTATTTGCCCAAATACAAAGAGTTTATAATGTGTTCTTAGCAGAGTTTCCTTAACACTATGGTAATGGAAGAAAGAAGAAAAATCGTCGACCAATAGTGCGAGTAGGCACCCTGCTCATCCAATACATCATCCTCGTCAACGTTTTGTGTTGCTTGGCAGGGTTGCTCATTTTTCTGCTGCTGCGCGTGCTCGCCAAGAATACGTACACTTTAGAGAATGTGCTCATGATGTTTAGAGTTTATTAGTGTAGCATATGTCTGAAACTGGTGGAGATGTGTATTTTCATAAATTTCTTCCTCTAGATAAGACTTTCAAACCATCACATTTTTTGTAGATTCTCAGCAACGATACAAAAACAACCTTAAAGAGTACAGTAAAAAAAGCTTAGCTGTTCCAGGTGTAAATGCAGTTGGTATAGTGCATCTCTTCCATTGGCTTGTTCTAGGGTATATAACAGGTGGTGAGAATTGGTCAAAGGAGAAAGCAAGGTTGCGTAAAGGAATAACCATTTTAGTTGCTACTCTTGGCCGACTTTTGGATTCACCTAAGGAATATATCCTCCTTTGTCCATAGTCGCCTCCGTTGGTTGTTTTTTGATGAAGCAGACATAATTTTGGACCTAGGATTCAATAAAGACATAAAGGAGATATTAACCCTGTTGGAATATGGACAACTTGGATTTGACAATGAGAATACAACAAATATCAGGTCTTCTGATGATGAGTACCAGCGGCAGAATTTGTGTTTGTCAGCAACATTGAATGACCAAGTTAATGATCTTGCAAAAATAAGCTTGAACAATCCTGTCACCATTGGGCTGCAAGAGAGATTTTTTTCTCAAGGTAAGACCAAATTATCTTCTAGTATTTCCATAGATGTAGTAACAAATGAACAAGATCTGCCTGGAACTTGTAGTTCAACATCAGAGTACATATTTCTAGCTAAGTTAGTCCAGAGTTACATCAAGATGCCATGTCGTTTAAGGTTTGTAGCATTGTTGGCTCTTTTGCGATCACAATTTGAAGCAGAACCTTCTCGCAAGGTTGTGCTTTTCTTCTCAACATGTGATGCAGTGAATTTCCACTATGCACTCATAAGTGAGTTTCATTGGGTTGCAAATTTTCAAGAGGTAGATGAAAAAAAGGGAAGTTCATAGAATGAAAAATGTTTCGTCTGCATGGAAATATGGCACAAGCAGAATGAAAGCAAGCTTTTCTTAGATATAATGAAGAAAAATGTGCTCTTCTCTTCTGCATTGATGTGGTTGCAAGATGATAGGTAATAACTCCCGATTCGTAATTCTATTCATGGCTAAGCATTCATTTATACATTACATGAGGTGGTTGAGCTTCATCAGCCTTTTCACCTTCATATGTAGCTGTTCAGCTTCTTACGTAACTGTTTATTTTATTTATTTATTTACAATATATAACCCTAACGGATTATATTCTGACAATCCCCCTCTTTATTCGAAGGGGTGTTCGTAAGTCCGAGCATGTTTCTGAATCTTTCAAACTTTTCTCGTCCAAGCGCTTTGGTGAAGATGTCTGCAATTTGATCATTTGTGGAACAATGTCGAAGATGGACTGTCTTGGCCTCTACATGATGTCGAATCAAATTATACTTTGTGTTGATGTGTTTGGTTCGATCATGGAATCTAGGATTCTTAGCTAGCTTGATTGTAGGTGTATTGTCGATCAATAATGGTGTGGATTCCTCTTGTTTTTCTTGCAAATCTTCAAGTATCTTCCTGAGCCATACTATTTCTTTCGTTGCTTCAGCTGCAACCACATATTCTGCTTCTGTTGTTGAATTTGCCGGAACTGACTGTTTGCGTGATCTCCATGAGACAGCTGCTGATTCAAGACTCATAGTGTATCCAGAAGTTGATACTCCTGTCTCCTTATCGCCATCAAAATCTGAGTCTGAGTACCCAATAAGTTTGAAGTCATCCACTTTAGAGTACTTGAGTCCAACGTCTTGAGTCCCCTTCAAGTATCTTAGAACTCTTTTTGCAGCTGACCAGTGTCCTTCACAAGGTTTATGCATGAACCTTGAAAGTATGCCAACAACATAAGAAATATCTGGTCTAGTTGTTGTAACGTAGATAAGGCTTCCTACAAGTTGTCGACACTTGGTCGCATCCTCAAATTCTTTTCCTTTGCTTGATGTGAGCTTCATTTTCTGTTCCATTGGAGTAGATATAGGGTTGCATTCTGTCATGCAAAATTTGTTTAGTAGTTCTCCAACATATTTTTTCTGAGATAGGAAAATATACTTAGGATGTTGAGTGACTTCAATTCCTAAGTAATAGTGGAGATGTCCTATATCTATCATTTCAAAGATCTTTTTCAAATCTTTCTTTATGGATGCTATATAGCTCTCAATGTTCCCTGTCATCAAAAGATCATCTACGTAGACCACAAGATACACAACAGATCTTCCAACTTTCTTTATAAACAGTGTTGCATCATCAAGATCAAAATGTTCGAAATTTAACTTTAAAAGATGCTCAGTTAACTTTTCATACCATGTGTGAGGTGCTTGTTTTAGGCCATACAAGGATTTGACAAGCTTGCATACCTTTTGTTCTTTTCCTTTCACAACAAAGCCTTCTGGCTGAGACATGAAGACATTCTCTTTCAAGTCTCCATTCAAGAAAGCAGTCTTCACATCCATTTGATGAACTTTCCACCCTTTCTGAGCAGCTAAAGAGAGTAAGGTTCAGATGGTAGCCCATGGTAGGTCAATTCCTTCTTTCTGTGCATAGCCTTTTGCTACAAGCCTCGCTTTGTGCTTGTCAAGTGAGCCATCTAATTTGTATTTGTTCTTGTACACCCACTTGCAGCCAATTGGTTTGGTTCCAACTGGAGGTTCAACCAGCTTGCAAGTTCCATTCTTCATGAGTGCATCATACTCATTCTGCATAGCTTCTTTCCACTCAGCTCGAGTAGAAGCTTCTTCAAAGGAAGTTGGTTCAAAGTTAGCAGATAAATTAAATTCACAATCAAATGATACATCCATGTAATCACCTGAATTATCTGCTTCTCCTCCATGTCTTTTCGAACTTCTCATTCCCGTCTTTCCAACTTCATCCTGATGGACACTTTCAAGTGTCTTTGTGGCCCAGTTAGGAATCTTCTGTGATGGTCCTGGTTGATCAGCTGGTGGTGCTTCATCATTGATTGAGAGTCTTTCAATTCTCTCAATCACATCATCCAGTTGAATCTCTTGATCAGGTGAAGTAGCAGGAACTTATTCATGCGGGGGAGTTGGTGCTTCATATGGAAATTCCAAAGGTTGTTCCAGAATAGGAATCCCCCCTTCAAGGTTTGGAATTTCATATTCATTTTCAGAATATGTATTTGGATGAGGATAATTTTCCAAATGATCAAGCTGTCTCTCAATGGATTGTTCATTTTTATTAGTTTCAAGAAAAATGACATCTCTGGAAATAACAAATTTCTTGTTTACCTCATCATACAGACGGTATGCCTTGGAGTATTCTTCGTACCTCAGGAAAATGCATTTTCTGCTTCGAGCACCAAGCTTGTTTCTTTGCTCCTTTGGAATCAAGGCATAACAGGTGGAACTAAAAACTTTGAGATGCCTGACTGGATGGAGATGGCCAAACCACATTTCATGTGGAGTCTTGTTCTCAAGCGCATTTGAGGGACTTCTGTTTCTCAAGTGGGCT
>LPNX010247802.1:110391-134743 GCA_001517045.1 Pseudotsuga menziesii | reverse complement strand
CAGTCATGATGACTTGGTTGTCAGAGGACTTTCTTATTTCTACGATTCCATCAAACATGTGGATGGAATGGCCTTGCTGTCGAATCTCCACCATGGACAACAGGTTTCTCTGCAACTCTGGAAGATAAAGAACATTCTTTAACAAGAAATCAGGAAATCCAGGCATCTTCAGTCAAATGGTGCCCATTCCCTTTGGTTTAATACTTGATGTATCTGCAAAGTACACTATGCCATCTATTGTTTCATTAAGTTCTTCAAAACAATATTTTCTAAATGTCATGTGTGATGTTGCACCAGTATCAAGTAGCCAACAATCTTTGTAAGATGAAAGTGAAGTCATTTCATTAATTCCAAGATTACAATGTGCAACAATACAAGAATTAGAAGATTTACTAGCATCTTGATTTTTACAGTCATATTTCTTCTGGTTATGCTTGTCTTTGATGGAGTCCCATGAAGCCCAACAATGATCTGATGTGTGCCCAGTCTTTTCACAACGCTTGCACTGCAAATCTGATCTGTTGTTTCTGTCCCCTCTGCCTCTGAAGTTTCTTCTTCCTCTACCTCTCTTGCTGCTTTCTCCTTTTGGATGGTCATTGGATTGGTCTTTGCCAGCAAGGGCAGCACCAATAATAGATGCCAAAGAGTGCATCTCTAATCTGGAAACTATAAGTTACAGAATGCTTAGAAAAAGATATGGGATGCAGGTTTAGATTCCTGCTCCTTTACAGATTACAATATGATTATGCAGCCTATACAAATAATTCTACAGCCCTATCAAAACAATCTTGCAGCTGCTTTATATTTAATTTTGCAACTCTATATCATTTGCTTTCAGAGTGCTATTACGTGAACTCAAAACATCTTATGAAAAGACGCAATATTAATACAATGTATTGTAGCAGAGTGGGTTCTCAACACTTTTACACTCTGCAAATCACATCATTCACAACTCATTATAAAGGTCATGGCTCACACTCATCCTTCGTAGGTTCATACATAAGACACATGCTCAACACTTAATACTCTCGGGATCATACAATATCCATATTAGGTAAATATTTGTAGACAAACTCTATGCATATAAGTTTGGACAGAATTTAGGGTTTGTGCAACCCAATGGTCACAAAATATTTTATCAGCAATATTTTACCTCCACGCTCTTGAATCTTCAACCGTCACACGTTGGGTATCAACACAGTCTTCACAAAGCAGATATCAACGCAGTCTTTACGTAGAGGGCGTTCACTCCAGTAGAAAGCATATCACGGCTTCAGGCAGTCTCCACTCAGGCAGTCTCCACGCAGGCAGTCTCTTCATGCAATATATATGATCATTCTTCAACATATATCAATCTTCAACACATATATTAGTCTGAAATATCAGTCACCTTATACATTATTCTTCAGCATAAACGCAGCATACAAGAGTTTTTATACCACGCAACATGTTCATTCTCCTTTATTTTTTAGGTGACCGATAGGTATAACACACAATTGAGGTAGTCTCCACGCTATTACAGCATTCAACGCAGTCTTCAGCAAGGCTTTACGCTGGTCCTCATGCAGGAGATGGTCTCATATATCACAACGCAGTCATCAATGGTCTCATATATCACAACGCAATATATCAGTTTCAGTATTCAGAATTTACACATGCTCGCTTGATTTCGTAGGCAGCTCCACAGGTTCAGTCTCATATATCCAAAATGCACCTCCAACGCAGCCTTCAGGCAGGCAGCAGTCACAATTTATATGGCAAAGAAATCGCAACATTAGAATTAATGATACAGGTCTCCAAAGATTTTGCTATAGCGTGTATATACTTGTATCTGAAATTCAAGGTGAAATGGCCCAACAATAGGAGATCAAAACATGTAGCTAATGTGAAATTGCAGCCGCTCCGTGAACATAGCGTAGAATATGAAGGAATCGATCCTACAAAATCTGGTTTTTACAAAAGGCAGTTGCCAGATAGCAGCAATTAATACACTCATAAAAATTAGGTCAAGCAGCAAGAGCCACGGAGAGACCATTGTCCCCGTTCTCAATTATAAATGCATCAACAACGTCGACGAACCCAACAAATTGACATCTCGCAAGCTGAATCTGCAAAGGATGCAGAACAAGAGCAACGAAAAGCATTGGAATAATCTTTTACGTACCATTCTCAAATGGTCACCCTATTCCAAAGAACAACAATTGCTTGACCTGTTCGAAAGCATCGGAGACCACGGTACTTGGATCGTTGTCTACAATTTATGGTGGAATAAAGATCAAGTGACGGAGCTCGACTTCGAATCTTGCAAAGACGATATTCAGATCAGGAGAGCCCCTGAAGAACCTAAACCTAAAACAATAGGCCACTATCTCCACCAGCAAGAGATACCAATGCAGATATCATGAGATATTCAGAAGCGCGGGCAGTTTTGGAGGAAGTCGTGAGATCAAACTATACGTTATTGAGAGAATTAGGGTAAGGTATAGCTAATTCAAACTTTTTTTAGCAGAGAATAAATGCAGGCAAATGGAGGAGTAACACATACAATGCATGCGACTGGCAGATTGATGGAGCAGGCAGGCTGGCAATGGACTGGCAAGCAGAATGCCAGGACTGGAATGCAGCAGGCAGGAGTTATGGCAAATAGCCAAGCTCTGATACCACTGATAGGTAATAACTCCCGATTCGTAATTCTATTCATGGCTAAGCATTCATTTATACATTACATGGGGTGGTTGAGCTTCATCAGCCTTTTCACCTTCATATGTAGCTGTTCAGCTTCCTACGTAACAGTTTATTTTATTTATTTATTTACAATATATAACCCTAACGGATTATATTCTGACACAAGATGCTTGGAATTTACGAAAGTTGGATGCATAATTCAGTATGACTCTCCAGGATATGCGAATGAATATATACAAGGTTGGTAGAACAACTCGTATAGACCAAAAAGGGGAAGTAGTGTTATTTCTACAGCCTATTGAGTTGGATTATTTAAAAGAATTGCAGAAACGTGGTGTACCCTTGAATGAGCTTTCAGTGAAAAATATTTTGGATCATATTCAAATGCATGGAAGGACATATAATAAGAGCATCTCATGGTGATGGGAACGAAGCAATCGTATTGGTTATACCTTTTCAGTCAGATGAAATTCATATAGGGGATGCATTTTCTTTAGGTCTGGGATACTCACTATTCTGGTTATTCAACAGAGACACATTCCTCTCCACCATAGTTGCAACAACAACCTTATTTGCATCCAAATGGAACCATCGCAGGTCAGGTGTTGCCCACAGCTCAATATGGACAGTGACAGAAAACACTATGCGGGCAAAGAAATATAATTGGGTGTTAATTTAAAGAAATTTGGACTGTTTAAACCTTGGAAAAACAAAAGGTGGATCAATGGTTTAGTTTAAAGCCACTAAAGATCAATGGATCATATGGATTCCACATCACCAACTTGCACAAACAAAGAAATAATTGAAGCCTTGCAAAATTTTTACGCCACGTGCAGATTAAAACACGTGTTGAGCCTCCATCACCTCGCCAAACAAATCAACTACTGCTAAAAATTCCGTTGATAGAAATGCAAGGAGATTAATTATCAATAGCCTCAATGGAAATCTTATGCACCATGTGGTTTTTAACACGTGTTTTTATCTTATTCATTTGAAAACAAAATTAAGTGAGATTAATGTCAAGGAGTTCAACGAAATTCTTCGCTGGTGGATTTGTAGCATCCATTATTGCTTGGTATATCACGGTTTCGATTTTATGCAATAGCATAAATAACACATGATTGAAATCCCTTTCTAAGTGTTCTGATCTTTCACTCAACTGCAAAAACTTCACCAATTTGAAATTTGAGGTTGTTCTAGGATTTTTTTCTGCTAATTTTTTTTCTTCATTCAATTGTTAATGTTGTTGTGGTAGAGCCTAGAATAATTTATTGAACAAAGAACCTGTTATTGGTGAGAATAAAGAAGATTTGGATTTCATAAGTGGACAAAGGAAAGATTGGAGACAATCATTAAGGATTGGAAAGGAATGCAGTGAACATAGAGAGTATATTTAAGAGGAGACTGCCAAATAAGTGAACATAGCAAAATTGACTATTGTAGATAGTGAGAAGGATGAAGAAAGATATCTACTTAGAGTAATTGTAAATGAAGGAATAAATACAGAAGGCAATGTATAGCATTGTGATGAAGTGCTTGAGAAGTGTCTTAGGGAAATTGAGTTGTTGGAATATTTTCTAGAGAAGCCTGAATGTGTAGAGCATCAAAACTCAGTAGTTAAAAGATATAAATCATATATAGATGAAATTGGACAAAGCCATATAGTAGTCAACTTCAAATTCCTGTTTTGGATAAATTGGAGTGAATTTTAAAAAACCAAAGGACATTTTTCTTCAGCATAGGATAATCAACAAAAACCTCTTTCAGTTTTTACACATGTGTCACATTTTGGGAGAATCGAAGTGATATTTACAAGGAAAGTTTCCAAATTTCCAAATTATTGTTTTAGTTATCATTTTAAAATGCATATTTCGAGGAGCGGGAGAGGAATCTGGAAAAACGTAAACATGGGTTTTGTTGGGAATAGGTTGAATTACAAAAACCTTTCTTGGATTTTACACACCTGTCACTAGTTGAGATATATAGGTGGGGCTCTGAAGCCTAGTTTTCATGAATCTGCTTCCTAAAAACCAGTTACAGATGTCTTTCTGATTGTAACTGTTTCTATTTTTAGGAAGGCAGTTATAATTTAAATTGAAGACTAGGTAGAGGTAGGTTTTGATATATAAACAAATGTAATTAATAGATTTAGGGTTTTATTTTCGAGAGCAAAGAGTATCTTTCATTGTAATGGTTTTATTTTCTGAAAATGAATAAAGTTGTAGAGAATACATGTTGAATTTTTCTATGGCAGAGATTCTTGTGCCATCACCTTTCTCAATAAGTAATTTTTGATGTGATTGTTTTTCTAGTTTCCCATTCCATATTGTAACTTATTTTATGTTTGAACAATAGTTTTATGAACTAGAATTCATCCTCGATGCTCTAGGTTCATTGTTTCAAACATTTTTTAAACATTTTTTGCGAAAGTTTTACAGAACTCACCCTAGTTAGGTGCTATGTTTAATGGATTGTCTTCTCGTCTGCTAATCAACCTGCAAATTCCTCAAGATTGAGGAAATGGTGTCTACCATGCCTGTGTCTATGATTATTTAAAACTCTAATCTCTTGTAGTTGAAATGCATATATGATTTTTGAATCCATTACCCAATGGTCTCTTTCTAGTCCGTCCTACCAAATCTTTTAAAAACAAGCTTGTCCTATAAGAAATATGACCTTCTGAGTGTTTTGATTGAATATACCGAGTGATAAGGCTTGTAAATCATTGAGAAATCCCTCTCTGACTATATAAGGTCGGAATGCAGTCAAAAGTGGTTTTGTGGTTACCTTGGGGTTTCCTTGACACAACCCAAGGAAAATCTGAGTGCTAACATATAAGTGTCGATGCTTGGGAACAAGGGTTCAAATATTTCTTGGGTATGAACGACTTATTTTCTGATTTGATTGTTGATGGTGAACATTAGTCAGACATCAAGTACGCTGTGTATCTTTCACTTGGTCACTCCAACTTTGAAGAATCCAGTTTTCAGAATTTTCTATGGCGACTCCATTGTCAAAAGGTTTTAGAGCTTGAAGTGTTGATTTGGTTTCTTCCGATAATCAAGCTAATTTCTATATCTTCAAGTTATGCTCCTATGAATCGTGCTCACATTCCTAGTTTTCCAAATCGAATACCTAATGTAGATTAGCAAACATGTCTTCCAAAATTTAAAGATCAAAAGAGTGATGATGATGTTCTTCATTTGGTTGGATTTCGTATGCATATACATAAGCTTGGAGTTGAATTGCATGATGATTCTTTAATAAAAATGTTCATGGTTAGCTTGGAAGGAAATGCATGGTTATGGCATGAGAGGTTTCCATAAGAGATTTTATATCCCCTTAAATACTTTCATTCAGTATTTCATGAGCATTTCAAAGACCAATATCCTTCCTTGCTACTGGTTCAAGACTGTTGCATGCATGTTAAAAGTTTTATTGAAGATTTGAGAACATGTATGGTGATGATGAGTTTATGGATGAAGAGCTTTTAGAGATTTTACATGAGAACTCATTTCATAAAAAATAAATACAAACCAGCTACCATGAAATTCAAGAATATTCCTAGCAGATGATAATTTCTTCTGAAAGTGACATAAGCCAAAATTTTGATTCAACCAATTACATTTCTTTTTCTGAAATTGATGATAATTTGTAGCATTCTTGTCAATCTGTGTGCGACCAAGAGGGAAGTTGGGACTATCAATCAAATTCTTCCTCATATTATTCAACTTCTAAATTTTTGATACAAGAAGGGGTTCTCATTTCCAATCAGAAAATACCCTTTTGTGGAAGAAATTTCTTCAAAGTTCTAATACTTTTGTGGCTGATTACATAAAGAATTATAATCATGGAAAATTTCAGTCTTATAGTCCTTCCACATGTTTATTTTCTAAAATTGCATGTATAGAGGAATTATACTTTGAATTATTGGTTGAAGAATAACCTTTGTGTGTTTATCAAACTCAAATTTCACCTCAAGATTTACATGAACATACAAAGCCCTTTTTGCTTATGGATGATGAGAAAGATGAACAACAATACAATAAGTTTTAACATATAGAAAAACCAAAAATTTGCAATGAGGAAGTGAAACACCAAAAAGAAGATCAAGGCTCTTTTTCAAATTTAGAATTTTTATGTCAAGAAGAATTTTGTTCACTTGATTTTATTGAAGAAAAGAATGATATTTCTGCTAAAGCACATAAAGAGAATCAAGTTGGCAATTCAGAAATTTTAAAGTATATTGTTGATGTTCTAGTTGAAAATTGTCATGAACACACTCTTCGAGCTTCTTTTGAAATACAGTTTGACAGTGTGCAAGAGAATTTATAGTTTGAGCAGCCTTGTCATGGCAAGCAAATGACGGAGTATGTTGAAGGTTGTCATGTTTTTATGATTCGGTGGTTGATTATATGGAGAGACTTTTCAGTCAGGATGGTTGGTTATGTGTTTGCAATAAATGTCAAGTCTTTTATCATATATTTTTGCCATTATGTTCTTCAATTTTGATTTTGATCAAGAATGGTGAAGAAGCTCAATCATTAGATCAATTGTTTGACTAGCTTCATTGGAAATCAGAGTTTACTTGATTGGGCATTGGTGCTCTATAAAGTATGGTAGAATAAGCTCGACATGGCGAGCATTTATTTCAACAATTTTTTAGTTTGATTTTAGTATCAAGTTTCAAGTTCAGATTTGCAGTTTGCAGTTGGTTTCAGTCTTCAGAGGATGGATGGGTGACACGTTACAGGTTAGAGTAGGTTGAGGGTATTCAGGAAAGATTGGGAGGAGCCCAATGAATTGGGCACTTGGTCTACGGGTTCTTTGCTACCTCGTAGGGAGGATATCATCCCCAATTGGAGATAATTGTTAGCACTATTTTATTTCTATCACGATTGGTATTATCGCTTTCTAAATTTCAAAGTTCCATTGGTGATTTGGTAGCTTCGAGGTTTTACTCACTTAAAAAGTATTTCTAGGAATGGCTAGAAAATGGTTTCAATGGTTATTCTAGCAAAACAAAAATAAAATTAATTTTTTATACCTGGTGCATAGATTTTATTCATTTTGAATAAAATTTATAAACATTGATTTTGTGTAAATTTTGGCTTTATAGTCATATTTTTATATCTTTTTACGAAGTCAAATTTTCATTTTTTTTAGTGTAAATTTTGGCTTTATAGTCAAATTTTTATAATTTTTTACCAAGTCAAATTTTTATATTTTTTTACCAAGGTTAAGTCTTATAAAAGATTTGTTTTTTTTATATTTTTTTACCAAGGTAATTTTTATATTTTTTTAGTGTAAATTTTGGCTTTATAGTCAAATTTTTATAATTTTTTTACCAAGTCAATTTTTTATATTTTTTTTAGTGTAAATTTTGGTTTTATAATCAAATTTTTATATTTTTTTACCAAGTCAAATTTTTATATTTTTTTTACCAAGGTTTAGTTCTATAAAATATTTGTTTTTTTTTATATATTTTTACCAAGGTTCAGTATTTTTATATATTTTTAGTGTAAATTTTGGCTTTATAGTCAAAATTTTATATTTTTTTACGAAGTCAAATTTTTATATTTTTTTTAAGTGTAAATTTTGGTTTTATAGTCAAATTTTTATATTTTTTTACCAAGTCAAATTTTTATATTTTTTTTTACCAAGGTTTAGTTCTATAAAAGATTTGTTTTATTATATATTTTTACCAAGGTTTAGTTTTATAAAAGATTTGTTTTATTATATATTTTTACCAAGGTTTAGTTTTATAAAAGATTTGTTTGGCACAAGACCATTTTTTATATTTTTTTACCAAGGTTTAGTGAGAGTAGGCGCCCCGCTCATCTAATACACCGTCCCTATCCACGTTTTGTGTTGCTTGGCATGCTTGCTCATTTTTCTGCTGCTGCCCGTGCTGGACCAATGGTTCAGTTTAAAGCCACGAAAGATCAATGGATCATATGGATTCGGCACCATCAACTTGCACCAACAAACAAATAATTGAAGCCTTGCAGAATTTTTACACCACGTGTAGATTAAAACGCCTGTTGAGCCTCCATCACCCCGCCAAACAAATCAACGGGTGCTAAAAATTCTGCTGATAGAAATGCAAGGAGATTAATGATCAATAGGCTCAGTGGAAATCTTATGCAGTGTGTGTATTTAAGACGTGTTTTTATCTTACACATTTGAAAACAAAATCAATGGCTGCCAGAAATTGGTGTGAGATTAATGTGAGGGAGTTCAGCAGAATTCTTTGCTGGTAGATTTTTTTCAAAAAGGGGGGTTGGAGTTAAATTTATTCTGTTGATTTATATGGGTACGATCCAAACTTCATTGGCTGCTATGTAATTTCCTCATATTCCAGCATTTTCCATAGTAGCAGCCACTATTGCTCGGTACGTCACGGTTTCGATTTTAACAACATAAATAACACAGGATTGAAATCCCTTTCAAGTGTTTAGATCTTTCACTCGACTGAAAAAACTTCACCAACTTGAAATTCCAGGTTGTTCTGGGATTTTTTCTGCTAATCTGTTTCTCTCATTCAATTGTTAATGATGTTGTGGTAAACCCTGGAACAATTTATTGAACAAGAACCTGTTATTGGTGAGAATAAAGAAGTTTTGGATTTCATAAATGGACAAAGGAAAGATAAGAGACAATCATTAAGGATTGCTGGAAAGGAATGCAGTGAACATAGAGAGTATATTACAGAGGAGACTCCAAAGAAGTGAACAGAGCAAAATTGACTACTCGAGATAGTCAGAAGGATAAAGAAGGACAACTACTGAGCGCAATTGTAAATGAAGGAATAAATAAAGAAGGCAATGCCCAACATTGTGATGAAGTTCTTGAGAAGTGTCAAAGAAAAATTGAGTTGTTGGAGTATTTTCTAGAGAATCCTGAATGTGTAGAGCATCAACTCAGTAGTTTGTAAATGAAGGAATAAATAAAGAAGGCAATGTCCAACATTGTGATGAAGTGCTTGAGAAGTGTCAAAGAAAAATTGAGTTGTTGGAGTATTTTCTAGAGAATCCTGAATGTGTAGAGCATCAACTCTGTAGTTAAAAGATAAAGATCATATACAGATTAAATTGGACAAAACCATATAATAGTCAACTTCAAATGCTTGTTTTGAATAAATGGGATTGAATTTTAAATAACCTAAGGAGGTTTTAGTCAACAAAAACTTTTTTCATTTTTTACACAGGTGTCACAGTTGGGAGAATCAAAGTGATATTTATAGGGCAATTTTCTAGATTTTCAAATTAATGTTTTAGTTATCATTTTAAAATGCATATTTCTAGAAGCTGGAGGGGAATCTAGAAAAATGAAAACATGGGTTTTGTTGAGAATAGGTTGAATTACAAAAAGCTCTCTTGGAGTTTATATAGCTATCACCAATTGAGATATACAGGTGGGGCTTTGAAGCATATTTTTTAGGAATCCGCCTTCTAAAAATTAGTTAAACATGTCTTTCTGTTTGTAAGTGTTTCTATTTTTATTAAGACAATTAGAATTCGAATTGAAGACTAGGTAGGGGTAAATTTTTCTATATAAGCAAATGTAATTGATAGATTTAGGGTTGTATTTTCAAGGGATTCTTGTCCCATCACCTTTCTAAGTAAGTAATTTTCGATGCCATTTTTTTTCCAGTTTCCCATTCCATCTTGTAACTTCTTTCATGTTTGAACATTAGTTTTATGAACCAGAATTCATCCTGGATGCTCTAGGTTCATTACATTTCAAACATTTTTTTAACATTTTAAGTTTTACAAAACTCACCCTAGTTAGGTGCTCTGTTTAATGGATTGTTGTAACACCCCGGTTTTGACCCCGTTTGCATTAAAATGTATATGATGTATATATTGTAATTAATCATGGTGTGGAGCTAAAGTCAAAATCCCCAACATTGATTTAGCATTTTAAGTTTCGGTGATTAAAATCGTTGCCGATGGTATTTTGTGCTAGCTGGCACATTATAATTTAGAATCATCATGTAAATATGCAATCAATTAAAAAACTACAACTAGCTATGTCAATGCAACAAATAATGAGATGGGGGCATGATTTCCTAAGGATAAGGTGTGGGGGGGGGGAATATTTAACCTTTGGGGCCAATGGGGAAAAGCCAAATCTCAATGAGAGAATCCATCAAATTGTCAACTACCTTTCTTGTCTTTTTCCCCAATCATTTATTTCTGCCAGAATGTGGTTGAGTTAGTTATTGCATGGAATGAAAAGAGTATGGGAAAAAATTCGAATTGGGCAGAGAACCCATTTTTGAAAAATGTGTTTTGACTTCCTTGGCAAGGAAAATGCCCAAAAACGTATGCCATTCTGCCATGCATCCACGTTTTCCATTTTCCTCACCACTCTCCTTCACGTTGGGGGCTTTTGGGAGTAGCTGGAGTTTTTCCTGTGTGTTTTCATTCCACGTTTTTGGTTGTTTGCTTCATTTTCCCATGGATGGAAGGTCGTTTTTGTAATGCCAGGGGTTGGGTTGTGTTCCTCACATTTTTGGAGCTGATGGTGCATTTTCCATTCACATTTTTGCAGTTTCATGTGTTTTCACCATGGATGTGAAGTGTTTTTGTTAACTTCTAGTGGCTGGGATCTTTGCTGGGCGTTTTGGTGCAGTTTCCACATGCCCACGGTGGGGAATTTCGTTGTTTAGTGTTGCCAACGAGTGGGAGAACAGAGCCACGAATTTTGGGTGCTGTTGAGTTCGTTTTGGCCATGTTAGGGCCATAAACGCCTATAGAAATTGAATTCCTGCTAAGGGGGTTGTTTTACCCATTGTCATTTACGTTTTGGTTGAACAACGTTTTCATCAATCCCAGATCTTGCAATTGCTGTGTATGCCTCTTCTGTTTTGATTTGAACTGTTTTGGAGTGGAAATGGGGTCTGAGATAGCTTGATAAACCAAGTGGAAGAAGGAACCTCACAGACAGAGCTAGAGGGTTGGCTTTCTTCTTTACACACACTGAATAACACTGGAAGAGAAGGCATAACCTGAGGTACTGTGCAATAGAGAAGGGGATGCTTCCTTGTGTTGGGTGTGTAGATGTTTTAGAAGTCATGTTATATCTGGTGCAGGTGTCCATAGCTCTTTGGTTGAGCTCACTAGCTTAGCAGTCAACCTTTTCAGCTCCTTTATAGCCTGATAAACCCAAGTCTATTGGCTTGGCTGAGTTTTGTGTATCCTTGTCTAGGTGTTCCCTTATTCCCAGTGGAAATCATGCCCAGCTCGAGGGTGGCAGTGTTACTGAGAGATTGATGAGCACACTGGCCTATGGTTGGGTTGAACGTTGTAGCGACATAGCTGGTTGCGGGACAACTCTTTCTCAAAATAATATTTCCTTGTGTTTAATCTCTGCAACTGTATTTGCTTGATAAATTACTATGAACATTTTGAAGTTTTGAATGTGAATGAAATGTAATTTGCTTCCACTGTATGTTAATGGTTTATGCACTTGTGTATGTTTTTAGTTTCAATGCATTTTCATGGGATTTACATTTCTCGGTTTAGATAGCATCATGATCGTGTCCTCTCCGTCAAGTAGAGGGATGGGGACATGACAATTGTCTTCTTTGTTTGCTAATCAACCTGCAAATGCCTCAAGACTGATCAAATGGTGTTTACCTTGCCTCTGTCCATGATTATTTAAAACTCTAATCTCTTGCAGCTGAAACTCATATCTGATTTTTGAATCCATTGCCCAAATGGTCTCTTTCTAGTCTATCCTACAAAATCTTTTAAAAACAAACTTGTCCTATCATAAATCTGACCTTCTGAGTGTTTTGATTGAATATACTCAGTGAGAAGGCTTTTAAATCATTGAGAGATCCCTCTCTAACTGTATAAGGCTAGAATACAGTCAAAAGTGGTTTTGTGGTTACCTTGGGGTTCCTTGACACAACCTAAGGAAAATATGAGTGCTAACACCATGGAAGAGGAAGAGACTAGAAGACAAGGTGTGCCACTTGGAAGGAGATTCCATGCATTCTATGACAACAAATGACGAAAGATTCTATGACAAGTATGAAAAATTTAGACCTGGTTGTAGACATATGACAAATCTGACATGGCATGGCTAAAAATAGCCACCAAGAGGTCGAATTTGGGAGTTAGAGGCAACCATTCGAATTGGGGAAATAATTGGAGGATGAAGAGGAAGACAAGTGTCATGAGAGTTACTAATCCACCAAGATGAGTTGGAGGAATCCCATGGAGGTAAATTCGACCTTAGGAGGCCTTATGAAGTTAACAAAAGGATTTCATGAGGAATGAGAATTGATTTTGATCATTTGTTAATTGGCCTTTGGTATTTTGGAGAGCTTTTGCTTGTCCATTGCACAGTGAGTGTTCACTCTCCCTGCTTGTGAACCAATTTCGAGGGAGTTGGATTCCTTTCTAAGTTGTTTTATTGAGAGTCCATTCATACCTCTCATTGAAGCTTAATGAAAGAGTTTTAGTTGCAGGATGAATTTCCATATAGTTGAATTCTCACCTATCTCCCTATTCTCTCATAATTCCTTCTTCTCCATTCCCCCACACTCTCATTTGATGGCGCACTTGTTGGAGCGGTGCTTGCAATTGCTGACAATATTTGATGCCAAAGCTTGGGTATATGATGTATGGATCTATACTCTTGTGTACATATTCTCTTTAAGTTGAAATATCAAGAATTCATATGTTAGAGGCTCACATTCCCATGCTCTTGAATAACTTGTTTTCATGGATTTGGCTTCAATATTTAAGTAACTTTATATCAGATTTTTATGAGGACATTTCTATGAGTTTGATGATGACTGGGAAGAAATATATTATGTATGCATCTGTAATATGATGTCCATATTATCTATAAGTTTAAATATCAAAATCCATGTGTGAAAGGTTTGCATTCCAATGAGCTCGAATGACTAGTTTTCATGTATTTGGCTTCCACTTTGAAAGAGTTGTATATCAGATTTGTATGAAGGAATTTTTATGATGTTTAATGATGTTGGGGAATCCATTTGAATTATTTTCATGTTATTCATACATCATTTCATTATCTCTACCATTTAATCTACTTTTCATGAGTCAAAATCGAGCTATTAATACCATTTCCCCTTAAGTAAGTTCACTGATAGTTACCATATAGATGTTGCGCCTTATAACTAGTTTTAAAAGATCAATAACCATGACTAATGACAGAAATTGATGTGTGATATGCATCTCCATATTCTGTTATGAAATTAGGGAGGTTCGTACTACATTTGGAGAGAAAAAAATTTCATCTACCCTTGGGGGTTTTAACATGGATTTCCTAGAGTTTTGGTCCTTCTTTCCCTATGGCCAAAAGCAAGTTTCAAAATCAATTGGAAAGTGTAAAAGAAGTCATAATATGCCTTAGTATTCCCTAATACCCCTCAATATCTTCAATACCAAATTTGAAGTCATTTGGGTGCATTTGGGTCAACTTGGGTTTCAATAGTCTCAATCTAGAAATTGCTCAAAGTTGTGCAAACTTGAGTAACATGTCAAAATGTGGTCAAAATGAACTTATGATTCTACAATTGAGTTTCTTATGTCTATTATTATGTGTTAAATCCCATAGGATTCTTCCATAATAATTGTTGTAAGGTTCGATGGTGTTTGGGACCAAACTAAGAAGGACTAGTTGACCACATTTTCCTAGTAAATTTACATTATTTCTCCTTAACCCAAAACAAGGTTGCAGAGGTCTAAAGTCATATAAAAAGTGTCCATAAACCACCTTGGGATGTTTTAATACTCACCATAACATTCCCTTTCAAATTGGTTTCCATTTGGAGAAAGTTGAAACCCTCTAGAGTCATGACTAGTCAAGCTTGAATTTACCCAATTTATCATTTTCTCCAAAATTCCAAAAAGGGACATTAAAGTGGTATCAGAGTATGGTATTGGCACCTGTTGAAGTTTTGGATAATAGGGATGAATTTAAGAAACACATGAAGTCATTTTTGGATGATATGACCAATTAGGTTATGCAAGGGTTTGAATTGGTGGGTAGCCAACTTACGAGGTAAGCTGGCAACATGGGGTAGTAGTAGTTCCCATCATGGAGAGACACATAAGACCATTCCTTTTGAAGAATTTGATGATTGGTTGTATGTATTTAGGCACAAGAAGGAAAATGTGAACTCATTAAGGAACAATCAGAAATCCACAAGTATGGAGGAGATTGAGGAGCCACCTAGTTCTGTGGGTGGTGAAGCAGAAAAAAGCATTACATCAAGAGGATCGAAAGTCACTCCCAAGTGACTCTAAAAAAGACGAGGAAATATCACATGATAATGGAGAAGAGTCCCTTGAAACTATAGAATATCATTTTGAGACACATTCTACTGTGGACATGGACCAAAGGGAATCTATTGATGGATGCTTGAATTATGAAGGAGTACCTACTGATGGGTGCTCACAACTCTATGTTGGTGACATAGAGATCACATTTCAAAGTGTTTTTGCAA
Source organism: Pseudotsuga menziesii (assembly GCA_001517045.1). Classification (NCBI taxonomy): domain Eukaryota; kingdom Viridiplantae; phylum Streptophyta; class Pinopsida; order Pinales; family Pinaceae; genus Pseudotsuga; species Pseudotsuga menziesii. The sequence goes on along the minus strand of LPNX010247802.1, from coordinate 119,559 downwards.
GCCAAATTTCTCATGAGCATGAATATGAACACCTTGTGGTAGATAATGAAGAACCAAGATCAACTTTCCCATCACCTCTTGAGCTTCAAGAAGTTGATCAAATCAAGAAGAAAGAAGTAGAGGAGGTTCACTCCCATGAACCATCCTTCATTGAAGGGTCTTTACATATGAGTAAAGGGAACATACATGAGGACCTTAACATACTCAATGAAAATAAATCATTGGTTTCAAATTATTGTTGGAAATTTTCTTCATTGGAGGAGCCATCCTTCCTTCAAGACATGGAGAAGATTCAAAGAGCAATGTGCAACATCGAAGGTAATTTCATGTCTTTTCTTTTTTTATAGAAAAAATTTAGTTGAGCTTAATGAATGGTTACATGAATCATACTTGAATAATAATGAGGATATTCATAAGATCAAAACTCAAAATGAGCAACTTCTTAAGAGGCTGTGTTAGCACCTGCTAAAATTCAAGGATTTTTACAGATGCATCTATACTATTTTCCTTGCAAAAGGATAAGCCATTAATAAGGAAGGGTGAGGTTAAGACATTTTTGTCATAAGACCTGAGAAAGTGTTTAGCATGTTCTGGAGGATCCATTCCTTGTCATCGAATAAGGAAAAAATTGAAAAAAATCCTAGGGTCAGGTCGTATGAAGGGGGTAAACATGAAATTCCACCTAAAGGTTATATCTAGGGAACTATGAAGGGTGTAGATCAATGCTGACGAAGATCGACAGTCACAAGTGGTTCCACTGATAGAACATGCACGAAGAAATGAAATCTCCAACTCCACAAAATCTGGTAGATCCCACAAGATTCAACGGCCAAGATCGACACTTGTTTTAGATATATGGTGGAGAGGGATTCCATTGATACAACATGCATGCCGAGATCAAATTTTGAAATTAGTGAAATGTGGTAGGCTATTAAATATTGAATGACGAAGATGAAAGCATGATTTAGATCAACAGCTAAAATGGATTCCGCAGATTGAAAGTGCAAGGAGGAAGAACATAAGTTTATGTGCAAAATGGAGATAAAGCGTGGATAAAATCAATCGTACATATCTCATTTTGGAGAGATCTAGGGTTCATAATCATTTCTAGAGGGAGACATGCTATTGCTGCTGCAACAACTACCCCAATTTTGTTTTTGATTTTAGGTCCCCTCCTTAGATTTTTAGCTTTTGATCTTGCTCGGACAGTTTTTTCCCCTTAAAAGTTGCTTTCCATGACTTGGGTTTTATTTTGAACAAGCATAAAGAGTTTTTTGCACCAGGTGAAGCTCACTTTTTTTTCCTGGTGTGTCGAAAGAATTTTTGGATTTTTGCCAATACGACGGAGAAAATTCAGAATTTCCATCTGATACTTCCCAGTCGATTTTACGTTGTCATTTTCCCGCGGCTTTAGGCTTTCCATGTCGGGAGTGGAGGTTGTCCTTGGTGGTGTCGGTGGTAGTGCTTGTGGCAGCGACGAGGGTGACCGACCTTGAACTCGACCTCGGCCTCTACGTGTTTGAACCATGATAGTTCTTGAAACATCAATAACATTAGATCGTTATTATCTTATTCTAATAATTCTAGTGATAAAATTTAGTTACACAATGCTTATATTTATGTGAAGGGATATCATGAGTCTCGAATTGGCATAAAACTTGCATTGTCGTTTTCATTAAATGATTTTGTCATGGGGTATAATCAGTTTCTTATCGTTTAACTCATCATGCTGGTATCAACGATGCCTTGTATTGGGATTTTGTATTCATTTTGTCTCTTCGACTATAAGTCAAAGTCTCGGTAATGCATTAAGTGAACAGTTGAATTTTTAATAAATAGACTAACTTACATTACCATATCCATTCTTAAACTAAATTTGATGTTATCCATAGTTTTAACATTACCAATAACATTCAACATTTAACATTAACATTTATATGTTATCCCAAAAATAATTAATATCACATTTAAGGCAGAGGTAACATTTAAACGTTATATTTAATTAATCCAATATCTAATCTAATCTTAATCTTTATCTCAAATTAATTAATCATAACATCTAATTTAATTAATTAAATCACAACTTAGTCATAACATCCAACTCTACAACATTCAGTGAGATCATCTTCATGGGTTTTCGTTGGGCCTGTCTCTGCAATTCATGGAGTTGGTGACTGCTAGACGCCCCCTCTTCATTCCCTCACCTGCACAGCCCTAGGGAGTAACTACTACACAAACCTCCCTTCTCCATTCTCTCTGCGAAAACCAGGCTGGTGGAAGAGCTACCAAGCATGAAAACATTGGTATCCTGGGAGTTGTTGGTTCCCAGACTAGATCCATAACATCACCCACACTCATATTCGTCATCCACACATGAACATGAGCCTAAGTGGTGTTGTAGAAGTGGGTGAAGCCTCCTGGAAGTGTTTCCCATGGAACGTTGGTGGAGCCTTTGGCACAAGTGGATATTGTGGTGCAATGATTTGGAGCATTTGGCATAAGTGAGAGGAGGTCGGGTTAAGGTAGAAATTTTATTATATATATATAATAATAATAATAAGTTGTTCCCCTCCCTTTCCGCAATACCCCATGAGTTTCTCCCTTAGCACACTCAAGACTAGGAATTTGGTGGTTGACCTTACAGAAGTATTGACCTGCTAGCTCTTTCCTAGACTCAGTTGACACTTGGGCTCAGTTTACCANGATGGTTAGAAGAGAACTTCAATGTGGAAATGGATAAGACTTGGGAATAACCCCCCCGCCCCCCCTCCCCCCCCCCTTTTTTTTCACAGGCATGGAGACAACATTATGGGAAATAAATTTTCCTACATCTGTGTTTGGCGTTGGTTGAGTTGTAATACCATTATATGTTTTCTTAGGGTTTCTGCAAGCGTTTAAGATGAAGGTACGTTGTCTCAGTCTTCCTGCATCTCTGCATCTATTTGTAGCATTTTGAATGTGGGGATGCACAATCTACAAAAGCATTTTAAATGTGTTGTGTATGAATGTATCATTTGTTTAGTCATTTGATGATCGATGGAAAATAATGTCACATGTGTTGTAACACATGCTATATTTGAAGCTATGCCATATTTTCTATATCCATTTCAGCTTAAAATTGTTAGATTATGTTGACTTGCTGAAGTAAGTAGGCTGTTTTCAAAGCTTTTAAGTTTATATCACAAGTATTTGGCTCAATATATATATATAATAGTACGAGTCTCCCAATTTATACAGGCGTTCAACACTCTTCATGGTTTTGAACAACCAATTACTATTTGAGTCAGGTAAAATAAAATCTGCCCAAATACATGAGCATGATCGCTATGTCAGGCTTGTCCTTATTTTTATTAGGAACTCCAACTGAGTATTTATGGTTCCTCTAAAATCTATTGGGTTAATAATGGAGGTCGAAGCCAGTTTGGTTAATGTCGAAAACATTCTCGTTGAACTATTGTATGTCATCAATTTGATACATTGTGAGTTAAGACAATCAGTCTTTGAAATAAACATCACATATTAGAGGGGGACAAATTTGTTGTTGCATTTATGTTCAATAGCTAATATTACAGATACTTAGATATATCCATAACAACTCCTCTGTATCTATCCCATCATATAGCGTCAATTGGTGATAACTTAGTTGTAACTTTCTTTGATGTTGAATGCTTTGCTTCTGTTTTAGTTGATATCTTAAGTGATTTGAATGGTATATACATATATTTACAGTCTCGTTTTAAATTGAATGCCCATTTCTTCAATATTAATCATAAGTTTTCTAACAACTCCTATTTCTTGTAGGTAGTGGAGATGTTACAACTATTCAAGAAAAAGTTTCAATGTTGTTCCCAAACAGGTTCGGTGTATCTGTGGTAATAATAGAGCTCTACATAGGTTTCTAGTTATTCATGCATGAAAAGGCCCCTAAAGTCTAAGTGTTCAAATTACGATTTGATACCATGTGTAGTGCGATAGTTTGCAACATATCAGTAATTCCATTCTTGATGTAATGTCCTTTCTTGGAAATTTGGAGAAATGCACAAATTGGGCAAAATTTAAGCTTAACTAGTCACGACTCTAGAGGGTTCCAACTTTCACCAAATGGTCCTGAATTTTAAAGGATATGGTATGGTGAGTATTAAAACATTCCAAGGTGTTTTATGGATACTTTTTATCATACTTTATACCATTGCAAAATTTTTTGGGGTTAATGACAAAAATACCAAAATTACTAGGAAATTGTGTTCAAATCCCCCAAGGTTGATGGCCAAACCAGCTCTCCAAATCAAGTACAACCCTCCCAAATTTAAGAAAAGAGCATGGGAATGGGTGTCAGACATCAATTAATGTCCTTAATCATGTTTATTAATTTCTGCAAATGGATTATGGTTTGCAACATTTGTAGGTTAACTTTCATAGAAATTGCCTAAGGGAAATTTGCATTACTAGCTAGACTTTGACATAGGAAAGGTAGAATATATGGTTCTGAGAGTAATATGAAACATTGTGGTAATATATGGAATACAAATTTCTTCCCCAACAACATAAAACTCAAATGAAAACCCTCCCATAAATTTTTAGCGTAAACCTCACCAACAAAACCCAGTCAACAGGGGTTCCCGTTCTGTTGACACCCAACTCGCCGTGATCTCCCTGAGCATCGGCCCGAAGAGTTTTTAACTCTGTTGATCCCAGTTTTTTTTTATCATTTTTGGATTGTTAATTAACATGTTTTACATATGTTTTTTCACCTTTTAGCATGTTTTCTGTCATGCAACTCACTATTCAGTCCCATGTACGACTATATTTCGGGTTTATGCAAGTTCTGGTTCATTCTTGTTATTTCACGATTTTTTATTAGTTAATACGATGATATTTGATATATGTTTGATGGTTAATTTGTTGTTGTAGGCCATAGTCTTCAACGAGCCAACAAACAAACAACACATCCACCCTAGATATGCGTAGAGCATATCTAGCTCACTGTCCAGCTCACCGTTCAGTCCGCCGAGCTAGCCCTGCGCTATTGATGGTAGATTCCTAAGCGTTAAAGCATGGGAAATACCTATTGTCCATGCATATGGGTGATAGTGTGATATTCATTCTATAAGAGTCACCAACATCCTCCTCTGCTCGACACTGTAACACCAATCCACGCCAAGAAGGATCCTCACGCCACATCACGTACCATGAAGAATTAATGCGCAATAAAGGAGGAATAAGCACTGTGTATTGGCTCTTGATCAGTTAGTTGTCACAATGGTTGAATAAATTTAGAGAGTGGTTGACCACTAAAGGGTCGACCTGCTCACCTCTATAAACAATATATATATCAGCCTCCACACGAGTGCTTAGTTAGCCTTTTTTACATGTAATCAGTCGATTTGAAGAAGTCTGTAATACTGTTTCAAAACTTAATACCGGTTACATTCTTGCTGTGTTTATGATCCCACTCGTGTAAATTGTTCAGCGAGTCATCACTCTAATTCTTGGGAGGGCCCCTCATCAACCAGAGGTTTCATTCTTATGTGTATTTTCCTATATGTCTTTCTTTGCATTAACTTAACTTTATTTATAATTTGTTATGCAATTACTTGTTTCCAGTAGCATAGATTACCTTATAATGTTGTGTTGTTAAAGTAGTTTCATTTCCAGAGATAATTAACCGATTGCGTGAATAGCTCTGCTTTCAGTTTGTTTTCCAGCTTTCCTTTAAGCTTTATGTTTGGTTTCATTGTTAAAGACAAATAGAACTTAGTTAGTTTACTTCTGTAGGTTTAGTTTGGTTGTAGTAAGGTTTGATTCTGTCAGTTTCTATCTAAGTTTTAGATTTAGTTCATTTACATTTCAATTTGTCTTATTTTATGATAAGAATCAATTTCTTTTTATAACTATAGACTAGCATAACTCATCCTTTCACAGTAGGTTCATTTTTATTTACTTATGCTTTGTTATAAATTCATTTAGTTATATTTCAATTCGTTGAACAATGCAATAGATAACGATGTCTGTATAAATATGAATTAGTTTAAGATTACTTTACTGTTGAATTTAATTATTAAGCAGGTTTAATTCTTGTTCCTTTGCACTTTATTATCATATGCATGAATCAACTGATCTCGAAATCATTTAGATTAACTATTTCTTAAAATTCTAGTGTTTTCTATATACAATCTGTCATTCGGACAACCTGTTTAGCCTACCATTCAAACCTATCTTCCAGTCTGTTATCCAGCGCTTCATTCAACCTTTAGTGTTTTTAATCGGTTTTAAACCTGTTTCTTTAGCTTTTTTATTGTATTTTGACTGTGGTAGTTAGATAATAGTTATACTTATTATTAAAGCCTTAGGTTAGACTGTTTAAAGTATTTAGTAAAGTCTTATTCCTAGTTTTCTCTCCTTTCACCCTATGCTTTGAGCTATGCTTTGTGATTTTGTTTCTCTTGGTTTTTGATTTCCTTCTCTAATACTGTTATAATGTCTTGTAATCATATGTTGGTTTGGATTGATTTGTTTCTTTGTACATGGAGTTTTAGGGTTAGATGTGTTAATTTCTAGTTTACTAGCACCTTGTAAATTGATCATAGCAGTAAGACCTGTTCCTTTCACTATGTTGTTAGGGTACACAGGGTACTCCCAAAGGACCAAACACCAAGAAAAACTGCTTCACACAAACAGATCACAAATCAATACACCAATGTTTGTCACGTGGTTAAAACCCTCGAGAGGCAAACAGTCCATGGCCCCAGCCAAATAGCTACTTGGAGCAATTTATTATGCAGAGAAAGAAAGTTACATGAGCTTCTCATAATCAATCAACTAGCCAAGGACCCTCTATACTCTTTAAATAGAGATCATAGACCAATAGGGTGTTAATCCATGGATCAATGGTAGATATGATCTAAGATAAGTTGAACCGTCAGATCACTCTATGTCTAGAACATATCGTGACCGTCGGATTAAAATATTTACAAATGCATACTAATGCATACTAAAGAAAAACACTTTTACCTAACAGACATATTACACAAGTTGATCTTAACTAACTCCTAAGTGTCTAAATATCCTAACATCCCCCCTTAAGAACAACTTGGGATAGGATTGAAGGATTTACAAAAGTGACACTATTAGGAGAAGGAAGGAGGCATTAGAGCCTATCCCCCCTTAAGGACAAATTCCTGAACTCCTAACATAGACCAAAGTTTAGAAAACTTCGCTTCTGTAAGAGACTTGGTGAAGATGTCTGCAACTTGATCATCTGTAGGGCAATAGAGCACTTCAATAACACGATCATGAACAACATTTCTGATGAAGTGCATGTGTAGCTCAATGTGTTTGCTACGCTGATGTAGAAATGGATCTTTGGCAAGATTGATGGCACTTTGATTGTCGCACCAAAGTGGAGTAGGCTGCTACTGCTCGAATCCAAACTCTGAAAGGATCTGTCGAAGCCATAAAGCTTCCTGACTGGCATTAACTGCGGCTCGATATTCTGCTTCTGTTGAAGAAAGAGCAAGAGCTTGTTGTTTCTTACAAGCCCAAGTGACAGGTCCGACCCAATCTGAATCAGTGAAACCAACCAACAAAGGTTTCCCCCCTGTACTGTAATGAATCCCAAACTGAATTGTACCTCGAATATATCGAAGTATTCTTTTTGCTGCTTTCCAATGACTTTCATGAGGAGTTTGCATATAACGGGCAACACGACCAACGAAAAAGGAAAGGTCAGGACATGAATGAGTCAAGTATAAAAGACTACCAACAAGCTGAAGATACAAGGTGGCATCTACTTTAGGGGAAGTACAAGTGGTAGAAAGTTTGACTCCAGACTGGAAGGGAGAAGGGGCTGGTTTACAATCTTCCATGTGGAAGCGATGAAGAAGGTCACAAGCATATTTAGACCGGGAAAGAAAGACTCCTTCTTTGGTTTGCAATACTTGGAGACCAAGAAAATAATGCAAATGTCCTAAGTGTGACATTTCAAAATTTTGCTTAAGATTGGATTTCACATGGGTTATAAGGTTAGGGTCACTACCAGTAAGGATAAGATCATCAACATAAAGAACGAGTATGATGAGATGGTTTCCTAATTTCTTGGTATAGACATTGGGGTCAGAATGGCATCTAGAAAAACCAGTGTCAAGGAGAAAGCTATCCATTTTGGCATACCAAGCTCTAGGAGCTTGCTTAAGGCCATATAAGGATTTCTTAAGGAGACAGACAAGGCTAGAGTTATTCTGAACATATCCAGGAGGTTGTTCCATGTAAATTTCCTCATGTAAATCACCATGTAAGAAGGTATACTTGACATCCATTTGATGGACTTCCCAGTTATGTAAGGCTGCAAGGGAAAGAACAAGGCAGATGGAGTTCATTTTTGCTACAGGGGCAAAGGTTTCATTGTAGTCAATCCCTTCAACTTGAGAAAAACCTTTGGAAACTAACCTTGCCTTAAGTCTTTCAACACTTCCATCTGATGCATACTTAGTTCTATAGACCCATTTACATCTAACAAGTTTTCTTCCTTTTGGAAGAGGAACAAGATCCCAAGTATCGTTCGCCATTAAGGAACGATATTCTTCATCCATAGCTGCATCCCAATCTGGATTTCCTGAAGCTTCTGCAAAAGTTTCTGGATCATGATTCTCAGAAATTTGAGCCAAAAGAGAAGAGGCTCGCTGAAATTGAGAACATGTTCGACGTTGATCTCTAGGATCACCGGCAAGATCACCAGGTGCTTCACATGTTGAACGGACCCATCGAGGAAGTATTGGTGCTGGTGCAATTGGAGGACCATGAGCAGGCGGAGGTGGATTTTCATCCTCACCGTCATCATCAGAAACTAGAGTTGAAAACCTGTCAAGGAAGCTGGAAGAAGAAGAAGAAGAAGGCACAATCGCCGAATCAGGCTCGCAGGCCAAAGATGGCACACCCGCCAAGTTAGGCTCACAGGCCAAGAGATTTTCATCAAATTTAGCATCTCTTCTAATGATTATATCATGAGAATGTGGCTGAAGAAGTCTATAAACTTTTACATCTTCAGAATATCCAACAAATATGCACTTTTCACTTTTAGGCTGCAATGCTTTCCGTTTTTCATCCGGAATGTGAGCCCATGCTTCACAACCAAACACATGAAAATGACTTACATCTAGTTTAATTTTAATC
>LPNX010247802.1:98111-110121 GCA_001517045.1 Pseudotsuga menziesii | reverse complement strand
AACATGTTAAATACTTCGCTCTTAAGTTTTAGGAAGTAAACCCAAGTGCGTATGGAGTAGTCATCAATGAAAGTTAAGAAATATTTGAAACCAGAAAATGAAGTAGATGGAAGAGGGCCACACAAGTCACTATGCACAAGCTCCAAGGGAACCGAGGTGTGCCAAGAGGCACGTTTGTCAAAACTGTCCCGATGATGTTTTCCAAGTACAAAACTAGAACAAACACCATCCTTGCAAGATACCAGTGGAAGACCAGTCACTATATTGTCTTTACATAGTTATTGCAATGAGCGATAATTTAAGTGACCAAATCGCTCATGCCAAAGTTTGCTCAAGTTATCACTATGAGCAACAAAAACTGAAGGAAAAGGTGATGACCCAAAGTTGTTAAATTTGTACAACCTGGTAATATCATCAACAGTTCCAGTAGTAAGGACATTTTGAGGATTTTTAAAATCCTTGATGACAACTTGGTGAGGTGTAAACATCACAATTTTACCTTCACCTAAATGAGTAATTTGATAGACTGATAACAAATTGCAGGAAATTTTTGGAACACATAGTACATCACTGAAATGACCATTTTCTACTGGAACTATTCCAGATCCTACAACACTTAGAGATCTATCATCACCAACAAATATTTGTTTGGTGTTACATTAATTCATAGTAGAAAAGATGGCTTTATCCTTAGCCATATGATAAGATGCTCTAGAATCAATGAGCCATTCATTTGAAGTAGAAGAAGAAGATGTAGTATAAGAGTAACCAGAAGCATAAAGTGCATGTCCATGAGAGTTAGATTATGAAGATGAATCTAGGCTGATGTGGTGCTTCTTCATTGTTGCTTCCAAGGCTGCCATCTTCTTAAAACACTTAGATTCATCATGATTATCTTTCCCACAAAAATTGCAATGACACTCAGTCTTCTTTCCTTTTTGCTTGGATCCTTTGTCATTTTTTGAAGAAGGAGTTGACTGAGAGGGTTTGAGATCCTTGTTGTTTGGCTTATTATTGCAAAAATTTTGTTTCTTGGGAGGCTTGGACTTTTCTTTCTGTTGGGACAATAAGGCTTTCCCAGATGTATCTGCATTGTTAATTATTCCAAGATGAATGAGCTTATCTTGCTCTCTAATTAAGGAATCAAAAAAGGATTCAATACTAGGCTCTTGATAGCTAGCTGCAGTCAATGATTCTTTCATGGAGTAGAATGTAGATACAAAAACAAAATATGCAGGTCCAAGTTTGGAAATAATATGATAAATACATTGTTTGTCTTCTTTCTTAATCTTGCATTCTACACATAATAGTCTAAGAGTTTTATACTTAGATAAATAATCTTGAATGCAAGAAAAATCATTTGGATTCAAGGAAAGCAAATCATTCTCAAGTTGATGACCCCGAATTTCATTGTGTTTACCAAACACAGATTCCAACTTTTTCCAAGCTTTATCAGGTTCATCAATGCCAGATATGTGGAATCGCAAATCAGTAGAGATTGACATCCCAATTAATCCACGAGCTTCATCACATCTATTTTCCCATTTAATTTTCTTATCATCATTAGTGGTTTCTATTTCTTTCCCTGAGGTTATCTTGAAAAGTCCCCTACTTCGTAGAACATTCTCCATACGAAATTTCCATGAGAAATAGTTAAAACTTGTAAGTATAATATCACAAGGGGTGGACATACTGTAAAATAATGGCTGAAAGAACAGAAAGTAACTATCTGGATGCAAAGAGCTCGAAAAAATATGTGGTTTTAAAAAAAACAACACTTAAAACGAATTCCAGATGACGAAGTTATGCTTGATCAAAGAAAATGTTGAAGATGTCCCCAATAGTGACGTGACAGATATTAACTTGACCAACTAAAAAAAGAAGCCCCCTCTTTCCAAGATCAACCTTTGACAATCACTTTTATAATAAAGTTGCTTTGAAGTGAATCACTTTTATAGAATAAGTGATGTTCACTTTTACAATAATGTGACTTTTAAATAGTGCGGTAATAAATTAAAAAAACTTAAGTGACTCACTTTTATTTTATTTTATTAATGTGAGATGCACTTTTACAATAAAGTAACTTGAAAATAGAAATCGCATGCACTAAAAAGTAGCTTGATAAGACTTGGACTCAAGACTTATCAAGGTGTAAAGCAACTTTTGATCAAGTGAGCTAAGTTTAAGAGGTACGTAAAACTATGGAAATATGAAGGGTTTTTTTTTTTTTTTTAAACTCTTCTCTCTCGTTTTCCGTGCTTGCTTTCTTTTCCTGCAAATCACAAAAAAAAATGAAAAAATGAAAAACAAAAAACTTTTTCCACACAATGAGGTTAGATCTTGGTTAGCTTACCCGGAAAGTTTACGTTTTCAAGTTTTCTCGCTGTTTCTGATTTGCCGTGATCGCACAAGGTGCACAACAAAGAGCATACGTAGCCGAGAAGAAAAGAAAAAAAACTTTCCCTTACTGTTTCTGATTTGCCGCGATCGTGCAAGGTGCACAGCAAAGAGCATACGCAGTCAGGGAAAACAACAGTCCGAGACTAAAACAAAAAAGATCTAATAATAAACTGAAAAAATATGAGAGATTTAAAAAAAACAAATCCGTCACTGTAACATTATACCTTCAGATTTGCTGAAATGGGTGTTTCTGGAGCAAACGCAAACGGTTTTCGGTGAAACGCAAACTATTTCCAAATGGAAACGACACTTCGAACGCAATGGAATAGATCCCACAGGCCACAAATGCATAGAAAATTCAGAACTAGAAACCCTTTCAAAGTTTCGGCAACACCGGTTCCAGATCTTGATCAAAACCGAAAGCGGTTCTTCATAAAAGCTCTGATACCATGTTAGGGTACATAAGGTACTCCAAAGGACCGAACACCAAGAACAACTGCTTCACACAAACAGATCACAGATCAATACACCAATGTTTGTCACGTGGTTAAAACCCTCGAGAGGGATACAGTCCACGGCCCTAGCCAAATAGCTACTTGGAGCAATTTATTATGCAGAGAAAGAAAGTTACATGAGCTTCTCATAATCGATCAACTAGCCAAGGACCCTCTATGCTCTTTAAATAGAGATCATAGACCAATCGGGTGTTAAGCCACAGATCAATGGTAGGTATGATCTAAGAGAAGTTGAACCGTCAGATCACTCTATGTCTAGAGCATATCGTGACCATCGGATTAGAATATTTACAAATGCATACTAATGCATACTAAAGAAACACACTTTTACCTAACAGATATATTACACAAGTTGATCTTAACTAACTCCTAAGTGTCTAAATATCCTTACATATGTGGTTACTGAAGAGACTTGTAGAATAGGATTTAAAGTTATTTTTATTAAGTTTTCTACTTGCTTATAATTAAATTATCTTTATTAAGTTTTCTACTTGCTTTCTTTATTAAGTTTTCTAGTAGTTTATCACTTAGGTTCTTCTCCTTGTATTTCGGTTCTTTGTTTGATAAGTCATAAGTCCTTCTTTTATGGAATAAATAATCATGTTTACTATCACCTGTAACTGGACATTTCTTAGCTTGCACATATTTGTAGAAGTTAAATTAGATTTGATTTGATTTAGTTTCTTTACTTCTTTTGAAAGTCATTTTGACACCACTCCTGCTCCTGTTCCAATCACAGTGAATGCTTATCCTCAGAACAACTAGGGAGAGTGGACCTAGATAGTTTAGTTTAGCCGTTATGTATAGTTATTAGTTGCATGTATAGTCTAATTGTTGCAGTTTGTGAAATATATCTAGTGTTGTAATTATGTTCTCTTGTATAGTTAGTTTCTGAATTTGTTTTCTAATTCTTAGATTAAGAAGTGGAATAGTTGATTACCAGGTAGTTTACTTTCTTTAGTATTGTTCATATCCTTACTTTTCAATATTTGTTTATAGAGTAGAGTAGTATAGCTTGATACTGCTTTGGTCTAATACTTTGTTCTAGTCTAATTATCTTAATAAGTTGAATTTATAGGAGTTTGACTCGGTTTTTCATTTTGAAAGATCTTTCGATCTTTTCTTTGTTAAAATATTTCTATGATGCCCTAGGAACCCCTCTACCTTCGCATATACTTTGTGTCAACTCGAAGTTTACCAACCTCGGTCGATAATTAAATATTGGTGGATTATTTAAGTCATTATAACACCCAACATTTTTGGCGTCGTTGTCGGGGAGTTGTTCAATAAGGTAGATTAAGTAGGATTCCCTTATGAATTTTAGTAATAGGCTAGTGGCGAGGGAGTGGTAAGATGAGAGGTAAGAACCTGCACATTTGTTATAACAAGCACCCCCCAAATCAAGTAGTAGTGATATTAGTAGCATAGGTTTCCATCTAGTTTATTTTTTCATGAACATACGTAGAGATTCTAAGGGTAGATACGTTAGAACTAATTCTCAAAACCTTATTAAAATCCCTACTAACCATTACATGGGATGAAATACCCCAACCACTAACTCAGCAGAAAGGTATCAGAAAACCCACATAGGAAGTAGTTCTTCTTGGAGACCTAAATATTTTATAGGAGAGACCATAGACGGGGAAGAAATCATGGCGGGAAGTCCTAAGGATCCCATTGCTAAAGAAATTCAAGAGGGTAAACCTTCAGAAACCCTCAACCCTCCACTAGTGCATACAACTTTCTCATTAGTAGGGGATCCTAACTTCACTGATTTCATTGATCCTTCCCAGGTATAAGCCCTATTTGGCGGCTCAACAAATCTAGTTATTTCATAGATAGAAACCTCCACAGTAGTACCTACCATTCCTATAGAATCTAATAAAAACATAGTTGATTGTAGGAATATCTCCCTCGAAAAAGAACGTTGGGATGCCCCATTATCACCTCGAAAGGAGCCTCCTAGGTTCACACTCTTTCGGAATCAAGCCTACATGGAGCGACGGGGAGAGAATGAAGATAATGACGAGGTTATAAATGATGAAGGAGAAGGAGAAAACCGAACTGAGACTACCTTCGGGTTCCCTATTTTAGATACTGCACAAGATATAAATATGAAGAACATCCCTCCTTCCTCCTTACCTACTTTTTATGGGAAAAATAATGAAGATCAGGACACATTTTTGTTCGAGTTTGATATTCTTTGTTGAAGTTATCACTATCTACAAGATGCTCATAAATTAAAACTTTCCCCGGCTACACTGAAAGACTTTGCCTTAAGATGGTTCATGGGATTAGGAGAATCTAGTATCAGGACTTGGGAAGATATGAAAACTACATTCTTATGAAAATACCAAGAGTATTTCAAACCAAGAGACTCTCAAAATGATATCTTTAAGATACACCAACTTGAAGACGAGAGCTTGGAAGACTATCTCGAAAGATTTCTCTATATATTACATAAATCTAAACATAACGACCTTCGAGAAGATGCAGTATGTACACTCTTCCTTAAAGGGATCTCAGAAGACCTAGTAGAAAGCCCTAATCTCATGGCATCCGACGATATCTCTCATAAACCTTTTGCACAAATTGGGGAGATATGTAGAAATTACTCTAGGAGTAGGGGGAAAGTCGGGAGAGCTCTTCAGGAGCCCTATAATAGAAATCTAAAAGGAAATACTCCCAGTTTAGGAGGAGTTACAAGGATGGAATTACGAAACCCATTGGAAAATTTCAAAAGTGATATTTTAGGAGCAATGGGTTCCCAACTAGATGCGTTACAAGCTAAGAAAAGGCAAGATGAGGAATGAGCAACGATGAGTATTTTCTATCCAAGATGCAGGACTAAACATCCCCAATGGGAATGCTCATTAAATAACATCTCTGTATGTCACATTTGTACGGAAGAGCATCCAATAGACGATTTCCCATCATTACCAGGGTTGCAAGCCATATCCAAGAGTGGGGATGTTGGTGAAACATCTAGGAGGCCTCCTTGACAACCAAGGGACCCGCCACCATATCATAATTTGTCACCACAACCTCCACCTTATTACCAACCTTACCAACCGCCTGAACATTGAAACACTACAAGTTAGCAGCAGTGGCCACCCTAGTATCCTCCTCATCCTCATTTTACTCATCAAAAGTATTGGCCACAGGGGTGGAGGGGACAATTCTACCCCCAACCACCACCGGTCTCTGCACCTAATCACCTATATCCTCAACACTCAACCAATACCCAACAATTTTTACTAGGGTTTGTGCCTCAAGTTCCCCTTATTACACAACAACCTCATCACTTTCAAAATACAAACCCTCCATGAACTACATTGTTACCTGCACAACCAAATACCTAATCCAAATAATAAGCCAACTCAAGCTCTTAATAGCATTGAGTTGCAAACTCTTCCATCCTACTTTATTTCGATTGTACCTGTACATGAGATACAATTACGATCTGGAAGAGTTGTAAATGACAAATCCAAGTCATTAGTCATCATTCATGAAGAGAATGACAAAGAAGATTCAAATGAAGTCATGAATGAAGCTATTCTGCAGGATGTGGATATTCCAAAGACCCCAGTGCATACCTATTGCAGCAGGGATTTCTCCCTTACTACAGGGCAGGAATGGCTACCTTCTGTCTATAGGACGAAATAATAGGGTTCCTGGTGGTTATGCAAGAAAAATGAAACATAAAGGAAATAAAGAATAGAAAAGAAAGAGATGGAAACCCCTCTGCACACAAGGTTATGGGTTTAGATCCAATACCCTGCATACAACTTGTTAGAAAACCTGCAAACAAACAATGGAGACCTGCAAGAACATGTTAGGCCATGAAACCTGTAAGCAAAGATAGGTTAGAAAAAACTAAGCAAACAAGACAAAATAGACATTATACATTCAATGGGTGGAGATGGGCCACCATGTCCGAGGTTGGAGAAGAACCTCTCTTGAGAATGGGGGAGCTATGGCTCAATGGGAGGATGGATGAGAGGGAGAGTGAATGGCTTGAGAGGCAAAATGGTCTCAAGGCACTCACTCAGGCAACATAACAGTATGCAAGGAAGGAATGTCTTGAGAGTGACCCCCACCCCTCTATTTATAGTTTTTTTAGGGTTCTAAGCCCCTGGTTAGGGCTTTAGCCACTTTCGCTCAATCTTTAGCTCTTTTTAGGGTTTTACGCTCCTTTGAGGGGTTTTATCCCCTTTTTGGAGGCTTTAGCCCCTATGAGAGCTATTTAGGCTCGTTTTAGGGATTTTTAAGCCCTTTTTCATGTTTTTAAGCATTCTTGAGGGTGTGGGGATCAAATGGGGTCAAATGAGGGTCATGCATGGGTGTCCTTGGGTGGTGTAGGGCATGTAGAGTAGAGTGAGGGTTTTTTTGGGTTAACAGATTGCCCCCTGATGTGTGAGGGAAGGAGCTCATCGTATGTCCGACGGACATCATAGGATTGTCTGTGGAGAGGTAGTGCTTCCTAGGTTGGGGCATGGTGGCTTTTGGTTTTTGTATTAATATGGTTCCCATCAATGGGTGAGATACAAATAATGTGTGACATGTATATGGATGAGGCGAGCATCCCCATGCTCGTAACCATGTCGAAAGAATAATGTGATCTATGCTCTATAATACAAGAGCTGATCATATACAACTAATGATGCATAGTGTTTTCCTCAATGAGAGATTGCATACAATACTGATATGAAGAATTGCTACATTGGACCCATGGAATTCTCATGGAATGATATATCTTCATGACTAATGGCCTGCTGGATTCGGAACGGTACATAGCTGTATGACTCACTGATGGAGAGTCAGAGTCTCTGTGGTACAGTATGCTGCATCAAGCATAAATCTATATAGAAGCATTGCTGGGGCTTCTGAACACTGTCTCCAACACAACCCGAAAATCACAAGGGACATGAACCTGTTTTATGTCCCTCGAATAGACTCATCAATATGCTAGATTCAGGTGACATCCAGGGTCTTCGAACAAATATTGCACGGACCAATACCTTATACGAATCTCAATGATGCGATGATGTAGTTGGAGTCAAGCACGTGAGAAACAACCATCCCTAGAGGCACTAAGGAATCCTCTTAAGTGGTCCAAGGAACTTATCAATGAGGTTAATGAAACCAAGATATAGGGACCTCTGGGTCTATCCTCCGAAACACATGTGTTGTCGTTGACAGAGGGAGACCTGCCCCTGGTCAAGGCAATGTTGTTTCCTTGACCAGAAACATGAGGGAGATAACTGAAAGATGTGAGATGATATGAGGACTGACCCACTGAATGGGTGGCGGGGGGGGGGGAGGGAAAGAGTTGAATAGGGCTAGATGGAGTGTAGTAGACTCAAAATTCCTTTGTTCAGAGTGTGACGGCAGGGCGGACCAGGCGGCAAATGGAACTGACTCACGAGAATGGGATCATAGCTGTAATACTGGGAATGTCATTACAAATGGGAAATACTTGGGGGAGGTAGATACTTTTGGTATTGATGGGATCCAAGGAAGACAAATTGCAGAGTAATCTGAACAAAGGCGACCCAAAGTGGGAATGCTGCCAAACTGTTATCTGTGGGGGGGTGTTTAGAGACACCATTGTGGTATGATCTCGTGGATTTTTTACGAGCCCGAGAAAGTAAATGCTCGATGGTGCTTTCAATTTTAGAGAGTTTGAAAGCATAAAGAAGACTCTAGTGGGGGCTATTTTTCATTCGTAGTCTCCTGTGCCCCGAAAAGGATAAAAGTATACATAGGAGAGCTCACCCATCCTTTTAGGGGATGGGAGACTTCTTTACCATTAGTAGTCCAGTCAGGCTAGAAAAGGTTAAACCTATACTGACTAGACGGTCATTCATATACTTTTACGAGCATGAATGAAACCAAGTTTACTCGGCAATCTTTTCTTGATGAGAAGGCTGGAAAAGAGCTTAATGAAAATCCATGGTGAGCTTTTTTTGTAAAGTTCAGCCCCTCTGCTCGAGAAAGCATAAAAGTATGCAGAGGGGAATGGTCTTGTATTGAATGTGCCAAGGTGGTCCTTTTCATTTGATGGTCTACATAGTTCGCAAAAGGAGATAAATGAGACGATGTAGATGCCCTTTCCTATACTTTAACGAGTGGGAAAGGAAGCATGTGCGCTCGACAATCTTTTCATTCTTTTAGGAGTCAGAAAAGAGCTTAAAAGAAACTCTAGTATGGTCAAACGATTGCAGTGGCACAGGCGGTGCCCCATGTCGGGACGGTGGATAGTGGTCCAAATGTCATCCGCGGAGTATGGACAGAGCAGGTGGCTCTTAAACATACCAATACATGCACAGGATAGATCGCGGAAAAGACACGCGATTCAGTGCCATAGAGGCACGCAAACTGAAGTGGCTCTCAGACAAAGGTCAGGAGAGTCCTGTGTGAATTGTGGTGGACAGGCTTGACTACATGTGATGTGAGTACAAGTTCGAAGGCAGTTATATGCCAAATACATGCAAAGGAAATTATCCGTCTTCCAGACGATGGTCCGAATATTTGCATAAGGTGCGGTGGACAGAGTAGATAGCTATGTGTTAAAAATCAAAATGATATTCCTTGACGGGCTGTGGCCCGAGAACCCGCATGAGTAGCGGTAGGCAAGTGTGATGTAAGTACAGGTCTGCAGACACTTGCATCACCATGATGTGGCTCATAAATTGAGGTAACTTCCAGGAAGTGGTCCCGAAATTTGTTTGTTAAACATGAGATGATGGTCTTATGAGGAGATGTAAATTTGAGCCTGGAGGTGTGAGAGGTGTCTCGAATCGGTTCCGGGTGACTTTGGATTAGTAGCTAATGGTGCTGCCACTGACTTGTGGTGAAAAAAAATGTTGAAAAACAAAAAGGGAAAAACTACGCTATAAGGGACTCATAGTGGTTATATCAGGCATAGACTCTCTTGAGGTGGAGCCCGTTGTGTGGCTTCTTCAAGAGTCGACCGTCTGAGTCAACGAGGAGGTATGCCCCCTTGCCGAGATGAAGGTCATTAGAAAGGCGAGATGACATAATCTAGTATTTTATGGGAAGAACCGATTCCACACTATGGTTTAAAGGGAACGGGGTAAAACCGGAGGTGGTCTTATAGATATCTCCATCATCGCGTAAGTGGTGTCGGGATAGATCAGGTGGATCTTCCACAACCAATGAGACGGAAGGGAAACCGGTGCTAGAGATCATGTAAATGGTATTGGTTGTGGCTTTGGTGGCCTTGACCCCAGTCTCTATTGGAGGAAGAGGGGCAAGCCTAGAGACGAGAGGAGTCTTTGATGGACCTGGAGGTAGGTGCAACATAATATAAATTGGCTGGATATGAGTCAACACATCCTGGGGCCTCAGAGGTAGGGTAGGTGGTTCAAGGTACCACATAGGATCTCCTAGTGTGAAATCCTATAGATTGATGGTTTCCAAGGAAAACTTACTCATGATACCAGATGGTAGGAAAAGGAAAAGAAAAAGGAAAAGGATCATGTTGAGTGGGAATGAACCCCACTGTTTCCCTAGTAATTGAGGTTGAGATTGCAACTGAGGTTGTGGCTGTGGCTAGGGAAATAATAGAAGAGACAGGTTTGATGGACCGTCGGTGATGGTGGAGACAAGAGGGTTTGTAGAACTGGACATCATGTAAATGGACATGGTGTCTGAAGAAGGAGGTGGGGGGTGAACTTCTTTAATCAAAGTGATCTCAGATCCAAGGGAATGTTGTCGAAGGTTGGCTAGAGCCATTCAGAACTCAGATAAGTCTTGGAAGTGGTGAGAATAGTGTCCATACAATCTGCAAAGGGCGCAAGCATGGTTTTCTCTCAATGACTTGTTTCTCACTATTGGCTTGCTTGCAAGTTCAACCATGGGGAGATTTTTTGTTGTATCCATGGCATCTAAATGCGCGTGGATTATGGGAATCTCAGGGTAGCTTTGAGTTGGATGGACCTGTTATTCGCAAACAACAGAAGGCGGGATCTGTCGAGGTTCAGTGGTAGCTTTCAGATTTTTTCCCCTGGACCTTTTTGGGTGGGGTGGTGCGGGTGTGGGTGCGATGGTTGGTTCTTGTGGGCCGGGTGGAGGATGAGATTCGATCGCAATGGGTTGCACGGGGGTTAAGACTACCCGGGGCATTGGTGGTTGGGATGGTAGATCAAGGTACCACATGGGAATTCCCAATGTAAAATTTTGTAAGTTTAAGGTGGCCATTACTGGCTTGCTCATGACACCAGGTGGGGGAAAGAGGAAGGGAATCGTATGGACTGGAGAGGAGCCCAGATAAATACCTGATGGTTGTATGTGGAGATGAGGTTGTAGTTGCGGATGTGGGTAATGCTGCAGCAATGGATGATGTTGTGGCTGCTGTTGATGTTGTGGCTGCAGATAGTGTTGTGGTTGGGGCTGCAGTTGTGGTTAGGGCCGCGGTTGTTTTTTGGGTGCAGTGGTGCTGGATGAGAGCATGCACAAGTTCGTAGTCTCGTTTGGTGTCGGTGGTGATGACACTAAGGGGAAAGAAGCCGTCATGGTGGTATCAACAAACAACCCAGAGCCCACATTCAACAATGGGGAGGATGGTATGTTGTCAACCATGGTGTTGACCGCAGGGATAACATTGGCGTGTGTGGTCATCCCTTGCGGATCAATGGTGTTGATTGTAGGGATAACATTGGTAGGTGTCGTTAGCCCTTGCGGATCATGATAAGTCAGTTGGTCAACCATCACAATTTTCCCTTCGTGGGGGAACATCATGAGCCGTAAGACACTTGATGCTACAACTCTCATGGCGTACATATAACTTCTTCCGAGGATAAGCTTATAGTCCAATTGAGTGTTGACAACCTCTATGTCAATAAGAACTGTCTTCCCGGCTAATGTGATGGGGACATAGGGGAGGATTCCTTGGGCTTTAGTGGGATGGCCATCATAATCCCGTAGAGTTGTGGAGGATGGTGTTGGGACGCAGAAATGTCCATTTTTCATCCACTTTATCTTCCTCTATTCCTCACATTTCATCGTCCCATTAACCTTTTATCATACCATTTCCATACATATATGTGGCTTTCACCTTATTATTTTTT
>LPNX010247802.1:51671-97957 GCA_001517045.1 Pseudotsuga menziesii | reverse complement strand
TTTGTTCATAATCTTGGTTTGATGCTTTCATGATTTATGATTGATTCTTGTGATGTAATTTAAGATTGCTTTATTGTTAATGTGAGATCACATGTGTTGTCTTGTTGCTCTTCATATGCTATCTTTATTTTATGCAATTTACTTTCAGCCATGTGTTTCATCTTCTAGCACTAGATTAGCAATTATTTGTTCTAGTTTAAGGGGGGTTAGATTATATTAGTCTTCGTTTCACGGGGGGTTAGATTAGCTTAATTTCACTTCAGTCTTGCATATACTTTGCAGGTGCTTCATAAGACTACGAACCTCAGATTGACAAATTAAATGGCTGGGCAATTACTACAACGGAATTAAAACGACATTAATTCGGCCCAACAAGATGGTTGCAAAATTGGGGATCCAAGTTTCTGCCAGACTAGGGTAGACATAATGCACGTGGATGCCCCCTCATCCACTATG
Source organism: Pseudotsuga menziesii (assembly GCA_001517045.1). NCBI lineage: Eukaryota > Viridiplantae > Streptophyta > Pinopsida > Pinales > Pinaceae > Pseudotsuga > Pseudotsuga menziesii. The sequence continues at coordinate 97,501 of LPNX010247802.1, read as the reverse complement.
CATCGGTGCACGACCAAATTCCGGATAGACACTGGGATTTGAAAGGAAATGGTTGATGGCATTTGCGGTTCTCCATTCTCCGTGTTGAATGTGATCAACTTGGAGTCAGAGGGGTCTACGGCCCCAAGGGTGGATAGTAAGGCTTTCTGTTGCGCTGGGCAAGTTTTGAGTACCTCAAGAGTGGACATGGCGGTAGGTGTTTGGGCCAAATCATCCACTATGTTGTAGCTGACAATAGCTCTAGCCGTGGCGTTGTTGGAAACTCGACGCATGGGGGGGCATGGGAATGGGGGTAACTAAAGAGGTGCATTGGTTGTTTTAGATGTGGATGTCACTAATGGGTCAGCGGGTTTGGTATTGGTTCCGTACTAATTTCGTCTGGTTTGTAAGTTGACCTCTGCAATTGTCATATCTAGCAGGTGGTGGACACCTGTTTCTACCGTCGGAGGTGCCCCTAGGGCGTTGGGATTGGGTTGGGGAGGGGGTACGGTTGCCACCAATCCTTGGACTAGTAATGGGTTTTGGAGCACCATAGGAGGAGGTCCTTGTGGTGCTGGGTTAGGTTGGGCTTGGTCCATTGTATTGGTGGCATGTTGAACCTCGTTTCTAATGACCTGTTTAACGCGACCCATGAAGGGACACTCGAGTGTGTAGTTCCTGTAGACATCACATAGTGTGCATGGTTGGTTTGTCCACAATGGAGCGTTGCATCTTGGTGCATTTGGTCGTTGAGTATTTTGGGCTGGCCGGTTTGCCGCGGCATTGTTGGGAGAATTTAGTTGTTGACCGCCTCCCTACGGTTGATTGTTGCCTTGGTTCCAGGGTCGGTTATTTTTGGCTTGCCCTTGTTGGTTATTGGGGGCTGGTTGGTTGGGACGGTTTTGTTGTGCAAACACCTATCCCAAAGGAGCAGGTGGAGCAGGGGTGAGGGCTTGAACAACTTGCACCGGTGGTGCATAGTATATTTGTGTGGGTGCCGGTGCCACAAATGTGGGCATTTGTCCTGCGTATTGCTGTGTTGGCCAAGCCAAGGCGTGAGCCTACTACGGTGGCATAGGTTGTGAGTAAGAAGTTGTGGCTCCGGACTAGGACATCATTCTTGCATAGTCCAAAATTTGGTTTTGGTAGGCAACACTAGTAGTGTTGCTTGGTTGTGGTGGTATTACAGGTGGTGTCGGATGGTGCTGTGGTTGGTGAGAGATAGAACCTATGATGCCATCTGTAGCATGTGTTGCCCCCGGTGCATCCCAGTAGGAAGTGCCCACATAGGGAGCATCTGCAATGATGGGGTAAAGGTATCTAGAATGTGCATAGATCAGATAAACTACTGGTATTTCAAGATGGCCTCCTCTTCGGATTGGGGACGTTCAGATGCGACATCCTTTGCTATAGGTGGGAGCAAAGTTTTAAGGAACCAATCCAGGAAGATCCTGTCATCAAGTTGGATCTTACAAAAACTAAGGCATCACCGCCACTCATAGATGCGGTCAGTTATGTGGGTTACAGTATTTTGGTGGCAAGATAACAAGATCTCCACCCCTTCGTCATATCTGACGAGGAGTTGGAAATATTGCAGGAACATGAAATCCAGGGAGTTGAAATCTGGGTACTTGGCTTTTGGTAGCTCAATGTACCACTTGGCTGCAGCACCTATGAGGGTCCATTAGAATAGTCTTAGCCTGATCGAATCATCTATGATGCTGTTTCATGAACACCATAGATGAAACGTCATGATGTGGTTTTGGGGGCACTCCCCTGCCTTCCCTTCAAACTTGGGAATGTTTGAGGGAAGTTTGGTTGGCATGGGAGGCCAAAAAGTTTGATGGCAGATAGGGTCATTTGTTAACTGAGCCAAATTAGGAAAGTTGAGACGTACCATGAAAGGAAGGTTTGACCCCAGGTTGATGTGAGATGGGGCAGCCACGGTGGTGGGGTTTGTAGGTGCATAATGCACATGCATAGCTGGGGGTACTTGTGGTACCATTGTAGACGGGTCAGTGCCCCTAAGTGTGGTGGGAGGGATAGTGTGGGTGGAAGGGCCACTACCCCCATGTAAGACAAGAGGGGCAGTGTAGGTGGAAGGGCCACTTCCCCCATGTAAGACAGGAGGGGCAGTGTAGGTGGAAGGGCCACTACCCCCATGTGTTGCAAGTGGGACAGCTTGACTGGTCAATATGGGTGGTGGTATCTAGCTTATGACGGTTTACATGATAACCATGCCGGGGCCACTTGTAGGGTTATTGGTGATAGTTTGTGGTGTGGACGTGGGTCCACTAGCAATTGCTATGCTGAAAAATGGATCCGGGTTTGCACTAGCCATGGGGCTTGATGGTGCAATTTGTAGATCTGGTTCAAACTGATATGGGTCTGAATCTGAATCAGAGGCTGTGTGGCCTTCTAATGGTGTGGAAGGTCGTAGAGAATGGTCTCGACAATGTCGGTTTAATGACCCGAACTGTGGTGGTTCACCTCTTAGGCGTGAGGAAGAGCGTGAAGGATCAATCATGTCAAATTTGTATGTCAAAATGGTGGCAATGATTTTTGGACCCTGGTTTCAATGGCTTCCTATTGGCTGCAGGTGGTCACTCGGCCACCAAGACTGCCAGAAGACAACGCTTGGATTTTTCCTCATGGGAGTGCTACTCAATCGGTGGGGGTCATTGCCCATTTTGCTTGGCAATTCCTCTCAGCGGCCAGCTACTTTGGGGTTCTCGTAGTACTCCTCACAATGAGTTTCTGGGTTGAGCCCAAGTACTTCCCATGGTTAAGACATTCAGGGACTTATGTCCTCAAAGACTGTAGATGTTTAACTTAGTGTAAATTGTAAATTTTACTGGCTCACTCAGCATCATGAACTGAGTTGGGTTGATTTATATGGTATGGTGTGTATGTCTTTTGTTTTTATGTTATATCTGGTGGCTGCTTAAATGGTTTATGAATATTCCGCAGAGTTCATAACTTTGTGAATGAAAAGTAGTAAATAGTAATCAGAAATTTTTAGACATGTACCATTTGTAATCCTAAACTATGATAGCCTGACTAAGTGACTACCTTGCACCTATATTTCTCTTCAACCAGGAGAGGGTGCTAGGATTTCAACACAATGGGACTAAGCCCATTTGTAGATCCACAGGTCACCCTCTGGATGTAAGGTTGGTCAATAGGGAGGATGCTGAGCGCCATGAGAAGCCCTCCTTCTCTTCCCCCTTTACCTTCCAGGTCACTCGTTTTAGTGGCTTCGAAAAATAATAGGTGAAGTGCTTATTACTATACGAGCTTCACCCTTCGTCTTATCACAGAATACCCCAAAGGGTGATGATTGGGTAGAGGAGGAAGGGTTATGCAAGATGTTGATTTTAAGTAAATTTTAATCAAGCTATGTTCATTAACCCATTAAGCATTGATTTACACTTTGATTTAATCAAGCTTTGTTCTGTAAATGAAATGAACATAAACATAAATAAAAACAGTTTGGATGGACAGAGGTGGATGAGCCGCACTAACATTCCTTAGCTTTTTAACAAATCAAACTCTGAGTGACAGATCACGCTTTTCGGGTCAAATGTGGTGAGGGGTGTTAACACCGTTACCGAGCAGAGGAACAAAAAGACAATGGTGAAGAAGGAATAGAGGTTGTTTGTCAAACTTTGGTTAAATATTATAGTATAAGAGTATGGTAAAGGGTGAGTAAGTGGCGAATTATTCCAAAATCCAATGGTGCGAAGCGAAAAGATGGAGATCAATGGCTTATAATGTATCCGCTCCATGAAGATGCTAGAGAGATATGGATATACAGAGTGTTTGACGAGATGTAGAGATCAACGGTTGTCGATCCAGTACGATGAAATCTACGGTCTTCGTGAACTCCGCCTTGCAAACTTGCACGTTTGATAAGACGAGGATGCTCGGCAGAATTGGGTACGTGTCGCTTGATCCGATGGCTGAGAAATAAAGATAAAATAGATCGAGGATCACTGATGAATCCAGAGCGAGAAGTTGCGTGGTAGTTGGAGGTAAAGGGTGGTAGCGGAATGGAAACCACGGTACACGTGGTCGATTGTGGTGCATTATGGAGACAAAAGCGGTTTGGTGGAAACTGCCGAAGGGGGGCCTTCAGAGTGGGGTCCTATATAAATAAATTTGACTTGTTCGTGGATTATTTTATTGGCACCGGACGAATGAAAAAGACCTGCGTGGTTGTCAACATTTGGCAGTCAAATTTCGAACACACATAGCCACAGTAACAGGTAAGGCTCAAACGCCTGAAATTCATCCATCTAATTTCCATTATTGACTGAATTAAGGACCAAGGAAAATATTTGCAAGGGTTTAGTCGTATTTTGGATGATAGAGAAGACTATCTAGTTGATAGGGACAGAGGAGTGTGTGACCCTTTCCTATCTGTAGGAAGTGTATCAGTCAGCAAAGAGAGGTTGTGCCAATACAATTCACAGGGTAACGATGTCCTAAATGTTTGTAAGTCATTTTTATATTATTTTGCTGTCGAGCAAACCCTGCATTTTCCTGAATTCGAAGAATGGTGCGCAATTAAATATTCCCCTTCTCAGAGAGTCATTGTAAGCCAGTCTAGGTCTCGAATACTCTGTAAAATTAATGCCAAGGTCATCCGTGAAAACCTAAACTTGCCCGACAGCTACCCTGATAGTCATGAACCTGTAAACGAGTCCATTCTTGCTGAATTGTACAAAAATTATGGAACTGAAGTTCGTTGCAAATTCCTGTCCAGCATCTTGAAAGAGGGTCAGTCATTAGATGGTCTTTTCCTGCCATACCATGTTCATATTTTCAAATATGAAGTTCAATTAGTGGTGTCCTTAGTTTGTCAAATCTTGGGTCTTGATGATGATTGTCACGTAAATGAAGTCATCCTGGGTTTTCTATTAAAAATAAGTTCATTAAGTTCTGAGTCTTAGTTAGTTCATGTATTCAGTCTAGATGAGTACTTGGCAGAAGCGATACATCTTCAATTAAGTGAATTCCCAAAGGTCAAGTTCTTTAAATTTCAAACTTATTTGTTGAACATATTGCTATGTTCAAACGTCACTGAATTACAGTTTTTAAGTACCATCTTCTCTTCAGATTTGCCCAAGCAAATCAGCATGTTTGAATTTGCAAATGCAATCATGTCAAAAATATATAAAATGTTGTTCGATGAAGTGTTACACCGTGTGTTAGAAGAGATGAAATGCCTGATGCAGTCCTCACCTGAGGATTGAGTCAGAGATTGGTTCCTGTATAAAGATTGCACTGTTTTGAGGATATATGGATTTACTGGGGAGCCTTATAGGCTACCTGCTTTCCTTACTCCCATAATTTTTGCATTAGAGTTTATGAGACAAAGGTTGCATTCAGAGGAAGAACATTTTGGGGCCTTTAAGAAATCTTCAAATATCAAGTTCCCTGTCAAAGTTAGTTCTTTTATTTTCAAAAATAAAGGTGCCCCAATGTTTATAGAAAAAATGTTGTGAAGCATGGAATTTCAAAAAGAGCCAAGGGTAAATTATGATCCCCACCATATAATTTCCCTGAGAAAGCAGACAAACAAAAACAAGCCATTTGACCACCAATTTATTGAAGGTTTGAATGAAACAACCAATTTGTTGCAGTTTATGGAGACTCCAAGATCTGATGAAGATGCAAGTACTTTACTAGTTGCAGTATATTAGGTGACAGAGAGTCCCAATATTGTAATTAAAAGAAGTCTTTCTAAAGTTGAAAGCGTGGAAGTGGATGAAGATGGGTCACACAAAAAGGCCAAATTGTTTCAAGTTGGTGGAGTTTTAAGTGAAGAGATTTCATATGATTTCAAGAGAGTTGCTTTAGTCCCAACAAAATCTGTACAGGTAAATCAATTTTCTTTTAAAGGTGTAGATAATTCCAAATCAAGCCCAATTTTCAAGTCCAAAGAGGAGCTCATGGCCAGTTGTGTGGAGAAGCGAAAACAATCCCTAGAAGAGACAAGGAATCTACTCCCGCGGGTAAGGAGTTTAAACAATCCAAAAACCTCCTTGATTTCTACCAGGGATATAGAAAGAAATACCTTTAAATTGACCATGGTAAATGATAAAAATATGTCAAAGATGGAAGTAAGATTGGACAAGATTAGTGTACCCGACAAAATACAACTACATAAGAAAACAACTGACATTATTTATTCAGATCTATTGCAAGCTATGATGAGAATCAATAAGTTACAAATTTTGGTAGACAAGTTAGAGGTTCAGTTAAAGCATGAAAAAGTTGAAAATAAGGCCAATGCCATTCAAATTAAAAAGCTACAGGCAGACATTATCAGTTCAGGAAATGAAAGAGATAACACCCAAGCAATCAGAAGAACGCTGGAAAAAAAGGACAACGCCCTCCAAGTTTTGAAGAAAAGGTTGAAGATCCCAAGCACAGAGCATGTTCAGTCATCTGAATTATTGGCATTGCAAGAAGAGAAGGATAAGATCCACCAGGAGATGATGGAGCATAAAGGAAAAGCTGTCAAATTACAAGAAGAGAAAGAAAAATGGGAAACAGAGTGGGATGAGCTGGTAGCACAAATCTCCCTGCTAAAAAAGGACCAAAACGATGAAAAAGAGATCATGCAGGAATTGATGAGCCAAACACCCACTGATGAAGACCTGTCTATTGTGAATATCGAAAAACCATTAAATGATTTTTCTGCAGATGACTTGTTAGTGCCCATGTCCCAGGTCAACCTAAAATATGAAGAAATAAAAGAATTAAAGGTGGAAAATGAGAAGATCAAGTCTAAGTTAGTCAAGGTGATGGAAAATAAAAATAAAATATTGCAAGACATAAACCAACTACAAAATAAATTTAATGAATTAAAAGAAAGAAACATAGGGAAGGGTCCTCTCCAGGGAGCAAAGCACATAATTTGGGACACCTTATCTATAGAAATTACTAAATTTAGACACTATTTGAACTTTATCGATGATCAAAGCATATTGATCAATTTGGCCAATCAAAGACTGAAGTTAGTAAATGAAAATATGGAGAGGAAACCCCTTGCCACAACCCAGAACACGTTGAATTTTTTAATTTCATTAACATACCAAAAGTTGCATGATATAGGAGTAAAAGACAGAATATCAATGGTACTATGGGCTAAAAAGTTTATCCATAAGAATCATTTAATGAAGAGAGTCCAGGACAAAGCTAATGAAATGGTTTCACAGGTTAATAACTTCAAACAGGTTTTCAAAGAGCTATTTGAGGATGGCCTGCCTTCCTTTTGGGACGAGGAAGGACAGATGTTTTCTCAAGAACACTATCACAACTTGTTAGTTCAAAGCCGCATGGACCATTCCAAATTTGATGATTTAGAAAAAGGGCTGACAGGGAAGGTCATCATGGATAAGCCGACAGAGGATTTCGAGATATTATAGAAGTTCCTGATCATCATGGGAGGATTGCCCAAGGTGTCATATGAAGCTTATATGGAGCTGGAGGTGTCAATTCGAGAGATGATGGAATATGATATTCCAAGCACGGAGCAATGGAGAGCCATAGAAAGATTCGGAAAGACAAAATATATCCTTCATTCATAAAGACAGGTGTTGCGCCCTGAGGAGCTGCTGGGATAGGCCTTGTTACCAAGTTGATTTAATTTAATGATCTGTTAGGATCGAAGCTAGTAGTTTATTCCTAGGAGTTAGGAATACAGTTACAAGACTTTGATTAAGCCTGTCATTCAGTTATGAATCTTCTTGGAAGACGAATCATTTTATGTATATAATTGCATCTATTTTATTTGATGGGGTGGGAACCCATCTTGTTGTGGAATGTTTCTCTTGAAGACATATATTTTTGAGTAACAAAGCGAATGCATAAGAGTTATCTGAGATTCCTGTGTCATTTACATTACAGTCCATATTTCTTTTCCTCTGTGGTTGTTTTTTCCAGTGTAACACTTCAGTTTGTTTTTTCCTCATATCTGGAATCTAGTGTTGAATGGTTGGAATTCATAGTTTTTATGCTTTGATCATCGTTTCAGATATTTCATACATTTTCTACTAAAGTTAATATAGAACTCATCTTTGATGCTCTGTATTAATGGGCTGTTCATTGTTTCTGTTGTTTCACCTGAACTAAATGAATGACTGTGATGGAATGGTTATCTTGCCTTGGATAAAATCTCATGCATGTGTCTTTGTGATATCTTTATGTATATGTGACTCCATCGCCCAATAGTTATGTGTTGTTTTAACCATTTATACAATCTTTGAGTGTTGATTTATATCTGGTCTTGTTAAATCTGTATTTGAGAGATCCCTCTCTGGAAAGAAAAACCAGTTTCTTTCTAAAAGTGGTTTTTACTGTTACCTTGGAATCTACTTTTCACAACCTGGGTACATTCTGAGTGATAACAAGGGGGTCATCAAATTTTTCCAAAAATAGGCGAGGGGGTTGCTCAAAATTTGCAGACAGAAGCGGGCTGACTTCTAGAAGGGGGTCGCACCTTTTGGGGCTAAATAGGCGACATAGTCGCACTTGTGAGGCCAGAATGAGCGACCTGGTCCCCTCTATGGGCTCGATAAGAGAAACCTACTCCAAAAACTAAATTTTTTTTGACCCTGAGCTAGATCCGACCAACAATAACCTATACTGTGGCCAAATGGACTCGAATTTGCCTTGAGGAGGATCAACAGTAACTAGAAATGTAAATAAACAAGAATCTAGGCTAGATTTTAATAGAAAATTAAACTAGGGCAAAAAACAGAACTAAAAACGGAAACTTTGAAAAATAAACCCAGGGATCAACTTGGTATGGTCGCCAAATTTGTAGTAGGGATTTCTCCCTTACTACAGGGCAAGAATGGCTACCTTCCATCTATAGGACCGAAGGATAGGGTTCCTGGTGGTTATGTAAGAAAAACAAAACAGAAAGGAAATAAAGAACATAAAATAAATAGATGGAAACCCCTCTGCACATAAGGTTATGGGTTTAGATCCAATACCCTGTATACAACTTGTTAGAAAACCTGTAAACAAACAATGGAGACCTGCAAGAACATGTTAGGCCATGAAACCTATAAGCAAATATAGGTTAGAAAAAACTAAGCAAATAAGACAAAACAAACATTATACCTTCAATGGGTGGAGATGGGCCACCATGCCCTAGCTTGGAGAAGCACATCTCTTGAGAATGGGGGAGCTATGTCTCAATGGGAGGATGGATGAGAGGGAGAGCAAATGGATTGATAGGAAAAATGGTCTCAAGGCACTCACTTGGGCATCATAATAGAATGCAAGGAAGGAATGTCTTGAGAGTGACCCCCACCCCTCTATTTATATCTTTTTTAGGGTTCTAAGCCCATGGTCAGGGCTTTAGCCCCTTTTTTGGGATTTTAGCCCCTTTCGCTCAATCTTTAGCTCATTTTAGGGTTTTAGGCTCCTTTGAGGGGTTTTATCCCCTTTTTGGAGGCTTTAGCCCCTATGAGAGCTATTTAGGTTCTTTTTAGGGATTTTTAATCCCTTTTTCATGTTTTTAAGCCTTCTTGAGGGTGTGGGGGTCAAATAGGGTCAAATGAGGGTCGTGCATGGGTGTCCTTGGGTGGTGTAGGACATGTAGAGTTGAGTGAGGGATTTTTTGGGTTAACACCTATCCTCAACAAGAACCCATTCAGGAACAAAGGATTCCTCCATTTCTGGAATGACTAGCAATAGAAAAACTTGTAGTTCGTCTCGAGTATGACATTGTGAATGAGTTAAAGAATATCCGTGTCAAAATTCCTCTATTACAAGATATTAGGGATATACTAATTTACAACAAGGTAATAAAGGAACTATGCATTAAGCACACAGGAAAGAAGCAAAAAGACCCCCTCACAATTCATGTTATAGGAGAGATGTCTGAATGTATGACAGACCGATCTTGGATTGCAAAATATACAAATTCGAGGGCCCTAGTAGTAACTGTAATTGTAAATAATATTGCCATAGAAAATACACTTATCAATTTAGGATCTACTATTAATATGATGACCATCGCTGTTTTAGAAGTTTTACAGCTGGGACAGTTTCTCTGACCTACCCCTTCAATCCTAGAACTAACAGACTGTACCACGGTAAAACCTATTGGAGTCTTGAATGACATTGTTGTATCAGTACCTTCATGGTAATACCCTGTTGACTTTATGGTCGTAGAAACAAAGGATCCTTCTAAAGGACATCCTATTATCTTAGGGAGACCATGGTTAGCTATTGCTAATGCCTTTATAGGATGTAAGGATGGGGAAATGACTATTTCAAATTTGTTGTCTACACATAGACTTATTTTATATCCCCCAACACAACCTACAACTGAAACATTGTGGTGGTTAGATTGCCCCTTTGGGGATGAAAATAGTGAAGATCTCTTCTTTCCTAGTGACTACTCTTAGGCACTTTAGGGGAAAACTACTGAGAATGTATTAAACTAGTTTGTCTCTTCCAGAACTTGTATGGATTTTCCGCAGTCTTTTGCCCAACTTGATTAGATATTTGGAGATGAGTTTCAAGAAAATATTGCTCTCTCAACATTTGTAGAAACACCATGTGTCTTTGGAATTGACTAACACATAGGGTCTTATACTGTACCTTGTGAAGTTAGCCCTGGAAAAGTTTTACACATAAATGCAGGGTTAACCGAGAGTCAACAATAACAATTGCTTAAGGTCCTTAAAAACCAATCTGGAGCATTTGCATGGGAATACACTAACATGAAAGGTATACACCCTAACACCTGTATTCACCATATATACATGGATCCAACCATTCCACCTGTGAGACAACCTCAGAGGAGGATGAATATTGCTCTAAAATATATAGTAAAAGAGGAGTTACAAAAACTTCTCTATGCTGGTTTCATCTATCATATCTCTGATAGTAAATGGGCGTCCCCTCTAGTGGTAGTCCTGAAGAAAGTCATAGGGAAGTGGCATATTTGTGTTGATTTTAGAGAGTTAAATAAAGCCACTCTTAAAGACTATTTTACTTTTCCCTTTATTGATCAAGTGTTAGACACTTTATCAGGAAAACAATACTTTTCCTTTCTTGATGGGTATAGTGTGTAACACCCTGGTTTTGACCCCGTTTGCATTGAAAATGTATATGATGTATATATTGTAATTAATTGTGGTGTGGAGCTAAAGGAAAAAGCCCCACCATCGATTTATCATTTTATGTTCCGGCGATTAAAATAATTGTCGAAGGTATATTTCATGCTAGCCGACACAATATAATTTTGTCATCATGTAAATATGCAATTTAATTAAAAACCCCAACCAACTATGTCTATGCAACATTAAAAGAGATGGGGGCATGATTTTCCTAAGGAATAGGGAGGGAAATTATTTAAACCTTTGGGGCCAATGGGGAAAAGCCAAATGTCAAAGGGAGAACCCATGGAACCCTCAACTACCCATTTTGACTTTTTCCCTAATCATTAAATTCTGCCAGAATGTAGTTGAGTTAGTTATTGCATGGGGATGGAAAGAGTATGGGCAGGAAATTCAAATTTGGGAAAAACCCATTTTTTGGGAAAATCAATTTTGACTTTTGGGGCAAGTAAACACCCAAAAAGACATGCCCATTTGCCCATACATCCATGTCCTTCATTTTTGCCTCATGTAGGGAAGCTTGGGAGCTGCTTTTTTTTTTTACCTCCATGATTTTGCTTGCTGTGGGCTCTCGTTCACGAATTGGAGCTCTTGGACGTTTTCCCCCATCATTAGAAATTTACGTTGGGCTCTCTCTCAATTGGATGGAGCTTTGCTGTGTATGAATTTCGATTTTGGATTTGCTATGTATTTCTTCCTCACATGGACAGTCATTCTTCATTTTCTGGAGGCTGAGAATTTTGTTTTTGTGATGTTCTTGTGGTTGGGTTTCTTCCCCAATGATTTATGTTGCATTTCCCCAATGTTTTACAAGCTGAATTTTGTTTTTGTGCTCCCCAAAGATTCAGAGGAGAGACCACGTTCTCTTGGTTGTTTTTTATTTTGTTTTTGGCCACATTAGGGCCAAAACGTTCCTGGGATACGATTTGTTGTTAGTGGGTTGTTCTTACCCTCCTTGGAATTTTTTTTTGTGGTTGAGCTATTTTTTCTCAACTTAGAAATGGTGTACATTGCTATGTATGCAATTGGTCTTTGGACTGTGTAGGAGTGGGAATGAGTTTGCTTGAAAAACCTAGTGTTTTGTAGGAGCCTCATAGACAGAGCTAAAGGGTTGGCTCTCTTCTCTACACCCCCTGAATAGCACTGGAAGGGAAGTCATGTCCTAAGGGACTGTGCAACAGAGAACGGAATGATTCCCTGTGTTGGGTGTGTGTGGATGTCTTAGGAGTCAATTTAGTTCTGGTGAAGGCATCCTTAGCTCTTCAGTGAGCCCAATAGCTTAGCAGACAGTTCTTCCATCTCTTGATAACTCAATAAACCCAACTTGTTGGCTTGGTTATGTGTTGTTGTGTCCCCTTGACAGTCTGATAAACCCAAACATAGATTTGGCTTGACTGATTTTTGACATATCTTTGGCTATGTGTGAGCCTACTAGTTTCCTTTTTCCATGGGGAATCATGCCCATCTCAGGGGTGGCAGTGTTGCTGAGAGATTAAGGATCACACTGGCCTATGGTTGGGTGGAACGTTGCAACGACATAGCTGGTTGTGGGGCATTCTTCTTCATAAGATAAGTATTCTTGTGTTTAAATCCCTACAATTAAACTTGATAATGAATTACAATGAACATGCTGAATGCTTGAGTGTATGGTTTTGCTTCTGTTGTATGGTAATAATGTATGCATATTTTAGTTCAAAGCATTTCAATTTTCATGTGTATGTTCAGGGGGCTAGATGCTTGGGTAGATAGCAACAATCGGTAGCATCTTCTTCACTAGTCGGAGGGTCGGGGACATTACATAGTGGATATAATCAGATTTTAATAGCACCTGAGGATCAAGATAAGACCACTTTTAGATTCCCCTTGGGGAACATACGCCTATAGATTTTTTCCATTTGGATTATGTAATGCACTTGCCACTTTTCAACGTGCAGTTTTAGGAAATTTTGCTGATCTTATACATGACTGTGTAGAGATGTACATGGATGATTTCATAGCCTATGGTAATACCTTTCAAGAGGCCCTTGATAACCTTGAGAAGGTCCTGATTCGATTTCAAGAAACAAACATGGCCCTTAGTCATGAGAAATGTAAAATGTTTTTAATAGAAGGTATAGTCTTGGGGCATCATGTTTCTTCCCAAGGAATCAAGGTGGATCTTACGAAAATTGAAGTAATCGTTGGCCTTCCTTCTCCAAAGACTCAAAAGGAGGTAAGAAGCTTTCTTGGCCATGCAGGCTATTATCACGACTTTATTGAAAATTTTACTAAAATAGCTGCACCAATGTTTAAGTTACTTAAAAAGGATGTATAATTCCAATGGACTGAATCTTGTCAAAGTGCTTTCAAAGTCTTAAAAGCTAAATTATCAGTGGACCAATAATGAGGGGTCTTGACTGGTCCCTTCCTTTCCATATATCCACTGATGCTTCTGATACGACCATAGGAGGAGTCCTAGGTCAAAAAGAAGCCAATCACATTATGCCATTTATTTTATTAGCAAGAATTTGACCCCTGCCAAGCTGAATTATACCATTATTGAAAAATAATTTTTGGCGGTAGTCTATTCTATTAATAAATTTCTCCATTACATTACAGGATATGAAGTTTTCGTGCATACGGATCACTCTGCCATCATATTTTCAATTAATAAACCAATTACCAATGGTAGGGTGGCTCGATGACTTCTTTTATTACAAGAATTTAACATTACCTTCATTGACTGATCTGGTAAAGAAAATTTAGTAGCAGATTTCCTTTCCCGTATTCAACATAATGATGGTACTAAACCCATTGACGACACTTTTCCTGATGAACATCTATTTGTTGTATCTATTCAAACCCCTTGGTTTGTAGATATTGCCAATTATTTAACAACTGGTAAATGACCAAATCACTTGTCCCCACTCGAGAAGCGTCGCAATATAGTTCAGAGCTCTAATTATTCCTGGGTTGATAATGATCTCTTTCGTACTGGACCAGATATTATTATTAGACGATGCATATGGGAAGATGAAATGACATATATCTTTCATGCATTCCATGATGGACCATGTGGAGGACATTTTTCTGATAAGCGGATGACATACAAAGTGCTGCACTTTGTTTATTACTAGTCGAGCATTTTCAAGGATGCTGCCAAATATGCCAAAGATGCGATAGTTTTCAAAGAATGGGTAGATCTACATCATCTGATCAGATGCCCTTACAGCCTCAAGTCATGATAGATCCATTTGAGAAATGGGCTCTGGATTTTGTAGGACCTATTTCTCCCATGTCTCGTAAAAAGAAACATATCCTAGTTTGCATAGACTATGTTACTAAGTGGGTAGAAGCTAAAGCTTTGTTTAGGGCCATAGAGAAATCGGTAGTACAACTCATATATGAAAAAATATTCACTCGATTTGGTGTACCTAGATAAATTGTCACAGATCAAGGCTCTCAATTCACTTCTAAGTTAATGAAATAACTCACCATGAAGTATGGAATTAGACATTGCAAATCCTCACCTTATCATCCTCAGGCTAATGGCTAGGTAGAATCAACCAATAAAGTATTAGAATCCATCTTGACCAAAACCATTCACTTACATCATAAGAATTGGGCAGATAGACTCTCGGAGGCCTTGCGGGCCTATAGGATAACATGGAGAAACACTACCAGACATACCCCTTATGAGTTGGTGTATGGAAAACAAGTACTTTTACCTATCGAATTTCAAGTTAAAACATTCGTGTGGCACCACAGTTAGGCATGAATTTGGATGAAGCACAAAAACAATGAGTGTTACAAATTAATGAGTTAGATGAAATTAGACAGGATGCACTCCAAAGAACAAGGTTAATACAAAACCAACAGAAGAAATGTCATGATAAATTTATAAAGAAAAAACAATTTAATACTGGAGATTGGGCATTGCTATTTGACTCAAGATACACAAAATTTTAAAGAAAAATTAACTACTCATTGGATGGGTCCATATGAAGTAGTTACAACTTTCGATAATGGATCAGTAAAAATTAAGACAATTAATTATTCACAAATTTCCTTTGTAGTAAATGGACACAGACTTAGACTTTACCATCAACCCATATCTAAACAGGATTTCGTACAAAATGTCTTACAACAAAAGGAGATGGAATTGGTTGAAGAGGAAATTATTCCTCCTCCTCATGATCCTTACAGTGATTTTGGTTTGTCATTACTTGTATATATGTAAATATGTTTGTGTTCACCTGAATCATTAAGAGTCATTTCTAATAAATTAACTGCATTTTCATTCCTATGATCATTTGGTGCAGTTTTGTCAAATTAAAGCGGAAAGACTCTTTTTCCTTTTTCTTATAAATTTTGTAGATGTTTTGTTAAGAATAAATACGAATCATATAACAAGTGGTGTTGCAGTTTGATTACAAATATTTTATCTCTATAAGCAACTTATGAAGTATTATTTGAAAAGGGGAAGTGCTTAAAAGATTCATGATGTATCTTTTTTTTTTTTGGTTACTATCAAAATTGAAGTTTATAGTACAATTGAATAATTCCTTGTATATCATCCTTAACCACCGACTCTATGATTTGTTATGCTTTTATATATGGTATTTTGATTCATACATGTACATTTTTGATTTAATAAGAACAATTGCTTGAAAGACCTACTCTAATTATCATATTCTTCAGATTCTTATCCTATACCTATGGATTACTAGTTCATCCTATACTTATTATCAAAACTTGTCTCTTAAGCATATTTGTGGTAACTTGGAAGTAAGTGAAATTTCTGCTTGTGGGGAACATTACTTATCATTTTATGAAGAAGAAAGTCTGAAAGATCAAAGAACAACTTTCAGTTATTCTCTTTTGACATGATCTATAATTAAGGTCAGTTTATGTAAGAAATTTTTGCTTTAAAAGTTGAATTATGTGTTTAGTAGGCTTAGCATGCTCTAATACCAACTGACTTCCATATACTCAAAATCATTATATGAAGCAAACCCGTCGGGGTACTGAACAGGCCTGCTGGCAGCGGGTCAATGCTAAGTAACATCTTAAAACAAGGAAGCTCGGTAAATGCAAGTAAACCTGTCGAGGTATTGTACAGGCTCGCTGGCAGCAGGGCTATGCTTGCATGGTAGCAAGATAAACTCGCCAGGGTATTGAACATGCCTGCTAGAAGCGGGGCAATATCGGGTAAAAGAGATTTGGTTAATGCACTACTATGCACATGGTTTGTTGAAAATGATAATATTAGAATATATAAATACATGTGTAGGCCAATTGTTTATGATGTCATTAGAGAATGGCTTTAAGTTGGGCTTGGATCCGACCATCTAATTCAATCAATACCTAGGATATGATTATCCTAAAAATGGGACCCATAGCTGTAAAATCTCACAAAATCTAGGGTAAACTCAAAATATTCTTAAGATGACAAGACATCCTTACAATGAGGCATGGATGACTAGTTTTTCCTATGGCATTTTCCAATTATACTATTATAATTCACTTGATCTTTCTAAGCATTGTTATTTCTGATAAATGTACATATCTGAATCATTTCCATTTTACTAGTTCATTTTCTTTTTCATGCAAAAATGATCACATCATGATAAAACTATGTATTAAATTAATTTGTTTTTACTTAGTTTTTCTTGTATGGCTTGAGGACACGCCATATCTTTGGTTTGGGGGAGGAAGAGTATGCTGTGAAGATTATACTATTTTTTTTTAAAATTTTTCTAACTATTTATATAAAAGTTTATTTATCTCTGACAAATGACGATGTTTTCAGGATAATTAACAACAATCCGATCCAGAATAAATCATGTTTTTATAGAAAAAAAATCTATATGGAGGATCATATGCAGGACCATATGAAAGGTCGAATGCTGGTCTGAATGAAATTCCAAATGATGATCTGAATAAAAATTGTGGTATTATAGCACTAATAATTAAAAATCATGCCAAGGTGTTGGATTAATTTTGTTTGGGCAAAAAGTTAAAATTGGCTGAGTGATACCATGATTATTAAGTCACATACACAAGGGCATTATGAATAATATCTACCTATGATGTTGTATGTTTGTGATCTTGTTTTACCTCCATATGGATTGGATATGACC
Organism: Pseudotsuga menziesii; assembly: GCA_001517045.1. NCBI lineage: Eukaryota > Viridiplantae > Streptophyta > Pinopsida > Pinales > Pinaceae > Pseudotsuga > Pseudotsuga menziesii. The sequence continues at coordinate 80,247 of LPNX010247802.1, read as the reverse complement.
TTATGACCTTTTTAGTCATCATGACTCTGCCATCACCCCTATCCTCTTACCCACTCGCACGTGTAAACTATCAAATATTCGATCCTCTTATTAAATTCAAGATTATTATGGTTATGAATGTGGTTATGCATTTGTATTAAGTCATACGTTCAACCTGGCCAAAGTTTTACTTTGGACATGGTTGAACTGATTGCAACCTTATGAACTCATTAAAATAGGCGTTCTTGATGACACATGTCTCAAGGTCTACCATAATGACATGATCGCCTGAACGCGTCGAGCCTTTTGTGTGATTGTTTGGTCGATTTAATGAGGCATGTTTTAAATCGACGCTGTGCGAACTTCTACTCTATCTCTCCTACTTACCGTTATCCCTGTAGAGTTGTGTTAGCCACCTTCTTCCAATACGCCTTGCAAACTCTATATCCTAGTTCTCCTTGAACCATGCCGAACCGTTTTGAGTCGGAGAGCTACCAATATTTATTTCAAATGCCATAGTTTCGGGAGTGATGAGAGGTCTTTTTCCACGTTGGTTGGAACCCGTTTCTTCACCTGCTGCAAAGGTATGATGAAGAAATTTCACTGCTTTTTGCGATGAGTTTCAATGGAAAGAAGGTGAGGGTTGGCCATCTCATCTTCCTAGTAACTAAGGAGTCTATTGCGATCAAAACCAATATTCCTAGAGAGGGATCTCAGTGGCACAAGCACTGGTTTCTTTTGTGGGAATTCCACAACTTCACCCTTAAAACCAGAATACCGGAATGCCGTAGGCATCAAAGGTTTCCATCACAATTGGATTAAGCCAGAGTACATCAATCCTTTGACAGTCATCATCCATTTGATCACTTGTGAGAGTAAGTTCAGCATATTTAAAGCCCGCCATATCCGTTTGCTAGCACATTTTGTCGATTATAAGTTTCTTAATTTCCATTTTTATTTTTTTAGAAGTCTAGAGAAGATGTCAAGCCAGGTCAAGAAAAATTCCATTAACCCTAAAGGTAGCCTATATCAACATAGTTTGATTAAACTCTTGATCTTAGATCAACTCAAAGAGTGGAACCAATCTTGGGATACCTTTGTGTTTAAAGTTCTTAACCCCCATCTAATTATCCAAAAATGCCCTCGACATCTTCATAATCATGAATCCAGTTAATCTCCATCCGTAGAGAAGAAAATCCCCAATGTTGTTCATCTTGATGAAGACACATTGGAGGTGAGTCTGTCCACTTATTCCACCTCTGTTATCCATGCTAAGTTTGTACCCTTATCACGACCTTGTACCAGAGTCCAGAAGGCAAAATTTGTCCAATCCATGGTTTAGCCTAGCGTCCAGACCACGATACAACCCGATGTTCAAACTGGTCATCTAAACGGTATGGCCGAAGCATATACACTTGATCCAGACTCACCTCTGTTTGTGTTGGCCTGTGTCTTGATTGAAATGCTAAAGGATATCGATCGTGAAAATGTCCCTGCACCTACATAGGACATGAGTCCTGACAAACACATTCCTTCTATTGATATCGATTCGCCATCAAGGGAGATGAGTCCCACACAAGAGTCTAAGCAACCTGCAGAGCCATATACTCCACATCAATCGATGGTAGATCAATTAACTCAGGAGTTGGCTCAACCAGTAAGCCGAAAAGAAGAGTATGCTAAGATGATCGCAAGTCTTCGGTAAAAGAATAAATATTTGCGCTTGCAAATCAAAACCATCGAAGAGCTGAACAAGGCCATAAATTCGTCACATAGGTATCAACATAAGAGGCGTGCTATTTTGAAATCATAGGATCAAAAATTGAAGTTAAAAACCCCTGTTTCGCCAACCAAATCGAAGGCAGCTGCTAATGTAGCTTAACCTTCTTCTTGATTCATTTTTCCTTTGCTCAGTGGGACCTGGCATTTCTCCAGTTTGGGGGAATGTTGATCCTAGTTTTGTTATCATTTTCGGCTATTAATTTACATGTTTGAAATATGTTTTATCACCTTTTGGCATTTTTTCTGTCATGTAGCTCACTATTCAGCCCCAAGTATGACTATATTTTGGGTTTATGCAAGTTCTGGTTCATTCTTGTTATTTCATGATTTTTTATTAGTTAATTTGATGATATTTGATATATGTTTGATGCTTAATTTGTTGTTGCAGACCATAGTCTTGAACGAGCCAATGAAAAGACAACGCATCCACCCTAGATATGTGTAGAGCATATCCATCTCACTGTCCAGCTCACTGTTTAGTCCATCGAGCTAACCGCGCACTGTTGATGGTGGATTCCCGTGAGTTAAAGCATGGGAATTGCCTATTATCCATGCATATGGGTGATAGTGTGATATTCATTCTATAAGACTTGCTAATGTCCTCCAATGATTGACACCGTAACACCAATCCACGCCAAGAAGGATCCTCACGCCACATCACGTACCATGAAGAACTAGCGCACAATGAAGAAGGAGAACTAACGCACGATAAAGGAGGAAGAAGCACTGTGTGTTGGATATTGATCAGTTAGTTGCCATAATGGTTGACTAAATTTAGAGAGCGATCGACCACTAAAGGGTCAACGTGATCACCTCTGTAAACAATATATATATAGATTAGCCTCCACGCGAGTGCTTAGTCAACCTTTTTTTACATGTAATTAGTCGATTTGAAGAACTCTATAATACTGTTTCAAAACTTAATACCAGTTACATTCTTGCTCTGTTTATGATCTTGTTCGTGTAAAGCATTTAGCGAGTCATCACTCTGATTGTTGGGAGGGCCCCTCATCAACCAGAGGTTTCATTCTTATGTGTATTTTCTTGTATCTCTTTCTTTGCATTAGCTTAACTTCATTTATAATTTGTTATGCAATTTGGTTTTCTGCAATTACTTGTTTCCTGTCGCATAGATTACCTTATAATGCTGTGTTTTTAAAGTAGTTTCATTTCTAGAGATAATTAACTGGTTGCGCGCATAGCTTTGCTTTCAGCTTTATGTTTGGTTCGTTGTTAAAGACAAATAGAATTTAGTTAGTTTAATTCTGTAGGTTTAGATTGGTTGTAGTTAGGTTTGATTCTGTCAGTTTCTATCTAAGTTTTAGATTTAGTTAAATTACATTTTAGTTTGTCTTATTTTATGATAAGAAGCAGTTTCTTTTTATAACTATAGACTAGCATAAGTCTTTCTTTCACAGTAGGTTCGGTTTTATTTACTTCTGCTTTGTTATAAATTCATTTAGTTATATTTCAATTTTTTGATTAAATTACATTTTAGTTTGTCTTATTTTATGATAAGAAGCAGTTTCTTTTTATAACTATAGACTAGCATAAGTATTTCTTTCACAGTAGGTTCGGTTTTATTTACTTCTGCTTTGTTATAAATTCATTTAGTTATATTTCAATTTTTGAAAAATGCAATTGATAATGATGTGTGTATAAATATGAATTAGTTTAAGATTACTTTACTGTTGAATTTTATTATAAGTAGGTTTATTTCTTGTTCCTTTGCAATTTATTATCATATGCATGAATCACATGACCTTGAAATCATTTATATTAACTATTTCTTAAAATTCTAGTGTTTTTTGTATACAGACTTTCATTCGGACAACCTGTTTAGCCTGATGTTCAGACCTACCTTCCAGTCTGTTATCCAGCCCTTCATTCAACCTTTATTGTTTTTAATCCGTTTTAAACCCATTTCTTTATATTTTTTTATTATATTTTGACTGTGGTAGTTAGATAATAGTTATATTTATTATTAAATCCTTAGGTTAGACTGTTTAAAGTATTTATTAAAGTCTTTTTCCTAGTTTTCTCTCCTTTCACCCTATGCTTTGAGCTATGCTTTGTGATTTTGTTTCTCTTGGTTTTTGATTTCCTTCTATAATATTGTTGTAATGTTTGGTAATCATATTATTGGTTTGGCTTGATTTATTTCTTTGTACATGGAGTTTTATGGTTAAATGTGTTAATTTCTAGTTTACTAGCACCTTGTAAATTGATCATAGCAGTAAGACCCGTTCCTTTCACTGTGTGGTTACTGAAGAGACTTGTAGAATAGGATTTAAAGTTATTTTTATTAATTTTTCTACTTGCTTCTAATTAAATTATCTTTATTAAGTTTTCTACTTGCTTCCTTTATTAAGTTTTCTACTTGTTTATAAGTTAGGTTCTTCTCCCTGTATTCTGGTTCTTTGTTTGATAAGTCAGAAGTCCTTCATTTATGGAATAAATAATCATGTTTACTATCATCTGTAACTAGACATTTCTTAGCTTGCACATATTTGTAGAAGTTAAATTAGATTTGATTCCATTTAGTTTATTTACTTGTTTTGAAAGTCATTTTGACAGCACTTCTACTCCTGTTCCAATCACAGTGAATGCTTATCCTTAGAACAACTAGGGAGAGTGGAACTATATAGTTTAGTTTAGCCATTTTGTACAGTTATTAGTTGCATTTATAGTCTAACTGTTGCAGTTTGTGAAATATATCTAGTGTTGTAATTCTTTTTTCTTGTATAGTTAGTTTCTAAAGTTGTTTTCTAATTCTTAGATTAAGAAGTGGAATAGTTGATTACCAGGAAGTTTACTTTCTTTAGTATTGTTCATATCCTTAATTTTCAGTATTTATTTATAGAGTAGAGTAGTATAGATTGATATTGCTCTGGTCTAGTACTTTGTTCTAGTCTAATTATCTTAATAAGTTGAATTTATAGGACTTTGACTCAGTTTTTCATTTTGAAAGATCTTTCGATCTCTTTTATTAAAATATTTCTACGACACCCTAGGAACCCGTCTACCTTCACATATACTTTGTGTCAAATCAAAGTTGACCAACCTCGGTTGATAATTAAATATTAGGTGGATTATTTAAGTCATTATAACACCCAACAACCCCCTCCAGCAACACCCATAGAGCGAATGAAGTCTCACTCGAGATGTTCAAGGGAGGGCTAATAGAACCAAGTTTCCGCAGTATAGAGGAGGGTTATGGCATCAATGTTTTATCAGCTTAAAGACCACAACATATTAAATTCTTTAGCATAACCATGCACCATTCATTTATAACTGTAATAGATCTACCAGTGTGGAAACAGATCGACATTCATAAACAGTAAAACATCGCTTCACATATCCTCATTCAGATTTACTTTAGCATTCATCAACGAATTTGCAGGAACATAAATATGGAAAAATACAAAAGAAGATAACATCGATTCAGATCAACATCTGTCTTATCATATTACTTATTCGCAATCATCCACATATCAAAACATATAACAATTCATCTCCAAACAAATAACAACTTGTTCTCTCTGATTTTCTCTCTCTCTCTCTTGATCTCAATACCTCTATACAAACATACATCGATCTCTATATAGGCTTTCACCTTTACACTCATGGTCCACTTCTAGCTATCTTTTAACTAATTTAACTGATTAATGACCAATATCCACAAAAATGGTTAACAAGTACAAAAAGTGACACAAGATAACAAAAAGTAGTCTATCTTCTTCGTGTCGTGCTGTCTTTGTCTTGCGTGGTGTCTTTTGGGCTTGCACAACATCCATGATGCTGCGTAACTTACCCCAACCCCTTGCCAATAGGCCCCCAACACAGTCTTGTGGCTCATCCTCGAGCCACGTGAGAGGGACTTGGTGTTCTCAACAACCTTGGAGTACTGAAACTGATCCCTGACAAGCTTGTCGGACTAGGAAATTTGCTACAACTACCTCCTCTGTGGTCAATATATGTTGAAGTCGACACACCGCTGGACTCCCCGAATCATCTTGTGCCTTTGACCATGGATACTGGTCGTTGTACTTCTTTAGTCTTACTGTCACTGTCTAGGTGGCTCCCTACTACATGGAAACTGTCTGCAGCTACAACTTCTGAATCCTCCATGCCACCTTGGAAACCATTCCAGCTCCCAAAACCTTATCATTCCTTGCGTTCAAGCTCAACCCAGGCTTCCTAAAGTCGATCCCATTCCCTATTCCTACAGACTTAGTCAAATGGGGTAGGAACTCTGGCCCCTTTCGAATTCCTCATGAGATGGTTGGTCTGTGCCTCAGATCAATGGGGATAAATATAGCCAAGGATGACCTTTCTAGGCACCTCCATTCTGGATGAGCTAGCCCGCATACTCGCAAATTCTTCTTCAATTTCCACTGCTGGATCATTCTCACTCAAAATCTCCCATGTATCTAGGGTGCTCTGCATATTGGCTTTGGTTTCCACTGCCTTAAGCAACGGGACTTCTTATCCTTACAACTTCAAACAATGTAACTCCCCCCCCCCATGGTGTCTTCTGAGTGATTGGCCATCGGTTTATAACTCCTTCCTTGCTTTAGATATCATCATTGTCATATAGGATTCATCATTAGGGCTAAATCTTGCATTAATGAAGTGATTACGCCACCGATTCTGCCCACATTCTGCTGGGATCCACTACCATCACACATTACATCAAAAAGCACCATCATTCTCCAATTAACAGTCGTTCTTGAGTGCTAATGTGACGTCTGGTCACCATCTTCCACTTGGCGGGATCTCTCATTTCATCGGTGTTGTTGAGTCTTCCCTTTGTTCAGCCACTCCTTTGGTGCAGTCACTTCCTCTGTCATAGCCATTTCTTTGTGCACAATGACTTCCTCTGTCACATCCATTTCCTTGTGCACAACCTTTGTCGCAACCATTTCCTTATGCACTACCTCTGCCGTAGCCATTTCCTTGTGCAAAACCTCTGTCGCAGCCATTTCCTTACGTACTTCCACAGTCCCAGCTATTTCCTTGCACACAACCTATGTCGCAGCCATTTCCTTATGCATGACCTCTCTCATAGCCATTTCCTTGCGAACTTCCTCTGTCACAACCATTTCCTTGCGCACTTCCTCTGTTGCCGCCATTTCCTTGTGCATGACCACTTCCTCACTTTTTCCTAGACATCTACTATTCTCTTGGCTCAGCTTGTTTCTTTCGTGCAACTACTGGTCGCTCGATGCAACCCCTTTCTCTAGGCGCAATCACATATGTTGTCTATTTATCCTTCCCATTCTTGGCACATCAGCTCAAGTGGTGCATGATTTTGTTTGGTTATATTAACTACTCTCTATCTAGTGCTGATTTTGACTATTTCATAACCCTACAATTGTTGCGGCAGATCCAGATGTATGCGCTAATGACTCATATTCCTACGCAGACCCTTCCTTCTGGCACACCATTCCTCTATCCTACCTTGATTTTTTTTTCCTTTGCGCAGTGCCTTAGGCATTGCGCAATGCTTCCCCTGTATGATAGGGATTCAAGCGACTGTCATTCACAAAATTTGGTAGTACTGCCCCGTCTAACTGCTGTAATTGAACTGCTCCCATAGAGGTAATAGAATTAACAAGATAAGGACCTAACCAGTGCATATGTAGCTTACCTGGATGCTTTAAGAACTTATTGTCATATAACAGTACCAAATCTCCTTGCTGAAACTATTTGCTTTTTATATGGTGATCATGCCACACCTTCTGTCGATCCTTCTCAACACGCTGATGGAACCCTATGATGAAATGATCTTCTTCAAGCTATAGCAACTGTGCTACATGCTCTTTGAGCGTGGCTTCATTATCCATACCTGTTGCTGCTGCATTACGCATACTGGGAACGATGTACTCCATAGGCATGAATGCCTCTTGCCCGTATACCAATTTAAAGGATGTTTTCCCTATCAATCTTTTGCAAGTGGTGCGATATGCCCATAGTACCACTAGAATCTTAAAATCCGTCTTCCTTGGCAATCCGTATCTGGTTATGACAAAAAACCCATCTGTGAAAGAGTACATCTCCTGACTGCCTACTCCTTCAAGTACCTCATCTGTGAATGGTTCTCTTGATATTTTGTAGCATTCAATAATTGATTATAGGTGACATGCGCATGTGGGTCCACCAGATATGCAACCGGTACTAGCTTTAATACCACGTCGTGAATAATATGCAGTGCATTATGGACATCAGGATTAGCTTCTGCGAAGCTAAATGTCTATGCAAAGAAAACGCTCAGCTCCTCCCAAGTGGTGACCTTTTTGCGCAGCTCCATTGCTACATACTAGGACCTTGGAATTTGATCCAAGGTGTGAATAAAGGCATGGACCCATTCATCATTTGGTCGCGATGCCCATAAGTTTTGGCATTTCGTCAGGTGCCTACTAGGGTCACTGCGCCCATCGTATTTCCCGGTGTGATACACTTGTGTGTTGCCGAAGTGAACTGTCATCAATCATCGACATTGCACCCATTCAGTAATTGACTTGTTATGAGTTACCCACCATCGTGTGGGAGTAGCCTTCAATGCCTCCTTTAGTGCCAACAACCGTTGCAACTTTGATACCTTCTCTTTAAACTCTCCTAAAAATGTAGACAAATTAGGTAGCCCTTCAAAAATTGGTAACTTAACACCCTTAGTCACGACATGGCAGAGTGATTGTGTGACCAAGCCACACTTCTTGACTGATACTACATGCATTCGGTTCTACCAATTTTCTAACGCATCATTAGAATCAGAAGATGCAGAACTAGAGTTGTGCCATCCGAGTTCTCCATCAACAATGGGGTGGATATAATATTTAGAGATGTTTTAAGCGTGATCCCATCCTCGGAAAGCCTCATCCTTTACTGGTTCAATGTATCACCTTCCTTCATTGGGATCCATAGGTGCGATGACCCTAATGTCTTGGTTCTCAAAAGTCATCATTCGCTTCTTGAAGTTAATGAATGCCATGCTATCATTGGCCCATCCAATCCCTAGTAGTGCGGGATAGGAGCCTCCACCATTAACAACTTCAATCACATCAAAGTCAACATAAGTTTTCATACCTTCGACATCCACGACCAGGTTTGAGACACGTCCAATTGGTTGTAGTTTAGCTTGATTATCCAATCGCAATTCCACAGGGGACCAACCCAACTCTGACTTCCCCATCTTTTGCCAAGTTCACTTTATCAGGATATTCACATCAGATCCCAGATGCAAGATGACTGAATCAACCTCATAGTCTCTGATCTGAATGTTCATGCGCATTTCCTCACCCATATTTTTCTTATACAGATAGTTCACTGCAGACTCCTTTCGGTCCTTATTCCGGCGGTGTAACAAACATTCAATCTTGGCTAGAGTGTCTGGATCTCTAGCCAGTGATAAGAAACTCTCAAAGAACTGCTGAAAGATACCATTTTGTCGTGATGGGCCTGCCTCCAACAAAGAATCAAAGGTAGAAGTCATTTCATAGATAGGTGACTTACCAAGATTTATTTCGATTGCATTCAGGGCTCCAAGAAATGTAAACTTTTGAGATGCGATATCAAACGATGCCTTCTTCTGTTTAGCCAGTCGAATATATGGGCAGGGCCCATCTTCTCCTATTGTGGCTCTTGCGCGGGTGAACACAACAACATCAACAACCTCCATCATGGGATCTGCTGAGATCATCGTAACCATCGGCCCCTGAGTCCGGTTCATCAGTTGATTTTGAGTGATTGGTGGATTCTAGTTTAGCGGAGGGTTCACAGGTTGATTCACCATTTGATTTTGGAGTGGAGCTTGATGCTGCGCTTGGTTCTGCAACTGGTTTGGGTTTTGCATATGATTCTGAGTCTGTACCTGATTTTGGCTATGCAATTAAGGAACATTCCCAGCCTGCCAATGTGCAATAAGTTGTGGGAATTTTTAAATAGTATGATCAATCACCGTACAATATGTACATGAGCACCGCAAGTGTGTGAAATCCCTCTAGTAGTTCCCAAATACCCCACAATTATAACACTGGACTGATCCGTGACCTTGTCCTCCTCCTCTTCCAAAGCCTCCTCCTCTTCCTCAGAATCCTCCACCAAATCCGCCTTGCTGCTGATAATGTGGGTGAGCCATCTGTTGCGGCGTGGGATTCAAATGCTACTAAACATACTGAGCTGCTTGAACATATTGCGGCTACTGTTGCGACATCGCCATTTGGTTATATTGCGGCTGTGATGCAAACTTTGGCTGCGGTGCGAACTGTGGCTGTGGTTGCAACAATATAAATTGGATCGACGGTGATGGTGTATATGGTTGTTGTGGTCGAGAATTCACTGCCTGAGGTTATGCCATCTATGGTTGTTGTACTGCGCGATGGTCTTCTCCCTTCACCAGATATGAATCATATGTCTTGTCCTGAAGTAGATCGTATGTATGACAATCCTTATCTTCATTCCCCACGGATTTGCAAAAGGAACAAGATAAGTTGGTTGGCCTTGATACTATCTTCTGCATGTATCTACATTCATCGTGTTGATGCCCATAGTATTGACATATGTGACACCATGGTACGCTGCCACAACTTAGTGGTTTTGGCACTCCAGATAGCAGATAATTCTAGAAGGTAGGACAAGTATCAATAGTATGTCCATATGCATGACAATGAGTGCACCAAATATCTTCTTGACTATCTTTCGCTTTCTTAATATCTTGTAATTGTAGCGTCAAGTTGGCCAACTGCACCTGAATTTGGTTCATACTAGCTGCATTCTCTCCAATTGTTGAATATTCTAACTTCATTGCGATTTCCATAGCCTCACTATGTGTCACAATTTTTTGTTGCATTAGTGGGTGTTGGATGTGAGGTATCAAGGCTGCGACGAACCATTCTTTATGTTGAACATCACTCATATCAAAGCTGATCCGTGCCATCAATGTCTTGAATCTCTGGTCAAAATCCCACAGTCTCATTTGGGAATTGCATGATCTCTTTCAACTCAGTGATGTACTGCGCCTTCGACTTAGGATTCCGGAACTCTTCAATCAGTCATTGTCAAACATCATTGAATGTCTTTGTAGTGGTCCCCGTGGGAATCTGTATAAATTTCATGTACCAATCTAGCACATGACTTTTTAGAGTGGTCTCCAGTTGGCTCTTCTTAATATCATCATCCGTGGTCTTCCTAACAGTCCATATTACCTCACAGAGAAACCAATATTGCTCGAGATCATCAATAAGAATTTCAATGGAACAAAGGTAGCTTCATGTCATCTCCCGACATCCTGGGCTTCCTTCTTATAGAATTTGACCTACTACTAGACTGTTGTTGACACATCGAGCAATTCAACATGGAATTCGTGGCTTTCCCTGAGTTAGAAGTGGTGCACGGAGGAATGGGAACTTTGTTGCCGGGGTTTGATCTTATCGTTGTCTTGGGCACAGCCTGGGTCTGGTCTTCCTCTTCGTCACTGTAGGGTCACTTCGTCCCATGTGGTTGTCCTTCGCAGTTTTTTGTTTTGAACGCAGCAGGACCTTCCCCTGTCGTCTACCTCCTCTCTTGTCGAAACCTTTCTCCTCCCCTTGTACAACCACTTTCTTCCTCGTCTTCCCTCACAGTCTTGTCGAAACTTGCACACATCTACCCCTTATCTTCCCATTCATCTCCCCCCTTTAGTCACAGTATCCACTGCCTCCGCACACCAGAGGTCTACTACTCTAGGTGCATCTTCAGTATCCCCTTCTCGCAGACAAACATTTTAATTGACAGCTGTAGAGATAATAAGAACCTACCTCTGGGATCGTTGAAAAATTCCCTTTTTGCCTCGCTATAGGACTTAGTAGTGTCGACAAAGAATTCAGTAATATATCCCTCTAGGATACTATCCAACCAGACCTCGACCGCGTGCAATGCTTTGTTGTCAGTTTCTTGTAGTTCCTGGATCAACTCAGGGGCCCAAGCTATTGTCTCACCTCCCTGGAAATTCATCTTTTTGTACGTGAACCATGCCAACCACTTATACAGTATGACAGGAAATTCAACAAAGAAATATTCGTGTTGACCGTCGTGGATATATTCTACCAACCACTTGTTTGTCATCAGTCCCGAGTTCTAATTTTCTGCTTCCATAAATTCTCGCAGCTTTCGATCACACCACTCTTGAAGTTTCGGTCATGTCAAATGCCACATCCACTCTTGGTCTTCTGATCGCTCTGGATGCTGAATGCCCTCCTCTTAGTTGCATAAAGGTCCCGACAGCGGAACCATTTGTTGGCGCAAACCTCACCAACAAAACCTAGCCAATAGGGGTTCCCATTCTATCGACACCCAGCTCGCCGCAATCTCCCTGAGCATTGGCCCAAACAGGATTTACCCTGTCTAGTAACACCTGCAGAGCAGATGAAGTCTCAGTTGAGATGTTCAAGGGAGGGCTGACGGAACCAAGTTTCCATAGTATAGAGGAGGGTTATGGCATTAATGATTTATCAGCTTAAATACCAGAATAGATTAACTTCTTTAACAGAACCATGCATCATTCATTCATAACTGTAATAGATCTACCAGTGCGGAAACAAATCGACATTCATAAACAGTAAAACATCGCTTCAGAGATCCTCATTCAGATTTACTTTAGCATTCATCATCGGATTTGCAGGAATAGAAATATTGAAAAATACAAAGAAGGTCACAACGATTCAGATCAACATCTGTCTTATCATATTACTTCTTTGCAATCATCCACAGATCAAAACAGATAACAATTCATCTCCGGACAGATAACAACTTCTTCTCTCTCACTCTCTCGCTCTCTCTCGATCTCAATACCTCTATACAAACATACATCGATACCTATATAGGCTTGCACCTTTACACTCATGGTCCACTTCTAACTAACTTTTAACTAACTTAACTGATTAATTACCAACGTCCACAAAAAATGGTCAACACGTACAAAAAGCGACACAAAATAACAAAAAGTAGTCTATTTTCGGCATGTTGCGCTGTCTTTGTCTTGCATGGTGTCTTCTGTGCTTGCACAACATATGTGATGCTTCACAACTTACCCCAACTCCTTGCCAACAAAAATCTGATACAATACTCCTCCACGATTGAAGCCAAAGTCATGGAAACTAGTGATTCAATGGCATGGGAATGCAAGCTTTTCACATGAGTTTCTTAGATTTCGACCCACAGAGGTTATGGACATTAAATTACAGAGTAATACATCATATATGTCTTTCACAACATCCTCAAACTCATAGGATATGTCTCATACAAATCTGGTATAAATCTACTTCAAGATTGAAGCCAAAATCCATGAAGACTAGTGATACAAGGGCACGAGTATGCAAGCTTTTCAAACATGTATTTATGATATTTCGAATTAAAGAGCATGTTGACATATAATTACAGAGACATAAATAATATATTGCTTCCCCATCATCATAAAACTCATATAAATGTCCTCATACAAATATGATATAAAGCTACTTCAGTATTGAAGCCAAATCCATGAAAACTAGTCATTCAAGACATTGGGGAATGCGAGCCTTTCATACATATATTTATGAGATTTCAACTTACAAAGCATATGTAGATGATATCACAGAGCCATGAATAACGTATCAAACCTTTGGCATCAACTATCCTTAGCAAGGCGCAAGAATCACTCCAACAAGTGTGCCATCAAATGAGAGTGTGGGGTAATGGAGAAGAAGGATTGAGAGAATGGGTAGATATATGAGAATTTGACTGTATGGAACTTCAGCCTACAAATAAAAATCCTTCATTAAGCTCCCACAAGAGGTCTGAATGGCCTCTCCATCAACCAACTTGGAAAGGAATCCAACTCCCTCAAAATTGGTTCACAAGCAGGGAGAGTGAACACTCACTGTGCAATGGACAAACAAAAGCTCTCCAAAATGCCAAAGGCCAATTAACAAATCATCAAAAGATATTCTCCTTCCTCATGAAATCCTTTTATTAACTTAATGAGGCCTCCTAAGGTCTAATTTAACTCCATGATATTCCTCCAACTCATCTTAGTGGTTTAGTAACTTTCATGACACTTGTCTTCCTCTTCATGCTCCAATTCTTTTCCTAATTCAAATGGCTGCCTATAATTCCCAAATTCGACCTCTTTATGGCTATTTTTATCCTTGACATATTATATTTGTCATATTTCAGCAATCAGGTTTGAATTTGTCGTACTTTTCATAGAATCTTCCATCATTTGTTGTCATAGAGTGCATAGAATCTCCTTCCAAGTGGCACACCTTGTCTTCTAGTCTCTTCCTCTTCCAGAGGAGTTACCCTCCTTTAACAATTCGACTTCTTGGGCTCATTATATGATAATTTGACACCACATTTCCATACAATAATGTTACATTACCCATGTGTTCAAATTTGGACGATTATCATGCCAAGTGTGCAGGGAATCTAGTCACCTAAAGGCTTCACAAGCTTCCAAGTGTCTTCATGAACGCATGCCACATTATTTTCTTAGAATTTATCATTTATGTTACCCATTTAAATGTGAATATGGTAAAATAATGTCCCTTTGGGTCCCATAGCCCCTTATTACAAAATTTATGTCTCCATCTCAACCTAGGGAACTAGTAGGTTGGTGAAACATTATTTGCAAATAGTCTTATTTGGAAATTATTTAATTGGGGACATGACAAATCCTCCCCACTCAAGATTTATTTTCCTCAAGCAATTCCAAGTTTTTATGCTGCAAAAAAAATTATATTCCCAAGTGGAATCCTCATTTGTTACTCCTTCCCTTCCACAAAGTGCTCTCTTATGGTTATGCTCATTAATTTTCTTTAACTGCAATTTGAGTAGTGACACTCATGTACTGCAAAATTATGTGTTCCCAAAAGTAAATAAATGTGTATTTTGCATATTGATATATCCTGTAACATCACCACTAAAACCAAAAGGATTAATCAAATCCATAAAAACCAAATTTGTGCAAATAATATTTACCTCCATATTTTGGAAACCTTTTCTGAACTTTCACCGACTTTTGCTTCTGTATAATTCTTTGAAGTTGGTGTTGAGTTACCAAACTTTGAGTTTATTAAGATTCCAATATAATTTCAAAGAGGAACCAACATGCTTTCTACTGCACTACTCTGATTTCAATCATCTTCTCAAGTGGTGACTAAATCTCCAATGTTGCTTGCTGCCCCCAAAATTGAAACCAATGAGACCATAAACGATCCCAGGGTCCCATATGATCCTAATACACGCTGCGGTGTGAAATGAAATGAACACCAAGTATGTGAAAATTGAATCCATCTCTCAAAAGGTCTCCCACACAGGAAACTAAAACACTTCTTTGCAATGATGAACTCAAACAACTGAAGGTTGGTTTGCTTTCTCAAACCAACAATTGAATTGCTAATCCAAGTGAGATGAAACCAATAATTTCCAGGATCCCATTGCTGGTATTGCATCCTTCCAAACATCATGAGTACAAAATATAAATCATGGAAGTATATAACAACATCATACAAATATACATCTAGAAGGCACCTCATCAAAGAATCATGAAAGTGCTTGTACATCGAAGTAAGTAGATCATCATGTGGCTCATACACACAAGCATCAAGTATTATATTAGATCTTCCCCAATGACATAGGTGAAGATCCCATGTCCCATGATTCTGCTCCAAAAACATATAATGTGCATCAAGATAATCAACCATGTGTTCTTTCATCCAAGAAGTGAATGAAGAACCTCCACGAAAATCTGAACCAAATAACAAGCAAAGAAAACACGAAGATTGCAAGTGGTTATATACATAAAACATAGACTTTAATAACCTTCTAAGGCCTAACCACTAAAGCAAATATTCCAGCTTTGGAGGTTTGAGTGAAAATTTTGGAAATTATATGCCATTGACAAGCAACGTATTAACAAGGAAAAATCACTATGGAGTATAAAATTTTGCTAAGTCTAAGTTGGCCAATCCTTTCACAAAAAGTCATCATGCTATGTCAACTTATTATAAATTTCATAAATTATATGTCATTGACAAGCAACATATTAACAAGGAAAAAACACTATGGAGTAAATTTTTTTTCTAATTCTATGTTGGCCAATCCTTTCACAAAAAGTCACCATTCTATGTCAACTTATTATAATTCCCCCGTAGGGTATGAACATGCAAAAATTTAAAAAGGGACAAAAAATTGGCCCTAAAATGTCTTTTGAACTTCTGAGTAGTGATAATGAACAAGGGACTTGGTCACAACTTCGACGACTCACTAGAATTCCACTTAAGTGAAACTTTAGTGGATAACATCTGGCTCCAACTGTGGGACGTGTGCTCGATCTGGTCTTTGGGTATGGAGAGGATACAAGAACTCCAAAATCTCAGGTTTTTATAGTTTGTAAAAACATATCAACTTGACAAGAAAACCTTGGTAGCACAAGAGTTATAATAGCACAAGAATTATAAGAATGAATGAACCTTAAATTTCCTTATTTGAAGGAACAAATAAAACTAACTAATGAAAGATAGTATTATTTCTAAGTACAAAAAATAATGCAAAAAGTAAATGCTCTCTTTAAGGAGATTATTTTCCTACAATAAGCATAATAAAATAAATTTTTAAGTAAAATCCAATATCCAATGTAACCATCTAAGAATTTGATCAACTTTATTTTTTTTTTGCCTTACCTTTGGTTACCATCCAAAGTAAGGAGACGTTTTTCAAGAAATGCAAACCTGCATGAAACTTCAAGATGGGAGGGTTGGAAGAGAGATTATAATCATTTTTTAGCGATGTGACAATATTCTTTGAATGTTTGTGTTGTTCAAACACTGCATGCTCTCTTGCCTTCAACTCATCTACTGCAACCTTTTGAATATTATGCAATAGATACATAGGAATTTTAGAAAAATCAATACATACATGACCAATGTGTGTTATCATGGAATTATGCTCTGGCATGCCCAAATAAAGTGCCTTAGAATCCACTTGAATATTTATGTGTTGGAGTTTAGAGGGTACCTCGATAGGTTGATACTTATAAGTACCAGCTTCTTCCTATGTCTCAATCTAGATCGGTTCTCGCTCGATTGCTACTCTAACTTCTTTTACTATGACACAAAGATTATGCAGTAAGTCCATAATGCCTCCTACCAGGTCGTATACCTCTCATTGATCCTCTTACAAGTCTCAATGGCAACTTCCTCCATCTGATCAACAATGATATTGTAGTCGTCACTGGTAACACCACCCCCATCGGTGATACATATGACAACAAATGGTCCTAGTTAGTGTGTTTGAAGCTTTCCAAGATGCTTCGAAATTTTATTGTCATATAGGAGAAAAAAATCACCAGTATGAAATTGTTGAAACTTAATATGGCAGTCATGCCAAGCCTTTTGTCACTCCTTCTCGACACGTTGATAATATGTTGTGACAAAGAAATCCTCTTCCAACTGTACTAGCTGTGAAAATCTTGCTTCTATTGCACAAACATCTCTCATCTCAGTGATCACAACAATTCTGAGACAAGGTACAATATATTCTAATGGCATGCAACCTCCTGTCCATACATCAATCTGAATGGATTATGTCTTGTCAAAATTTTATAGGTTGTGCGGTAATACCATAATACCAAAGGTATCTTATGGTCCCAATCATCTCTTTGAAAATTGCATATCTTCGTCAATTCATTCTCCAAGATCTTATTAAACGCTTCGACAAAACTTTTGGCTTGTGGGTGATATGGCGTTGTCTTTGAGTTCTGAATCTGAAATTCCTCAGTTATTTTTTCAATCAGCTGATTCACAAAATGTGTACCTTGATCACTCATCGAAATCTTTGGGCATCCAAATTGTGTCACGACATGGTCTAATAAAAATGTTGCAGCGGTAGCAACAATACAATCTCTTACCAACTTTGCTTTAGCCCATCTAGATAAGTAGTTTGTTACAGTGATTATATAACGTGCACCCATTTGTTTATCTGGTGGGTTAATGGGAACAAAATCCCATTTATTAAATTCCTACAAGTTACCCGTGGTACCAGCTGTATTTTGTCTCGTCGCGATGGTTTTCCAGTTCTTTGAAAAATAGCACATTTGCGACAATATTCTCTAGCATCAACATGCAAAGTAGGTCACCATAATCTTGTTTCTAAAATATTACACTGTTTATTTTCCTGCATAGGGGCCTCCTGCAACACTAGTATGTGCTTCATTCAACACCATCGGTCGCTCATGTTCAAAGGCACAACGACATAGTATTTCATCTGGTCCCATTTTATACAATTGCTCAATGATAATCTAGAAGTCTACAACTTTTACAATTACTTGCTTCTTTTGTGACTTAATAAATAATTCTGGTGTGTATCCTATATTTAAGAGATGTACAATATATTTGTAGTGATCATCAATCATCTTTATCCCAAACAACTGTGCATTGGGAAGACTATCGTTGAGATTAGTAGGCTCTTCTCCACTTTCTAACCTCGAAAAGTGGTCAGGTATTGAATTCAGTCATCCCGAAGAACAATAATCTCGAAATGAAATTCTTGGAATAGGAGAATGCATTGATAGATCTTCCCCCCCAACACTGGCTTATTGACCAAATATTTCAATGTGAAATGGTCTGTATACATCTTGAAATGTCATCCCAACAAATAATGTTGAATCTTCTCGAGAGAATATACCATATCAAGTCCCTCCCTTTCAGTAGTGGTATAGTTTTGTTTTGTCATCGACAAATTTCTACTAGAAAATGCAATGGGGTGATGAAGAGCACCCCCACCTGGTCGTGCAAGTACGATGTTGAGCGCGACAGACGATGCCTCAACATGTACATGGAAATTTTTTTCCCAGTATGGTGCTAGAGAATCATTCCTGTCAGTACTGGAGAATAAAATCACGGTGTGGCAACATCCTTTCTATTGGTGCAGATAAAGCTCAGGATGTTGTAGCCTCCTTCCCGTTGGTCTTGGATAACAAAAGAAAGTTTTAACTTCCACAACTAGAGAGCACAATTATTCCACATGTCAAAGATTGAAGCCGCAATTCCCAGTTTGTGTGAACATACTGATATATGTCTAGGTTGGAGCCTGAATATCGTAAGTTGCTACTTACACAGACTCTTATCTCCTATTGATGTAATTACACTTATATATATTTATAGATATACATTTTTTCTTAATAATTTGTGCATCTGTCTGATTATTGTTGTGATTGGTGAAAAGTTTAAATTTGTGAAAGGTTGGATAAGTTTAAAATGTTCATATATGCACAATTATTGATTCACCCACCCTCTTAGTAATATAACTAGATAGTAAGAATTGGTATTAGAGTGAGTGTCGTCAATAAACAGACTAACACTTGCACATATGGAGATTAGTAGAGGATGGATATGAATTTCCAAAAGCGATAGAAGAGTCAGAAGAAAATGTGGAGGTGACTGACGTTTCAACCTCCAGAATAGTGACTATAGATCCAGAGAATAAAAAACAATATGAATGGAATGCAAGAGTGAAGAACACCACTCCAAGTAGATTAGCAGATGTTGAATTCACCAAAGTAATGCAGTGCACAACGATGGAAGTATGGGATAAACTATGAAGTATCTATGAGGGTGATGATAAAGTCAGAAAAGAAAAACTAGAAACACTATCTGCACAATTTGAAACTCTAAAAATGAAGGAGGAAAAAGAAACTACCTTATACTTCTTGAGAGTGGATACATCACACGAAATGATAATTGAACCTTAGAGTGTATCTAGGAAAGAAGTTGCATTCAAAGAAACATGGAATCTCAAGTCCAGTAGTAGTGAATGCATAAATCTAATAGATAAGTCAGACTAAGAAGAATACAACTTCGTAAGGAGACTGAAGAGACGACAAGGTAAGTACAAGGGAAAACTACCTTTTAAATGTTTAAGTGTGTTAGAATTGGATATTTTTCTTCCAATCACACTTACGGGAATCGGGAAACCAAAAGCGAGGAAGAACCAGAATATTGAGAAGGTAGAGGCAAGCATGAACAAAACAAAGATGCAACAAGAAGAAATTTTAGAAAGAAAAGAAGAGCACGTACACCGAAGAAAATAATGTTTCAGATGAAGAAAAGAGTGATAGCCCAAGAGATGTATTTTTCATGGCTCTAATTTAGGATGAAAATGTGTTGGAAGGAAAATATTCAACTAAAATAGATCCTTCTAGTAAATATGAAATGGAGAAGGAATGGACATATAATGGAATTTATCTTCCATCTCTGGAATCCGAAAAAAGAAATCAAGAAGCTCAAAAGAACTCTTCAAGAAGGAAACAATTGTTGATAACAGACACTCTGTGGAAGAAGTCACGCAAACTGTGTCAAATCCTGATAAACCTAGTTTCTCTAAAGGAAGTCCAAAGACTGAGGATGAAGTCTGGCTTTGTGTTGACTAGGAAGGTGAATTAATCAACGGTCTGGATGACTTGAAGAATTCAAGGAAAGGAAATAAAGCATTAAAATAACAACTCAAGGAAGTAGAATAATTGATCAAGTAAAGTGGATATATACATGAAAACTTGAAGAAACAATTGAGAATCAAATATGAAGAATTACATTGCGCAAAAAGAAAAATCAAAGAATTAGAAGAAAAACAATGCGCACTTGAGAAGTCCTAAAGGAAGTCAAAAGCTAAGTGAACGCAATAAATAGGTTCATGCCAAGAGAAGAACAAAGTTATGAAAAGATGATGTCTTCTCTCTGAAATATCAATCATGTGCAGCCCGAAATATTTCAATCCAATAGGTATAAAACATTCTTTATAGGAAATTGCTTCCTGTGTAGAAACATTGGTCAAAAAGCAACATATTGTAGAGGATGTTTGAGAAACTACACTAAAGAGCATATACACTACAAAAGGAATGGAAATACTGAAAAGAATGAAGTTTCACCAAAAGTCTCAAATTCCTTTAGTCCTTTGAGTACAGAACATGAGTGCCAACAATGCGAAAACTATGGACACATAACCGAAATTTGTGAAAAATTCTTCGAAAATTGTAATATGTGGAAATGTGATAGATATAATTTTTTAATCATGATAGTTTTTGAATTGATAATTTTTTAGTTTGTAAAGATGAACATGATATATTTATTATGATTTTAAAATTGAAATATTGAATATAAAAATATTTTTCATAAAAAAAATATGATCATTTCTTCACATTCGATAAAATTAATTACTTGATTTTTGAAATATGAATTGAAACCAACAATTGTGAATTTCAAAATAATATTTAGACATTTATAAAGAAAGGGTAACACAAGGTGGAATATTAATGTTGATCTAAGTTTTGGAAAATCTTATTAGAGGAGACTGTGAATCACTATAAGATACATCGTTGCAACTGAGGAGGTGGTGGAATATTGGTAAGTGCGATGGAGAACCATATATAAACTTCTTAAGTATTGATCTTTTTCTAAAGCAAGAATGTGAATCATAGTCCAAGTTACATCATTGGATTTGAGGAGGTAGTGATACCTTAGTAAGTGTGATGTATAACAATATTCTTATCACACTACACACTTCATAGTTGGTGAATTCCAATAGAGATCAAATGGTATGTGGACTCTTTTGGTGATATTGTAATTTCTATCACCAAAAGTGAAATTGGTGACAAACCTTCAATGCCTGTCACCAAAAGTGTCATAGAAAAAGGGGGGATGACCTACCTTGTGACAGGTGGTGCCTACCAACTCTAGTTCATCCCCAATCATCTCAAAAAGATCCAACACTTGGAAACTTATCCCCCCTTGGGGTTTTCTCTCATTTTTCCTATTTAAGCGAGGCTTTCTTCCTCATTTGAATGGAAGCAAGGAACCTCTGCTCATTTGTAATTTGTTTTGTTTTTCTAAATATTATTGAGACTTTGGAGGTCCATTGGTGTTCATGTATAACTGGTTAATGGCGTGTGCTTATTGAGGTAATATTGTTATGAGTTTTATTCATTCTTGTCAGAAAATTTGTAATCAACCCAACTTAGAAGGTTCTCTGTAACACATGAGTAAATATTTGGTTCAAGTTATTTACTTATGATTTGGCTTCTTGAGATTCAACAGTAGCATTGTTTATTAAGTTATATTCATGCTATTTTGGTTTCCGTTGCTTAAATGTCCTAGATTTGATCTGTTTGTGCAAGTGTAAATAAGATTTTCAGGATGCAACTTTGGAGTAACGAGAAGAGCTAAGTTGCATCACCCTTTTCTTCAAATCTTGAAGAGTTTACAATTTTGTGTGCCCATTAGTACTTGCAAGTCTCATAAAGATTCAAGCTTGAGCAAATATTTCCTCTTCTTATTCTCAAAATTCTAAAACTCTCTCCTCAACCCTCTTTTTATTTTAAAGTTACAAGTAAACCAAGTTTTAAAAGTGATATTTGACTCGATACTCACCCCCAAGGACACAACGAGTAGCTTGAATATTTCTGTTGTGCTTCCCCCCATGTGTGTGTAAGAAACACCATTCTTTGGCGCACCTTTGAATGGATAGTGTTTGATCACATCTATAGGGAGCTCAAATGTGAAGCAAATGAGTAATCCAAACAAGCTCTCCTCTTAATTGAAGGTATCCTTATTGAAGCTGAATATAAGGAAAACCATCTTGAAACCAAGTTTTAAGTTTCTCTGTATTAAAAATGTCTAGATGGAGTTTCATATAGGGCTAGTGGTATGTATTAGTTATAGGTTTCTTTTGGATTGTTGATGTATTGCTAAGAGAAACAGAAGTGTGGAATGTTTATTTTTGTATGTGCCTTTGTATATTTGCGGAAGATAAAGTAACTATCTTTCAGTAGAAGAAAATATGTACAGTTTTGATCTTGTGACAAATAATTTCATGATCATAATTCAACGAACATAATAATAAAAATAAAGCGTCCATTTTTCATGCAATATGCTCTATCACACCAATTATATTTGTACAATCTAATATTTAATATGATCTACACATAATATGCTAGAATCATTGGATTCATCATCACCACCAAGATTCATTTTTTTTAAGAGCCTGTCTTAAGTTCTTAACCCTAAATCATAGTGTGTGTGCGTGTGTAGTTAATCAAATTGGGTGCATGAAAGAAACTATATTTAAAAACTTATTCAAATTTTCCAAAATTAAGGCAGGGCTAATCCTCTGTGCGAGCAATGCATGTATTTGATCTTGGGTAGACACCATCAGACTGGGAGGTTCTCAGAGTGTGATTTTCGTTTTTCGTCGAGTCACCCATGGGGATGGGTATTTCCTCAAACCAATTCTAACTGAGGCGATGGAGCCCGATATGGGAGTAGCGTTCATGCCTTGTGCTTTAGGGCTTGACTAGGAGGGGCCTTCATCCCCTCCCTTGCATTCCACCATTGATTTGCTTTAGGGTCACCAAACAACCGTCGAGCAACCAGGGTGATCCGTTGAGACTAAACAAAGTCTGAGTAGCGGCCAGTGCAAACCCTAGCATCAAACCCTAGCAGATCTGTTCTTGACTGCTCTTTCCCAAGAAGTCTATAATGATCTATACCTTATTTGTTAGAAATATTGCTTAAGAGTAAAGATTAGTATGGATCTATGCTTATATTTTTGTATGTGCCTCTGTATATTTGCGGAAAATAAAGTAACTATCTTTCGGTAGAAGAAAATATTTATAGTTTTGATGTAGGGATAGGAGAGGCTTTGGGACAGGTTTAGATCTTCAAAGACCATTTTATGTATATTCTATTTATGGAATATAGAATATTTTTTCCTTTGGAAAAAAAACACTCAAGCTATGATTTAATATTGCGACAAATAATTCATGATCATAACTCAACGAACATAATAATAAAAAATAAAGCGTCCATTTTTCATGCAATATGCTCTATCACACCAATTATATTTGTACAATCCAATATTTAATATGATCTACACATAATATGTTAGAATCATTGGATTCATCATCAACACCAAGATTCATTTTTTTAAAGAGCCTTTGTCTTAAGTTCTTAACCCTAAACGATAGTGTGTGTGTGTGTGTAGTAAATCAAATTGGGCGCATGAAAGAAACTATATTTAAAAACTTATTAAAATTTTCCAAAATTAAGGCAAGGCCAATCCTCTGTGCGAGCAATGCATGTATTTGATCCAGGGTAGACACCATCAGACTGGGAGGTTCCGTAAGTGTGATTTTCATTTTTCATCTAGTTGCCCATGGGGATGGGTATTTACTCAAACCAATTCTAAGTGACCCAATGGAGCCCAATCTAGGAGCAGTGTTCATGCCTTGCGCTTTAGGGCTTGACTGGGAGGGGCCTTCATCCCCTCCCTTGGATGCCACCATTGATTTGCTTCAGGGTCGCTAGATGACCGTCGAGCAACCAGGGTGATCCGTTGAGACTAAACAAAGTTTGAGTAGTGGCCAGTGCAAACCCTAGCATCAAACCCTAGCAGATCTGTTCTTGACTGCTCTTTCCCAAGAAGTCTATAATGATCTATACCTTATTTGTTAGTAATATTGCTTAAGATTCAAGATTAGTAGGTATCTATGCTTATATTTTTTGGTTATAGTAAATTTATGTTTCTTTTTCATATAGTAGATACACCACAAACTTTCTTCATAAAAAAGTAAAATAAAACAAAAAATATAACACCACTAATAACAATGCTAGAATTATAGTACATGTAGACCACTGAGCTATTCTATTTCTCTTCATATTTTTTTTGTTGTGGTTCAATTGATTTTGCACAAACTTTTGACAAATGTTCAAGATAGTGAGCTGAAAAGTAATATGTAGCTATCATGACACCAAGTTGTTATATTTCTCTTCTTATTTTAATATATGATGGCTATGCTTCAATTGGTTTTGCACAATCTTTGACATATTTTCAAGTTAGTGAGCAAAATTTATCATGAGTGCATGGTTTGCAATATGGTCCAGATGCTTTAAACATTTGATGAATGAAAAATGCTAGAGATTTAAGTTGTTAAAACTGCATGGTTCTATTCAAATGCTTTAAACATTTCATGAACGAGAAAGCATTATAGCTTTCAGTTAACCATGATTGATTCTTGTTCAACATAATTATCATTTTAGCATGGAACTCACTTTTGCTTTTGTAATTCATAAGATAAACTTTAACTTGATACCTACAAAAAGAGTTTAGTCCTACAATTCATTAGTGTTAGAATATGAATCACTTCATTTGCACATATTATCCATGCAATCAAATATCAAACAATGAACCTAAGAACTGAATCAACCAGGCCTTTGCCAATTCGTTGTTTGGCTTGGAATAAATAGTGTGATTACACAAATACACAAAAGTAAAAGCCAATTCTTAAATGTGAAAAAGCCTTCTCCTACCAAACATTCCTTGATGCCATTATTTAATATTAGCCAACAAAAAAACATTTTAGCCAAATCCTTGTATTTTCTCTTGAAGACCTTGAAAATTGAAAACATGTTCTCATGCTGACCACGGGGACTTCACTTAGTGAACCTCTCACATAGCACGTGTGATCATGGGATATTAAAGAATACCCTTAATTTTGAGAGATATTGGACCAAAATATTTTTGTTGAAACCCCCTCCCAATACTTAAAACCTCCTCCCTGCCCCTTTTTATAGCTCAATCCTTATAAACCACCCTACCCAGCCCCACCTTAAACCCGTCATCCCCCCAATACTTGCAATATATTGGTTCGATTTTTGATAATTTTAAACCCACAATATGAACTAACGTGATAGTATATTGGTCAACAAGTGAAGCCCCCGTGATGCTGACCCACAATATGCTTGGAACTATATACACTAAACATAAGCTAATAGCTTAAAAATATACCAAATTTGATTAACGCTTCATGAAATTTTGGGAATGCAGGGTATTTTACAAAGCCGAAAACCCACTCAATTAGTTGAAGCCTTTTCAAGCTAGATATCTGAACATGTTAGGGTTGTTCTCGTCACGCTTCAAGTATTCCCTTGCGATCAAATCTTCAAACCGCTTTTTTATTTCTTTAAAATCCGACTGCCAATAAAGAGTATTAGTCAGTGAAAAAGACTAACCGGGAATGAAACTTGCAGCATTCCTTGTTCAAATTATGATCAAATAAATTAACCATTCTGGAGTGCTCACCTTGAAGGTTCGTCTAAGTTGTTCAACACACTCTGTTAGTAATTGTGCATGGGCTAAAACTTTTCTGCTCTTCATGATTCGAACAATACAAGCATCAATTGCATATCGTCTATCTTCCGTCACATCCTCGAATATCTTTTTCTTCTCATCGACAGGAGGAAGAGGAATCTACAATTCAGTAAAAATGATATTGATTGTAAAAATGATATTATCAAGAGATTTTTAATGTTACAAGATCCACATGAAATCAAATAATAAAGGTTGGACCTTAATTTTTCTTGATTTGTCAGTAAATTCTGCATTAAATTCGAAGTAATCAGATTGTGTGACAATTTTTTTGTTTGGCTCTTTATTCAAGACTTTGTGTTTTAAACACGAAAGTGAATGTAGCAATCTAACAACATCTTCGTCAGACAAATTCAACTGAGATTTGATTTTCGAGTAGCTTAATTTTTCTGCGGAATTGAACAGCAATAATACAGATCCCTACACATTGAACATCCCCATATATTCCATTAATAAACAAATAAATACTATGAACAATCAATTCTGCAAGGAAACCAAATTTACAACTATAGATATGGGTGATGACCAAAATGCAGACATGCTAAAAAAAACCAATAATTTTCAGTATTAGAAAAGAATATAGAAACACAAAATGGATAATTCAAAACCATAAAAAAACCAGTAATTTTTAGTATTAGAAAATAATATAGAAACACAAAATGGATAATTCAAAACCAGAATATAGAAACAAAATGCAAACTATTTTAAAAATCCTAAAACCTTTAATCTGCTAGTGCCTCGTCCAGAACCATAAATGTGACCAACATTAGAAAAGAATATAAAAACACAAAAAGGATCATTCAAAACAAGAACAATGTAGAAACAAAATCCAAACTATTTGAAAAATCCTAAAACCACTTATCTGCTAGTGCCTCGTCCAGAACCATAAATGTGATCAATTACATCTCAAGTGGATGGCAACAAATTGGCAGGGAAAAAGTGGATGGCAAATTGGCAGGGAAAAAGTGGATGGCAAGAAAAAGTGGATGGCAAGAAATAAAAGAATTGAAAACATGAAAACTATATATATATATAAAATAAAAAATAAAGAATTTACCTGATACGTAGTCACAATAAGTTCCATCGACCTGGCATTAAAATTGCCAAAAATATTGCACGTTCCTAAAGA
Organism: Pseudotsuga menziesii; assembly: GCA_001517045.1. Classification (NCBI taxonomy): domain Eukaryota; kingdom Viridiplantae; phylum Streptophyta; class Pinopsida; order Pinales; family Pinaceae; genus Pseudotsuga; species Pseudotsuga menziesii. The sequence continues at coordinate 53,144 of LPNX010247802.1, read as the reverse complement.
GTATATCCATGTAAACTTTCGATGTTTAGTATTGGTCTGGTAGAATTCTTTAAATATCTTTAAACATTTTACCTGTACAGAGAGTGGCAAACAATCAAAACTCACCTCAGAGTTCTACAAAATAATATTCATAGGTTCCACATACTTCCAGCAACAGGGTGATAACTTTCAGGGATGGCTCAAGAGTAAACCCCAATTTCAACGAACAACACAAGCAGTGACGTAGCAATAACAGAGTGGTAAAAAAACAAATACATCCATAAAAGTTTCAATCAAATAATTCTAGAGAGACAAATTGTAAACATTGAATTAGGAACACTTGAAGTAATGGAGAATCAATAAAACAGATAGTTGAACTATAGTTCATGTATTGTAGATCCTATTTCTGCTGCAGTTGTTGTAATCGTTTTCTCTGAGTTTCACTTAATAAAAATGGATTGAGATACTCTCCGTAAGTGTGGTTTCCTGATCTGTTCTTGTGCTCTGTTTTTTGCATACTCTGTTTCTAACTTGGTATCAGAGCTCCAGGTGAGCGTAAGCATTGAAGGAGAGTTGCTGTGAGTATATGAGAGCTGTGAAATTTTTTATTTTCAGATCAGCGTGGAAAGCCTGATCCGTGTGAGTGTGGCCGTGAAGAACCGAGCAATCTAGAGCTGGGCGCAAGTGTTGAAGGAGTTCAAAATTATTTCTCGGCCATTGAAGGAGGAGAGTGCTGAGCGTGAGATTGATCGCTGCTCATGCTAAAATCGCCACCCAGGTGAAAACCGTTACCATTGCTGAGTCAGCTGAGCATCAATCAGCTGAGCATTGACGCTGGGAGTATTGAAAGCTGTGCGCGAAGGCTTCCTGGTGAGTGTCTATTAACTACGATCTGCGTGGAGATCTGCAGAGCTCACGATTTGGAATCCCCTTATTTCAAATCTCTGAATGAGCTGGGTGGATCGTGTGTTGTGGACGTTGTGAAATTGCTGCCATTCGATTTGTGAAGACACCACTGTCCATGAGATCCGTGAGCACCTGCGCACCATTGGCATCCAGTTACTAGCGTGGAACCTGAGCACCTGCGCACTTTTGGCAACCAGCTACCAGCGTGGAGGTAATTTTTTGGCTGCGATTTGGTAAATTTTTTTCTTCTTCTGTGCACAGATCTGAAGAAAACCCAGATAGATATGAGAAAACCCAGATCTGAAGAGGCCCGTCCAAGCTGAGAAGAAGCCTGCGCTAAATTGCTGGGATTTCATTGCTGAGATGTCAAATCCATTGGCAGAAACCTATCTCAATGAGGCCAACAAATTGGATGGCTCGAATTTCATAAACTGGAAATTCAAAATGCAGAACCTGATGGAAGGCTATGGTGTCTGGAAAATCACCAATGGAGATGAAGCGAAACCTGTAGCAGCTGTGGGTGGAACACCAGCACAAATTCAAGACTGGGATAAGCACGAGAACAAAGCCAAGGTTTTGTTACGAATC
>LPNX010247802.1:27585-51400 GCA_001517045.1 Pseudotsuga menziesii | reverse complement strand
GAAGACTCTTCACCACATGATCTAAAACTGTTTATGGCTAGAGATGAAATTGCTGATAAGATTTCTGAAACGCCAAACTTTGACTCAAGGGATCTTAGACTATTTGTGTCCAATGCTGCTTTATCTGCTGAAATTGATGATATTGATGCTTGGTTTGTTGACTTCGGAGCATCAGTGCATATGACTTGTAATAAGAAGTGGTATACTAACTATAAAGAAACACAGAATGGTGCTAGTATATATCTTGGTGATGACCGTGCTTATCAGATCAAGGGATACGAAGATATTCTAGTGACATTGCCAAATGGTAGTGTTCGTCACATTCGCAATGTGGTGTATGTGCCAGGGATAAAGAAAAATCTGATATCTGTGTCTACTATTACAGATCAGAATTTGAAGGTTGAATTCTTCAAAAACTACTGCATAGTGAAGGACTTACTGGACACACACAAAACTCTTGCAAAGGGAGTCAGAGCAGGAGGCCTATACAAGCTTGATGTTACTAGTAAAGAGCATTACGCATTAACTTCTGCAATCATGCCAGCAGAGAGTCTTTGGCATCAAAGGTATGGTCACATCAATCATCAAGATTTATTGTTATTATTGAAGCATAATATGGTTGAAGGGCTTCCCATGTTAAAAAATGTGAACATTCCTTGTGAAGGATGTGCATTAGGAAAGATGCACAGAAATGAATTTCCTTCTAATCCTGATAAGAAAAAAATAGATGTGTTAGATCTTGTGCATAGTGATGTTTGCGGGCCTATGCAGACTAGATCCTTAGGAGGTGCATTTTATTTTCTGCTATTTATTGATGATTGCACAAGATACACATGGGTTTACTTTCTTAGAAGAAAGAGTGATTTTTTGAGTACTTTAAGGAGTTCCGAAACATGGTTGAAAAACAGACAGAAAAATCCATTAAAATCCTTCGTTCAGATCAAGGGGGAGAGTATAAATCAGGGGACTTCAACAAATATTGCAAAGATAATGGAATAGTACAGCAGTTTACAGTACCCAGCACTCCACAGCAGAATGGAGTTGCTGAAAGGAAAAACAGAACCCTGGTAGAGTGTGCACGTAGTATGATGAAAGGTAAGAGTCTCTCAAATACCTTCTGGGGTGAAGCCATAAATATTGCTGTTTACCTAAAGAATAGAAGTCCAACTAGGAGTCTTGATAATATTACTCCTTTTGAAGCTTTGTATGGTTTCAAACCAGTAGTTCAGAATTTGAAAGTTTTTGGGTGTACGGCTTTTGCACATATTCCAAAGGAAAATAGGAAGAAACTGGACGCTAAAGCCATTAAATGTATCTTCATAGGTTACTGTTCTCAATTCAAAGCATATAAATTGTTTGATTCTTCTACTCACAAGGTATTTGCAAGTAGAGATGTACTCTTCCATGAACAGGAAACATAAATTTCAGAGAACAGCAACCAAAGCCATGAGGAATGGCATAGAGTTCTTGATGAACCAGTCCTTGATGAAGGGGTTACACAAGAATAACAAACTGTATTACAGCAGCCAAACATACAGGAATAGCAGCAACAACAAGAGGGATTCAGTGATACAAACAGTCCAAGCTCAACTAGTGATGAAGACAAAAGTTCACACAGCGAAGAGGAAGGTAATCAACAGCTAAGAAGATCTTTAAGACAGGTTCGAGCTCTTGAAAGGTACAAAGACTATGCCCTTATGAGTAGCATTTCGAATGTACGTGAACCCATTAGTTTTGATGAAGCCAATGTACATGATGAATGGAGAAATGCAATGGAGGAGGAATATGAACCAATAATGCAAAACAATACCTGGGAATTGACTGAATTGCCTAAACATAAAAATCCAATAGGATGCAAATGGATATACAAACCCAAGTTTAAATCAGATGGTAGCATAGACAAATATAAGGCTAGATTGGTGGCAAAGGGATACTCACAAACAGAAGGTATTGACTATGCTGAAACATTTGCACCTGTATCTAAATTGAATACTATCAGATTATTAATTGCCTTAGCTACAAAGTATAATTGGAAGCTAAACCAATTAGATGTTAAATCTGCCTTCTTGAATGGTGAGTTAAAAGAGGAGGTGTATCTTACTCAACCTGAAGGGTTTGTGGAAACAGGGCAAGAACACTTAGTGTGTAAATTAAAGAAAGCATTGTATGGACTAAAACATGCACCTAGGTCATGGTATGAGAAGATAGACTCTTTCTTTCTTCAACAGGGATTTATGAGGAGCAAGAGTGATGCAAATCTATATATCAAATGTGATGAGCAGGGGTATATAGTATTGATTTCTGTATATGTTGATGACTTAATAATTATAGGAAATGCAGAGAATCTGATTGATGAAATCAAGGAGCAGCTGTCACAAGTTTTTGATATGAAAGATTTGGGTGAGCTTCATTACTGTCTAGGTCTTGAAGTTTGGAGGAATGCAGGTCAAACATTTGTTTGTCAAAGTAAGTATGTTAGAGATGTACTTCAGAGATTTAAAATGGATCAGTGTAAATCATCTACTGTTCCCATGCAGCAGAATGTGAAACTCTCTTGTGCTGATGATTCAAAGGAGGTGAATGCTACAATATACAGACAGATGGTGGGTAGTTTGAATTATCTCACCACAACTAGACCTGACATTGCATATTCTGTGAGTATGCTAAGTCAGTTTATGGCAAAACCTCAAGAAATCCATTGGAATGCAGCAAAGACGGTACTCAGGTATCTAAGAGGAACACTTGACTTTGGTATTAAATATATTGATGCTTTTGTTGTTGAGTTGACAGGTTATTCAGATTCTGATTGGGCTGGGAATCCGGATGATCGAAGATCAACCACTGGATATGCATTTAGCATAGGATCTGGAGTTGTTTCATGGAGCAGTAAAAAGCAACCTACTGTATCTCTGTCCTCTACTGAAGCAGAATACAAGGCCCTGTGTGCAGCTACCTGTGAAGCTGTTTAGCTGAGAAAACTTCTTCAAGATGTCGGAAAAGAACAAAAGGATCCTACAGTAATCAAATGTGATAACCAAAGTACAATCAAGTTGGCAAATAATCCGATCTTTCATGCAAAGACAAAGCATGTTGATGCTTAGTATCATTTTGTTAGCGAGAAGTTACAATCCAATGAAATAGATCTCATATATTGTAATACTTGTGAAAATACTGCTGACATTTTCACAAAGCCTCTCGGAAAGATCAAATTTGAATTGTTTAGGGAAATGTTAGGTGTAGCTGTTAATCCATTCTCCATTAAGGGGAAGACTTGAAGTAATGGAGAATCAATAAAATAGATAGTCGAACTATAGTTCATTTATTGCAGATCCTATTTCTGCTGCAGTTGTTGTAACCGTTTTCTCTGAGTTTCACTTAATAAAAACGGATTGAGATACTCTCCGTAAGTGTGGTTTTCCGATCTGTTCTTGTGCTCTGTTTTTTGCATACTCTGTTTCTAACTGGAACTTGTTCAAATAGGTGACTAAATGGTATTTCATTAATAAACTAAATAAAAAATACAATAATTTATAGATGATCATGACACCACACTGTCTTTTCTTATAAAACACACGACACAAAACCATCGAGTGGTGAGTGCAACTACATACTTCCAATTTACCCACCAATCATTACTCATTCCTTAACATGCTTTGTGTTACACCGTTGCCCTCAGTTGTTTGCCTGCTAGAAATCCCAACCCCTTCTTGACTCACTGACATTGAAGGCCTGTCTGAGTTGGTCCTGACTAAAAAGTCAACTTTCGAAAGACTTATTCCTAAAAGGCAGGTTGAGAATGGTAAAAACACTTGGTAATTGAAATTTGACAATCAACCATTATTATTAGCTACAATTTGCAATTAAGTGTTTCAAACTTTCGTGGAATCTCTATTTCCATAGATGTCTGGACCCATATGTAATGCCAAAAGGATGTTGACTTAGCCTACACAAACTTCTTTAGAAATTAAAATTAAACTACCCAAAAATGGCATCTCCATCTATGATCCATCACTATTTTGGGGTTCTCTGATTTTACTTTCAATGCTAAAAGATTTCAGTTTGGACATTGCTCAAGTGTTTGGTCCTTGAGGACCAAAACATAGAATAAAATCATTGTTGAACAGGATATCATTCCCACTGCCCAGGGACACATTCTTTGGGTTCACATATCCCAGGGAATTCTAGAAAAGGTAGGGAATGCTCACTTTTGGAAGAGAATAGCAGTGGAAAACATTGCTGACATTGCCAGTGAGCACTTTATGAACTTTTGGCCATTCCCACAACCTGTTGTCCCCAACATGCACCAGAACAACCATATTTTGCCACCAGCTCAGACAAGAGTGAGCCTTTCTGGGTCAATCTTGTGTAATTCCCCTCGCCCCCTCATTTTTCATGTGCATCCTGTATGATGTAACTTGCTAGATTGAAGCTATTTTCATTTTGGGTCACAGGATTTTATTCTTTACGTAATGGAGAGAGGGGGTTGCAAACAAATCCTCACTGCTGTGTGCGACACGAGGAAATATTGGAACTAGTGGTTACAAGGGATGACTACACCAGAGTAATTCATCGACTTTTGACATTTGGGCAAACTTGGGCATGCAATGAAGACATGCACCTATTCACCAGAACAAATAAATCAAATCCTGCAGAAAATCATAATTAAAAGATCTACATTTGGCAGGGTGGAATGTTATGAGTTCGTCATATATTACTATTTCTGCATTTTTCCTTCAGTAAAAAGGATATACTGCGAAGGCTTTTATGGGGAAAACAAGGAATGAAGAAAGTTCTAACGCTATTTGCTTTGGAAATTTTTACTATTTCAAAAGATTAACAAAGCCTAGGGTTGACGGCTTTCTGCTATCAAGGAATGGTATTGAAAAGAAAGTGGGTTGTAAGAGTCACATTTAGATGCCAGTTAGTATATTTTTATTAGTCACCAATTAGAAAGGACATGATATCTTGAGAATTACAGGACCTCTGGGACTCTTCAAAGTTGTGATTAGAGAGACTTCTTTCAAGATAGTTCGTTCATCAACACTAAAGAGGATCTAGATTGCCAAAACAGGCTTTCACACTTGGGATACACAATGGATTCTCACTCCCATCACTCCCATAAAGGACTAGGCTAGAGAACAATGACTAGATCTCAGTTCCTCTGAAGTCTGAATTGCTGAAAGATATGTGTTTTCTTGAAACTTGGAGTTGCACAACATTCCCATATCATAACATGATCAACATGCAACTCAAAATTAGGCCCTATATGGAAGGACTAACACTGGAATTGTGGTAGGCCTATATGACTTAGGTACCGTGACACAAGAAAACTATGGCTATTAGACCAACCATCTCAAATGTTGAAAGAATAAACATCAAATAGGAAATAAGTGCTTTAGGACTAGTACGATGGTTTAAGGTTGCAAGCCTAGAATTCAAGAATAGATCCCATTCAACAGGCTGCTCAAATAGACTTTGTAGTGTCTTCCCAAAGTAGGAGATGGTGAAGCACATGTCTTAGACCTACTGTTTGTTCTGTACTTTTAAGTGGATTGGAATTTGAATGAATAGATTGCTTGCAAGAGATCTTTGGGACATGATATGCCTTGTGACATTTCTTTCTTGTGGATAAAAGGGTAGGTGCAGGGAAATGTTCCAATTTAAGGTAATTTTGGGCCTTTAAAGCCGAGTTTACAAATCAGATTTGGAATATACTTAATATCCTCAAGAAAAATGTGGATTCCCTAGATCTGGAACTTAAAGATGAGATGTTGTTTCTAGCCTATGTAACAATTTTCTTTCCAGTCCCATTTTATTATGCAAAATACTTGAACATTTCCTTTCAATTACATGAAACACTCATGGAGTTCTCAAAAACAAATGGCTTCCATTCTGTCACTCCATTCTGTCATTTACTCTTGATGGAATCATTCAGGTGTTCACAAAACAAAACAACTTCAAGATACTTTAAATAGATATCATATTCTTCTATTTCTAATACTTTTTGTGGAAATAGTGAGAAACACAGAAATACCTCAAATTGATATCATATTCTTCTATTTCCAAACCTACTGTGTAAATAGTGGGAAACACAGAAATCTCACCATCCCAGCAGGCAAATTGAGATCACATGACTTGTAGCTGGGCCAAAATCCAGCATTCAAGACTGTTACAGTCAATTCTATTCCAGGATGTGCATGCACTTTGTCATCGAGATATTTTTGAAATTTTGCTTGGTTCTCCCGTGCCAAAGTCAAATCGGTAAGCTGAAAAGAAATATATGGATTAAACAACATGAATCAAACAGTTTTAAATTATTTGTCAGGGTTTTAAAATATAAATACACAATCTGTAAGCATTATGCAGACTTAAAAAAACAATCACATTTTGCATACCATTCCCTCCATCTTTTTAGTAAAATGGCTTCCACATTGCTGCTTCAATTTCGTTACCATACTCGGTTCATGTCCATTGTTTGCACTTTTATCAGATATAAGCCGACCTGCTAGGTTTTCCTACAATGTTCAAATACAATGTACCTTGTTCACTCAATACTATTTGTCCATCAAAGGTTGTTAACCAACCTTAACTGGTACACATTTGAAATCTATCACGGGAAAAATAACAAATAATCTGCAATCTATTCCTCAAATTCTCTCACAAAAAAGGTTAATGCAACTCAAATTTACTGGCATCGTAAACGAAACAGAAAAAAGTTAAAAAATGAAAGCTTTCCATTCAATAGTTTTCTTTAAATGCTTAGCAGAAGCTAGAGAAGATCTTACTTATTAAGACATATATCAGATTTATTCAGGAAATAAGTATTGAAGAGGAAGATAACGCGAAGACTACCTATAAAATTCTGCAAATAGATCTTTATCACCGATGTATGCAAAAACCTTTATCACCTGCAGTATTTATGGATAATGATATCAGCAGTCAAGTAAGCTAGGTAATTTTATAATTGCAGTAAACCCAAATGAAATGCAAGAGCAACCTTCTCAAGTGTCTCTTCAATATCTTCATCACTTAGTTTTTCACTGCTACCCTTTTTCAATAGGTTGTCACAAAATGTAGCCAATAATTCTGCACTTGTGTTTCCTGTTACTCCTATGTTGCAAATTACCTCAAATGCTTCTTTTAAGGCCTGAAAAAGTTCATAAAATGTGATAAATCTTATAAACGGCACATCTGTAAAAAAAATTCTTCAGAAATAAAAACCATAGAGAATGAGAGTGAATGAATATAACCAAACAAACCTCGTGGAATAGAGAATGGTTCACAAAGCAGGTGCTGACACACTGTAAGTTCTTGTTATGCAATCCAATAACTTCCCAAACAAATGTCTGCAAAAATAAATAGAGATATTGGAAGAGTAAAATCATAGAACTAAAAATTGTCTGCGGACTCGAAAGTAATATTTACCATGAAACACTGCTAGCTTTTCTTTGAATTGAAGCTGAGTAGATTATTTCTCAAGACATTCAAATTTAAGATAATGCTCATTGGATGTGAGATGATATGAAGCAATGAACATTTTGTAGAAAGATGGAAAATTCACACTGAATCAAAGGCTTCAATGCCACTAGTTTAGAAATTTCTGGAGTTTATATATGGCATTTCCGTGGGGGTTTAGTCTATCACAGGGACCATTTTGTAAAGATGGAAAATTCACACTGAATCAAAGGCTTCAATGCCACTAGTTTAGAAATTTCTGGAGTTTATATATGGCATTTCCGTGGGGGTTTAGTCTATCACAGGGACCATTTTGTAAAGGTAACCACAAAGGAACAGGTGAGATTCAATACATCATATTATCAATCCAATTCCAAACTTAAACAACTAAATCTGGAAATAGAACCCTTTAAAGTTTAGATTGCCAGATATAAAGAACTAAAACTGGAAAAAGGACCCTTTAAATTTTATATTGCTAGAATACATGGCAAGTAACTAGAATCTCAATAAGTTCTCCTGGTTCGGAAAAATGAGTATGTCAAAGGGAATATTTTATGGAGTTTGCATTTAGTTTTCTTCATTTCACATGAACAATACAAGTGATCATTTGCACTCCTCGAATTCGTGGTTAATGCAAACGAAAATACACTTATTTTACATGCCAGCATATTATGACTTTCTGACTCAAATATTTTAAACAAAGATAACAGCAGGAATCAAATAAATTATAAATTATAATCTATCTTTCCAGCTCTCTGGACAAAATAAAACATTAATGTTTTTTTATGCCATCTTTGTGGTTTTATATAACAACTTTTGGTAGAATTGCTTAAGCATGGCATTTTATAGATTTTTTATAGGTTTAAAAATTATTTACTTTCTTCCATGAACCTGAATGTATTTGATTTTAAATATAATCTGAAAGGGCTTTTGCCATAAAAACTAACAAAATACTAAAATTAAATACCTGCTCTAGTGGGCCAACAAAATCCTTTTTCCCTAACTGCATCACAAAAGCCTTCAGGTCAGGATTATCAAATAATAAGTTCTGAAGATGTTTTCAAAATTCCCATGCAACTAGAAAGCATAAATTTAGAACTATGATTTGTCAAGACATGTGAAAGTTTAGCAGTTTACAAATATTTTTTCCCTCATATGCACCTAATTTCATACTCTTGTTAAAATATGTTACCTTCTTATTGCTTGATGCATCTTCTTGTTTTTTAACAAGCGTTGTTTCCTCGTTGGTAACATAGTACAAGGCATACAAAATTGTCAGAATTTTTTTTTTTTTTTGGAAAAGGTTCTATTTTCTCAAAACATCATTTTTGAGTTCTAAAAAGCCTCTGATAAAGGAAAATTTCCCATCAAGTAGTGTAGCAAAAACAAATTAAAGAAGTACCTGTTTGAAAAATTGGGCCATTGATTCCAGACCTTTTGGTATCCTAGAGAACAACCTATACATCCTTGACAGGTCATCCATCTGCAGTGAATACTCACATTCAGTTCATAATGTTCATTAGAAAAAAACATAACAGAAAAAAGGACTTCAGATTTATACACTACAAAGCCATGTATCAAATCCATACCTTCCCATCCTTTAGCAAGGAATGACACCCTGAATGTTCCTTCTCCATAAGCTGATTTTTATAATGGGAAAGGAGTTCATGCTCTACTTTCTGCACAGAAATATCCAAAAATACAACCAAAAATTGAAGTGAGAAAGATTGAACTAAAATAGTCAAATCAATCTTGGCGTTCTGTTGTTACATTAGCGATTGAATTTTAAAATAAAAATGAAAAACCTGTTTGACAAGTTATGCACTCACAAGAATTCTTACAAATGGTATCTTACCCCTAGTAACTTTTGCTCACTGTCTCCACGTAAATAATGACTAACTCTTTCTTTCTCAAGCTTCAAGCATTTTTCAGCCTGTAAGAAGATATACATTATTACTTTAGCTTAAAGCTCATTTCAACAAATGTTTGCAAAATAAGAAGATATACATTATTGCTTTAGCTTAAAGCTCATTTCAACAAATGTTTACAAATGAATTTGCATGACAAAAACCACATTTAGAAAAGACCTTGATCATATAATCTGGACATGAATCTTCCAGAATCTATGAAGCAGCCTTTCGAGAGTAGTATGCAGCAGTGTCTTCCAACATGGCTGATTCAAAGTCTCTCTCATAGTAGTCCATGTTATGCATCTTATCCATCCCAATCTCCATAAAAATGCCCAAAACATTTTTTTGTAGAGCACGATCTATCTGTTCTCCCTCATGTTCAATCTAAGACAGTCAACATAACCAATATCTAATGTTACAAATCATAGTAACACAAAAAGATATGACTTGTCAACCAATAAAACTTATAGTTATTTGTAGCTTTACTGAGATCAGGAACATACAAGTGAAATCACTGCATTTGTTACATTAGTCTTCAATTCTTGATAGACCTGCAAGGAAGGAAAAGACATCGAATCTTTTAATTTTAAGTATTACCAAATTTAGAAAAATATGTGTTTCTGTGAATCCCAAAACTTAAAAAAAAAAAAACTAGCAAACGATTACCAGGTCACGAAAACAGATAAAGCCAACTTCCTTAAGTGTGGGACGAAAGTGCTTGGTGAAGTAACGATCCAAATATTCAAAGAAACTACACAGCCAGCACACCATTATCTTGTGATTATTCCATCGATTCACAAGTTCTCTCAACAGAAACTCGTCATGTTTTTGCCTTAATACAGGCATCACCTAAAGTAAAACAGCCCAGTGTGTGATGCACACATCTCACATGTGAATGAAAATAAAACAATAAGTCAATTAAAGCATCAAACACTTGGCATGACATTTAAGAATCATTTCGTAGAATAGTAGAAAAAAGGAGGCCAAAAAGCTGCATGAGGCCTAAGCCAAAAAATCAGCAGTTACATTTGAGCTAAAAAGACAAAACATGCAGGGTTTATAACTACAAAAGAAAATTGTAAAGTTTATTTATTTTTCTGGGAAATTCATTACTAAGAGTTAATTCACTAAATCGTAAGGGTTAACTCACTAAATCGGGAGTAATTCACTGAGTTGAGTCTGAATGACGATTTTAACTTGTTATTAAAAATTAGGTCAAGTCATAAGGAAAGAAAAGTTATTAGGAAATAAAATGACCGATGAACGTTCATTTGGCTGTATGTTTTCTTCCCTATTCTATTTTTGGATATGTGTGTGTTTTTCTTTCTCCACATTTTTCTATAACTCAACAATTATTGCTGTAAATATTGCAATGTTGCATTAAACTATGATGTTGTATCTAATCAAATATTCCAAGAATGCTGCAATGAGGAAAGAGTTTATTCCCAGACTTTACAAAACAGGCAGCCAGAATTTTGGATGCGATGCATCATACTCTGATTCAACAATGCTATATTCCATACTTTCAACAAATTAGTCGAAGTATGATCATTAAATACTAATATGAATTCTCATTTCATTCACATTTGTTATCAGTGAAACTGGACAAAGTTTGACTGAATAACATGGGAACCACGTAAAGTATATCGAAAACACAGATTCAGTTTAGCCTGCATCCGAGCTACCTAATGATCATACTAATCGAAACTTCAAAGAAAACATTATCGCAATATATCAATGGGTCTGGAATGTAAAGAAGTAAAAGAATAACCAAATTGTACATATTCACATAAGCAAAGAAAGAAAACTACACTTACCTCTAAAGCCGTAAAAGAAAGAAGTAAAAGAAAACTACATACTCACATAAGCAAAGAAAGAAAACTACACTATTCCTCTAAAGCCGATTTGTATCTATCATAAAGTTGTTCTGAGTAGCAATATGGATATTTCTGTACGCACATATTGTAGATAGTTCTGTAATAAAGGTTAAGGCTTATTCATTTCAGAAAATGAAAGTTAAGCTAAACAGAGGATAACAATATTTTTAAAAGGATACGAATGAATCAATGAATACTGATCTGTATCGAATGACTGCTCTGGCACTCCCTCCAAGATGCTTTTTAACTTTGTACTACCTTTAATACCACGTCGCGAATAATATGCAGCGCATTATGGACGTCAGGATTAGCATCTGCAAAGCTAAATGTCCGTGCAAACAAAACTCTCAACTCCTCCCAAGTGGTGACTTATTTGCACAGCTCCACTGCTACATACTAGGACCTTGGAATTTCATCCAAGGTGTGAATAAAGGCATGGACCCATTCATCCTTTGTTCGCGATGCCCATAAGTTTTGGCATTCCATCGGGTGCCTGCTAGGGTCACTGCGCCCATCGTACTGCCCTGTGTGATACACTTCTGTGTCGCTGAAGTGAACTGTCATCAACCATCGACATTGCGCCCATTCAGTAATTGACTTATTATGAGTCGCCCACCATCATGTGGGAGTAGCCTTCAATGCCTCCTTTAGTGCCAACAACCGTTGCGACTCTGATACCTTCTCTTTAAACTCTCCTAAAAATGCAGACAACTCAGTTAGCAATTCATAAATTGGTAACTCAACAGCCTCAGTCGTGACATGGAAAAGTGACTGTGTGGCCAAGCCACACTTCCTGATTTATACTGCATGCATTCGTTTCTGCCAATTTTCTAGTGCATCATTAGAATAAGAAGATGTAGAACTAGAGCTACGCCATCCGAGTTCTCCATCAACAGCGGGGTGGATATAATATTTAGAGATGTTTTAAACATGATCCCATCCTCATAAAACCTCATCCTTTACTGGTTCAATGTATCACCTTCTTTCGTTGGGATCCATAGGCGCGATGACCCTAATGTCTTAGTTCTCAAAAGTCATCATTCGCTTCTTGAAGTTAATGACTGCCATGCTATCGTTGGCCCATCCAATCCCTAGTAGTGTGGGATAGGAGCCTTCACCATTAACAACTTCAATCACATCAAAGTCAACATAAGTTTTCATACCTTCAACATCCACGACCAGGTTCGAGACACGTCCAATTGGTTGTACTTTAGCTTGATTAGCCAATCGCAATTGCACAGGGGACCAACCCAACTCCGACTTCCCCATCTTCTGCTAAGTTTGCTTCATCAGGATATTAACATCAGATCCCATATCCAAGATAACTGAATCAACCTCATAGTCTCCGATCTGAATGTTCATGTGCATTTCCTTACCCATCTTTTTCTTATGTAGAGAGTTCACTACGAACTCCTTCCGGTCCTTATCTGGGCGGTGTAGCAAACATTCAATCTCGGCTAGAGCGTCTGGATCTTTGGCTAGTGATAAGCAACTATTAAAGAACTACTACAAGGTACCATTCTGCTGTGATGGGCCTGCCTCCAACAAAGAATCAAAGGTAGAAGGCATTTCATAGATAGGTGACTTACCAAGATTTCTTTCGATTGCATTCGGGGCTCCAAGAAATGTATCCTTTTGAGATGTGATATCGAACAATGCCTTCTTCTGTCTAGCCAATCAAATCTATGGGCAGGGCCCTTCTTCTCCTGTTGTGGCTCCTGCGTGGGTGACCACGACAACATCAACAACCTCCGTCATGGGCTTTGCTGAGATCGTCGCAACCGTCAGCCCCTGAGTCTGGTTCATCAATGGATTCTGAGTCATTGGTGGATTATGGTTTAGCGGAGGGTTCATAGGTTGACTCACCATTTCATTCTGGAGTGGAGCTTGAGGTTGCGCCTGGTTCTGCAACCGGTTCGGGTTTTGCATCTAATTTTGACTCTGTACCCGATTATGGCTTTGCAATTGAGGAACATTCCTAGCTTGCCAGTGTGAAATAAGTCGTGGGTAGTTTTCAACAGTATGATCAATTGCCGTACAATATGTACATGAGCACCGCAAGTCTGGGAAATCCCTCTAGTAGTTCCCAAATACCCCACAATTATAACACTGGACTGATCCATGACCTTGTCCTCCTCCTCTTCCAAAGCCTCAACCTCTTCCTCAGAATCCTTTACCAAATCCGCCTTGCTGCTGATAATGTGGCCGAGCCATCTGTTGCGACGTGGGATTTAGATGCTGCTGAACATACTGAGCTGCTTGAACATATTGTGGTTGTGGCTACGACATCGCCATTTGGTTATATTGCAACTGCGACACAAACTTTGGTTGTGGTGCGAACTGTGGCTGTGGTTGCAATAGTATAAATTGGATCAACGGCGGTGGTGTATACGGTTGTTGTGGTTAAGAGTTCACCACCTGAGGTTGTGCCATCTGTGGTTGTTGTACTATGTGATGGTCTTCTACCTTCACCAGATATGAATCATATGTCTTGTCCTGAAGTAGATCGTATGCACGACAATCCTTATCTTCATGCCCCACAGATTTGCGAAAGGAACAAGATAAGTTGGTTGGATTTGATACTCTCTTTTGCATGTATCTACATTCGTCATGCCAGTGTCCATAGTATTGACATATGTGACACCATGGTATGCTGCCACAACTTAGTGTGTTTGGCGCTCCAGATAGCAGATAATTCTGGAAGGTAGGGCAAGTATCTTTAGTATGTCCATATGCGTGACAATAAGTGCACCAAAGATCTTCTTGACTCTCTTTTGCTTTCTTAATATCTTGTAATTGTAGGGTCAAGTTGGCCAGCTGCACTTGAATTTGGTTCATGCTAGCTGCATTCTCTCCAATTGTTGAAGCTTCTAACTTCATCGCGACTTCCATAGCCTCACTCTGTGTTGCAATTTTCTATTGCATTAGTGGGTGTCGGATGTGAGGTATCAAGGCTGCGATGAACCATTATTTATGCTAAACATCACTCATATCAAAGCTGATCCATGCCATCAATGTCTTGAATCTTTGGTCGAAATCCCACATGGTCTCATTGGGGAATTGCTTGATCTCTTTCAATTTAGTGATGTACCGCGCCTCCGACTTAGGCTTCCAGAACTCTTCAATCAGTCCTTGTCGAACATCATTGAATGTCTTTGCAGTGGTCCCCATGGGAACCTATATAAATTTCATGTACCAATCTAGTGCGTGACTTCTCAGAGTGGTTGTCAGTTGGCACTTGTTGATATCATCATCTGTGGTATTCCTAACAGTCCATATTACCTCGCAGAGAAACCAATATTGTTCGATATCATCAATCAGAATTTCCATGGAACAAAGGTAGCTTCATGTCGTCTCCCTCCATCTTGGGCTTCCTTCTTGCAGATGCTGACCTACTACTAGACTGTTGTTGACACGTCAGGCAAGTTGATGTGGAATTCGTGGCTTTCCCTGAGTTGGAAGTGGTGCACGGAGGCATGGGAACGTTGTTGTTGGGGTTTGATCTTACCGTTGTCTTGGGCGTGGCCTGGGTGTTGTCATCCTCTTCGTCACTATAGGTTCGCTTCGTCCCATGTGGTTGTCCTTCGCAGTTTTTCATTTCGATCGCAGCAGGACCTTCCCATGTCCTCTGCCTCCTCTCTTGTTGAAACCTTACTCCTCCCCTTGTACAACCACTTTCTTCCTCGGCTTTCCTCATAGTCTCGTCGAAACTTGCAACCATCTACCCCTTATCTTCCCATTCGTCTCCCCCCTTTAGTCACAGTATCCACTGCCTCCACACACCAGAGGTCTACTACTCTAGGTGCATCTTCTATATCCCCTTCTCGTAGACAAACATTTTAATTGACAACTGTAGAGATAATAAGAACCTACCTCTGGGTTTGTTGAAAAATTCCCTTTTCGCCTCTCTGTAGGACTTAGCAGTGTCGACGACGAATTTAGTAATATATCCTTCTAGGATAGTATCCAGCCAGACCTTGACCGCATGCAACACTATGTTGTCAGTTTCTTGCAGTTCCTAGATCAACTCAGGGGTCCAGGCTATTGGCTCACCTCCCTGGAAATTCATCTTTTTGTACGTGAACCGTGCCAACCACTCATACAGTATGATAGGAAATTCAGCAAAGAAATATTCGTGTTGATCGTTGTGGATATATTCTGCCAACCACTTGTTTGTCGTCATTCCCGAGTTCTAATTTTCTGCTTCCACAAATTCTTGCAGATTCCGATCAAACCACTCTTGAAGTTTCAATCGTGTCAGATGCCACATCCACTCTTGATCTTCTGATCGCTTTGGATGCTGCATTCCCTCCTCTTAGTCACATAAAGGTCCCCCGACAGTGGAACCATTTATTGGTGCAACCCTCACCAACAAAACCCAGTCGATAGGGGTTCCTGTTCTGTCAACACCCAGCTCGCCGCGATCTCCCTGAGCATTGGCCCATATAGGTTTTACCCCGTCTAGCAACACCCACAGAGCAGATGAAGTCTCACTCGAGATGTTCAAGGGAGGGTTGACGGAACCAAGTTTCCACAGTATAGAGGAGGGATATGGAATCAATGGTTTATCAACTTAAAGACCAGATTGGCATTCATAAACAGTAAAAGATCGCTTCACAGATCCTCATTCAGATTTACTTTAGTGTTCATCATCGGATTCGCAGGAATAGAAATATTGAAAAATACAAAAGAAGATAACAACGATTCAGATCAACATCGATCTTATCATATTACTTCTGCGCAATCATCCACAGATCAAAACAAATAACAATTCATCTTCGAACAGATAACAACTTGTTCTCTTTGACTCTCTCTCTCTCAATCTCAATACCTCTATACAAACATACATCGATATCTATATAGGCTTGCTCCTTTACATTCGTGGTCCACCTCTAACTAACTTTTAACTAATTTAACTGATTAATGACCAATATCCACAAAAAAAGGCCAACACGTACAAAAAGCGACACAAAATAACAAAAAGTAGTCTATCTTCCGCATGTTGCGCTATCTTTGTCTTGCGTAGTGTCTTCTGGGCTTGCACAACATCTGTGATGCTTTGCAACTTACCCCAACCCCTTGCCAACACAAATATGATACAATACTCCTCCAAGATTGAAGCCAAAGTCATGGAAACTAGTGATTCAATGGCATGGGAATGCAAGCTTGTCACATGATTTTCTTGGATTTCGACCCACAGAGGTTATGGACATTAAATTACAGAGTAATACATCATATATGTCTTTCACAACATCCTCAAACTCATAGAATATGTCTCATACAAATCTAGTATGAAACTACTTCAAGATTGAAGCCAAAATCCATGAAGACTAGTGATACAAGGGCATGAGTATGCAAGCTTTTCATACATGTATTTATGATATTTCGACTTACAGAGCATGTGGACATAATATTACAGAGACATACATAATATATTTCTTCCCCATCATCATAAAACTCATATAAATGTCCTCATACAAATATGATATAAAGCTACTTCAGTATTGAAGCCAAATCCATGAAAACTAGTCATTCAAGACATTGGGGAACGCGAGCCTTTCATACATATATTTATTATATTCAACTTACAAAGCATATGTAGATGATATCATAAAGCCATGAATAATGTATCAAATCTTTGGCATCAACTATCCTCAGCAAGAAAGAATCACTCTAACAAGTGTGCCATCAAATGAGAGTGTGGGGGAATGGAGAAGAAGGATTGAGAGAATGGGGAGATAGATGAGAATTCAACTGTATGGAACTTCAGCCTACAATTAAAAATCCTTCATTAATCTCCCATGAGAGGTATGAATGGCCTCTCCATCAACCAACTTGGAGAGGAATCCAACTCCCTCGAAATTGGTTCACAAGCAGGGAGAGTGAACACTCACTGTGCAATGGACAAACAAAAGCTCTCCAAAATGCCAAAGGCCAATTAACAAATGATAAAAATCTATTCTCCTTCCTCATGAAATCCTTTTATTAACTTCATGAGGCCTCCTAAGGTCTAATTTACCTCCATGATATTCCTCAACTCATCTTAGTGGTTTAGTAACTCTCATGACACTTGTCTTCCTCTTCATGCTCCAATTCTTTTCCTAATTCGAAAGGCTACCTCTAATTCCCAAATTTGATCTCTTGGTGGCTATTTTTATCCTTGACATATTATATTTGTCTTATTTCAGCAATCAGGTCTGAATTTGTCATACTTTTCATAGAATCCTCCATCATTTGTTGTCATAGAGTGCATCGAATCTCCTTCCAAGTGGCACACCTTGTCTTCTAGTCTCTTCCTCTTCCAGAGGAGTTACCCTCCTTTAACAATTCGACTTTATTGGCTCATTATATGATAATTTGACACCACATTACCATACAATAATGTTACATTACCCATGTGTTCGAATTTGGATGATTATCATGCCAAGTGTGCAGGAAATCTAGTCACCCAAAGGCTTCACAAACTTCCAAGTGTCTTCATGAACCCATGCCACATTATTTTCTTAGAATTTATCATTCATGTTACCCATTTAAATGTGAATATGGTAAAATAATGTCCCTTTGGGTCCCATAGCCCCTTATTACAAAATTTATGTCTCCATCTCAACCTAGGGAACTTGTAGGTTGGTGAAACATTATTTGCAAATAGTCTTATTTGGAAATTATTTAATTGGGAACATGAAAAATCCTCCCCAATAAAGATTGATTTTCCTCAAGAAATTCCAATTTTGTATTCTACAAAAAAAAAATATATTCCCAAGTGGAATCCTCATTTGGTACTCCTTCCCTTGCACAAAGTGCTCTCTTATGGTTATGCTCATTAATTTTCTTTAACTGCAATTTGAGTAGTGACACTCATGTACTGCAATTATGTGTTCCCAAAAGTAAAGAGATGCGGACTTTGCATATTGATATATCCTGTAACATCACCACTAACTCCAAAAGGATTAATCAAATCCATAAAAACCAAATTTGTGCAAATAATCTTTCCCTCCATATTTTGGAAGCCTTTTTTTGAACTTTCACCAATTTTTGCTTCTGTATAATTCTTTGAAGTTGGTGTTGAGTTACCAAAATTTGAGTTTATTAAGATTCCAAGAAAATTTCAGAGAGGAACCACCATGCCTTTTGCTTCACTACTTTGATTTCAATCATCTTCTCAAGTGGCGACTAAATCTCCAATGTTGCTTACTGCCCCCAAAATTGAAACCAATGAGACCAAAAATGATCCCAGGGTCCCATCTGATCCTAATACATGCATGGTGTGAAATGCCATGAACACCAAGTATGTGAAAATTGAATCCATCTCTCAAAAGGTCTCCCACATAGGAAATTGAAACACTTCTTTGCAATGATGAACTCAAACAACTGAAGGTTGGTTTGCTTTCTCAAACCAACAATCGAATTGCTACTCTAAGTGAGATGAAACCAATAAAATCCAGGATCCCATTGCTGGTATTGCATCCTTCCAAACATCATGAGTACAAAATATAAACCATGGAAGTATATAACAACATCATACAAATATACATCTAGAAGGTACCTCATCAAAGAATCATGAAAGTGCTTGTACATCCAAGTAAGTAGATCATCATGTGGCCCATACACACAAGCATAAAGTATTATATCAGATCTTCCCCAATGACATAGGTGAAGATCCCATGTCCCATGATTCTGCTCCAAAAACATATAATGTGCATCAAGATAATCAGCCATGTGTTCTTTCATCCAAGAAGTGAATGAAGAACCTCCACCAAAATCTGAACCAAATAACGAGCAAAGAAAACACGAAGACTTCAAGTGGTTATATACATAAAACATAGACTTTAATAACCTTCTAAGGCCTAACCACTAAAGTGAATATTCCAGCTTTGGAGGTTTGAGTGAAAATTTGGGAAATTATATGCCGTTGATAAGCAACGTATTAACAAGGGAAAAACACTATGGAGTACAAATTTTTGCTAAGTTTAAGTTGGCCAATCCTTTCACAAAAAGTCATCATGCTATGTCAACTTATTATAAATTTCATAAATTGTATGTAGTTGACAAGCAACATATTAACAAGGAAAAAACACTATGGAGTACAAAATTTTTCTAATTCTCAGTTGGCCAATCCTTTCACAAAAAGTCATCATTCTATGTCAACTTATTATAATTCCCCCGTAGGGTATGAACATGCAAAATTTTTGAAAGGGACCAAAATTTGGCCCTAAAATGTCTTTTGAACTTCTGAGTAGTGATAATGAACAAGGGACTTGGTCACAACTTCGACGACTCACTAGAAGTCCACTTAAGTGAAACTTTAGTGGATAACATCTGGCTCCAACTGTGAGACGTGTGCTTGATCTGGTCTTTGGGTAAGGAGAGGATACAAGAACTCCAAAATCTTAGGTTTTTATAATTTGTAAAAACATCTCAACTTGACAAGAAAACCTTGGTAGCACAAGAATTATAAGAATGAATGAACCTTAAATTTCTTTATTTGAAGGAACAAATAAAACTAACTAATGAAAGATAGTATTATTTCTAAGTACAAAAAAATAAATGCAAAAAGTAAATGCTCTCTTTAAGGAGATTATTTTCCTACAATAAGCATAATAAAATAAAGTTTTAAGTAAAATCCAATATCCAATGTAACCATCAAAAAATTTGATCAACTTTAATTTTTTTTTGCCTTACCTTTGGTTACCATCCAAAGTAAGGAGACATTTTTCAAGAAATGCAAACCTACATGAAACTTCAAGATGGGAGGGTTGGAAGAGAGATTATAATCATTTTTTAGCGATGTGACCGTATTATTTGAATGTTTGTGTTGTTCAAACACTGCATGCTCTCTTGCCTTCAACTCATCTACTGCAACCTTCTGAATATTATGCAATAGATACATAGGAATTTCAGAAAAATCAATACTTACATGACCAATGTGTTTTATCATGGAATTATGCTCTAGCACGCTCAAATCAAGTGTGTAGAATCCACTTGAATATTTATGTGTTGGGGTTTCAAGGGTACCTCTATAGGTTGATACTTATAAGTACTAGCTTCTTCCTATGTCTCAGTCTAGATCAGTTCTCGCTCGATATCTACTCTAACTTCTTTTACTACGACATAGAGATTATGTGGTAAGTCCATAATGCATCCTATCGGGTCGGTATACCTCTCATCGATCCTCTTACAAGTCTCAATGGCAACTTCCTCCATATGATGAACAATGATATTGTAGTCGTCACTGGTAAGGCCACCATGTCCAACTGTTTTTTTAACCTTCTAATTATTTCGACTCTTCTTCGATTCTTTAGCTATATTGTGCTTGTCACCCAATTCTACATCCGTCGGGGTCGTGCTAGATTCTTCTTTGCTTTCAATGGGAGGGATTTGTGGGATTTCTTCTCATTGTTTTTCTCATCCTAGGTTTATTGATGTTCCATTATGTCGTGGGTCAGTATCGATAGATATTTGATCATCTACGACAGGTTGTCTCCACTCTTCAGGCTAGTCCTGAAAAATTGTCTCAATGTCTTCATATATTAGCCAAAACTTATAAGTGGCTAACCATTGGTTCTCAGGTCTTGTCTAATAATATTGTGGAACCGTTGGGCAGTCTCTACAAAAATACTTGCTCGATTTCCAACATGATGCCTTAGTGCATCACCATGTAAGTAAAACTCAACATTATTGTCCTTCTTTTGGTGTGGATTATCCTTCTCATACCATAGCTTCAAGTATCATGCCCCTCAACATGGAATAGGCACATCCACCCGCCGGTAGTTTGGTAGCTCGGTCCATGCGACAAATGATATCAAAATTAAAAACCATGAATAGGTAAGAGGACTACCTTTCTCCCGAGCATCGGTGGCATATGCTAACTACTCATTTAGCAGATAAGTCGACCAATTAATCTGAACACCCACAACATACTTCTCTATTGAAACAATGGTTCGGGCAATACACTGGTTCGGTCGCATCTTCCTTAGAAACTTTCTCGATAGTACTTTCATTGTGAACCGAACAGTTGGAATATAATCCGTTGGGATTATACGTTATTGTAAATATTAGGAATATGAAGAAACTCTCGGATGTGTGATCCCAAGAGTCATCGTAGATGTATAAATAAAGGCATTCTATGGAGAAATAATAAGAATTTGGGAGTTATTCCACCTCACAGTGGTATTAGAGCAGGTTCCTGCCATATCTCCTGCCTGTATGCTTGTTAGTCCTGGCAGTCTTGCTGCCAAACCTTCATCCTTCCTTCTACTTATTTATTTCAGGCTTCCTGCCCCATCAGTCTGTATTTGCATGCGTTTTCCTACAGCCTGGGTGCCACTAATTCCATGCATCTCTCCTGCCAATGCATTCATTGTGTGTGTGACAAGTCCAGGCCTACATTGAGGAATGGTTGTCTTAGGTATGAAATAGTCCTTTGGGAAATATGTTATTAATTATTTCCTCAATTTGTTGCACGTTGATTGTTCATTACTAGAATGCTTGAAGTAGTCTGCTATATACCTAACCCTAATTTTGTATCAACGCTTCATTTTCTCATTTGAGAGTTACCACTCTGCTGCAACTCATATTTCTCACAGCACCATCGTGCTTCCATTCCACTACCTGCTGAGATATTCTCCACACCTACGTTGAGAAGACCTTGACCTTCTATTTCTATCCATAGTCTGTTTGTCATAAAAGCCGTGTGTTCTATGTTCAAATTTGGGTAGAATCCACATGTTATGAGCTGGGATTTCACATGAGGATTAGTGTTGGGAAATGCTATGGAAGATGGAGTACTATGACCAATCAAGAAGAGATCTCAGTAATCACAACTTAGAATTTGCTGGAGATTGAAGTCATATTGCTGCTGCTGTGACCGCTTTGAAGACTGAATATCATTGGTGGAGAGAGTTTACAACTTTGCCCTCTTCAATTGTGCAAAGTGTGACTACATTGATTGAAGCTGTGATATGCTGCTATAATTCCTTTGAACGCCGGTGACTGAACACTAATGGTGGAGATTCACGCCCTTTCTCAAGTGCATAGAGCAAACTTGCTTTGAAGATGATGAGAATCCTTGCTGAAGACACAAGTTTTTACTCAGTCACGTGAAGCTCGTATTCCTGGAGCCTCCAACCCTCTAGGTTGTGCTGCTCGATGATCTCTTGCGTGCTGCTCCTTTGCGTTGGTGAGAGATTGTTTTCTACTAGTTTGAAAGCCATTGAAAAGCATATTTAAAGTTAGTATTGTAGGCTTGAGAGGATTAAGTTTGTATGACAATAGCATAGACATTGACATTGTTGTAAAGCTTGAGGAAGGTGGCAGAGACTTAGGCCTACACCTTTACTCTTTCTTCTTTTTCTCCTATTGTTTTAGTTGCAAGATTCATCACAGAAGATGCAATCTATAGCATCTGTAGATGGTGCCACTCTCACTGGCAAAGAAACTTATCCAGAATGGTGGAGGAAGATCAAATCTACCTTCATCTACAATGACCTTTGGGACGGTATTCGTGAAGGCACCACAATAGAGATAGAAGCTGGAGGGCCCATAACCAGAGACCCAGGACCTCCAGAATCCGAGAAAGAGAAGGCCATTTGGAAAACAAAAGACAAGAAAGCTTTAGCGGTAATCACTGCCACAGTCAGTGAAGAGGTGAGCCAGCACATATTGCCTGCAAAGTCATGTTTTAAAGCACTAAAAATGTTAAAAGATCTGTATGATTCACACTCTGAAATGGAAGTTATTCAACTAATTCCAAAACTATTCAGTTTAGAAGTAAAAGACAATGATCCCATGTTAGTTGCCTCTGAAATGAAAGCTATCATGCACAAGATTCAATCCACTTGTATGAAACCAGATCTTCCCCTTGCAGCATTTGTAAAATCTTTGTATCCTTCTCACTCCAACTATCTTGAGTCGTTGCAAGCAAGTGACAAGTTCAAATCACTGACATTTGAAACCCTGGTAGAGAAGATAGTTGACAGAGAGAAAGCCTTTGGTAAGAATACAACTGAGCATTCTGGAGAATCACTTTGCTTTTCTCAAAAAGCAAAAAACCACACCAAAGACCAATCCAATGATCATCCCAAAGGAGAAAGCAGCAAGAGAGGCAGAGGAAGAAGAAACTTCAGAGGTAGAGGAGGCAGAAACAACTCTAACAAAAGATCATATTTGAAGTGCAAGCATTGTGGAAAGATTGGACACACAGCAGATCAGTGTTGGGCTTCGTGGGAGTCCATCAAAGACATACATAACCAGAAGAAAGATGACAATAAGAACCAAGATGCTAGTAAATCTTCAGATTCTGCTCATTGTATTGTTGCACATTGTAATCTTGGTATTAATGAAATGACTTCACTTTCATCTTACACAGATTGTTGTCTACTTGATACTGGTGCAACATCACACATGAATTTTAGAAAAGACTGTTTTGAAGAACTTAATGAAACAATAAATGGCATAGTTTACTTTGCAGATAAGTCAAGTCTTAAACCAAAGGGAATGGGCACCATTCGGCTGAAGATGCCTGGATTCCTTGATTTCTTGTTGAAGAATGATCTTTATCTTCCAGAGTTGTCGAGA
>LPNX010247802.1:4869-20089 GCA_001517045.1 Pseudotsuga menziesii | reverse complement strand
AACACCACCAGCTAGGGAATATATTTGTGAGTAGGCCGATTTCCATTTTGTCGATACTGCCCTTGCAAGAGAGAAGCTCCCCCATTTGCTAAGCTGTCAGCTGCTGAGTTATTGTGCCAGAGGATATGATATGCTTCGAATCCGCTAGACATAAGGACCTTAGCTTTTTCATAAAGTCGCCGACATTGGACGGCTCCTTCATTATATCCCATGTTTAGTTTATAAATGACATGCCTAGAGTCCCCAAGAATCAAGGCCTTGCAAATTTTGTTTTCCCTGAGAATGTGAAGGCTCTGAATAAGATCCATCCACTCGGCTTCGTTGTTGGTCCTGCTTCCAAGCCCCCAAGCAAAAGTATGTTCGACCTGTCCTCTAGGATTCAAGAGAATCCCCCCCGCACCTGCCTCCCCAGTTGGTCTGATTATTGTTGTGAATGGTGAAAAGTTTAAATATGTGAAAGGTTGGATAAATTTAAAATGTTCATATATGCACAATTATTGATTCACCCACCCTCTTAGTAATATAACTAGATACTAAGAATTGGTATCAGAGCGGGTGTCATCAATAAACAGACTAACATTTGCACATATGGAGATCAGTAGAGGATGGATATGAATTTCCAAAAGCGATAGAAGAGTCAGAAGAAAATGGGGAGGTGACTGAGGTTTCAACCTCTAGAATAGTGACTATAGATCCAGAGAACAAAAACCAATATGAATGGAATGCAAGAGCAAAGAACACCACTCTAAGCAGATTAGCAGATGTTGAGTTCACCAAAGTAATGCAGTGCACAACGAAGTAAGTATGGGATAAACTATGAAGTATCTATGAGGGTGATGATAAAGTCAGAAAAGAAAAACTAGAAACACTATCTGCACAGTTTGAAACTCGAAAAATGAAGGAGGAAAAAGAAAGTACCTTATACTTCTTGAGAGTGGATACATCATACGAAATGAGAATTGAACCTTAGAATGTAGCTAGGAAAGAAGTTGCATTCAAAGAAACATGGAATATCAAGTCAAGTAGTAGTAATACATAAATCTAGTATATAAGTCAGACTAAGAAGAATACAACTTCGTAAGGAGACTGAAGAGACAACAAGGTAATTACAAGGGAAAACTACCTTTTAAATGTTTTAAGTGTGTTAGAATTGGATATTTTTCTTCCAATCACACTTACGGGAATCGAGAAATCGAAAGCGAGGAAGAACCAGAATATTGAGAAGGTAGAGGCAAGCATGAACAAAACAAAGATGCAACAAGAAGAAATTTTAGAAAGAAAAGAAGAGCATGTACACCGAAGAAAATAATGTTTCAGATGAAGAAAAGAGTGATAGCCCAAGAGATGTATTTTTCATGGCTCTAATTTAGGATGAGAATGTGTTGGAAGGAAAATATTCAACTAAAAGAGATCCTTCTATTAAATATGAAATGGAGAAGGAATGTACATATAATGGAATTTATCTTCCATCTCTCGAATCCAAAAAAAGAAATCAAGAAGCTCAAAAGAACTCTTCAAGAGGGAAACAATTGTAGATAACAAACACTCTGTGGAAGAAGTCACGCAAACTGTGTCAAATCCTAATAAACCTAGTTTCTCTAAAGGAAGTCCAAATCCCGAGGACGAAATCTGGCTTCGTGTTGACTAGGAAGGTGAATTAATGAACAGTCTGGATGACTTGAAGAAATCACGGAAAGGAAATAAAGCATTAAAGGAACAACTCAAGGAAGTAGAATAATTGATAAAGTAGAGTGGAGATATACATGAAAACTTGAAGAAACAATTGAGAATCAAATATGAAGAATTACATTGCGCAAAAAGAAAAATCAAAGAATTAGAAAAAAAACAATGTGCACTTGAGAAGTCCTAAAGGAAGTCAAAAGCTAAGTGAATGCAATAAAAAGGTTCATGCCAAGAGAAGAACAAAGTTATGAAAAGATGATGTCTTCTCTCTGAAATATCAATCATGTGCAACCCGAAATATTTTGATCCAATAGGTATAGAACCTTCTTTAGAGGAAACTGCTTCCTGTGTAGAAACATTGGTCACAAAGCAACAGATTGTAGAGCGCGTTTGAGAAACTATACTAAAGAGAATATACACTACAAAAGGAATGGAAATACTGAAAAGACTAAAGTTTCACCAAAAGTCTCAAATTCCTTTAGTCCTATGAGTACAGAACATGAGTGCCAACAATGCGAAAACTATGGACACACAACCGAAATTTGTGAAAAATTCTTCGAAAATTGTAATATGTGGAAATGTGATAGATATAATTTTTTAATCATGATAGTTTTTGAATTGATAATTTTTTAGTGTGTAAAGATGAACATGATATATTTATTATGATTTTAAAATTGAAATATTGAATATAAAAATATTTTTTATAAAAAAAATATGATCATTTCTTCACATTCGATAAAATTAATTACTTGATTTTTGAAATATGAATTGAAACCAACAATTGTGAATTTCAAAATAATATTTAGACATTTATAAAGAAAGGGTAAGACAAGGTGGAATATTAATGTTGATCTAAGTTTTGAAAAATCTTATTAGAGGAGACTGTGAATCACTATAAGATACATCGTTGCAACTGAGGAGGTGGTGGAATATTGGTAAGTGTGACGGAGAACCATATATAAACTTCTTAAGTATTGATCTTTTTCTAAAGCGAGAATGTGAATCATAGTCCAAGTTACATCATTGGATTTGAGGAGGTAGTGACACCTTAGTAAGTGTGATGGATAACAATATTCTTATCACTCTACACACTTCATAGTTGGTGAATTTCAATAGAGATCAGATGGTATGCGGACTCTTTTGGTGATATTATTTTAATTTCTATCACCAAAAGTGAAATTGGTGACAAACCTTCAATGCCTGTCACCAAAAGTGAAATTGGTGACAATCTTTCAATACATGTCACCAAAATATGGGATGCATAACTGAGATTAACGACTACAAATAATCTCTATGAATATAGGAATTTTGGAGATTAACCTCCATCCCTACATGTTATTATAACATACTTTAATTGTTTCATTCTTCATGGTAGCAATACATACTTCTTCCCATCCTTCTTTAAGGAGTAAGTGTTTTTTCTTCCATCATGAATAGATTTCATTTCATATTGTGATGGTCTTTCTAAAAGAATATGGCAAACATCCATGGGAATTATGTCACTTAACACCACATATTTCTACATCCCAATATGTATCTCCACACTGCATTGATCATTCACCAAGATTTGATGTCTCTTTTGTGTCCAATACACTTTGTAAGGAGTGGGATGTCCATCTTACTCAATCCCAAATTCTATAGCATATTAGAGGATACAAATTTATTTGTACTCCCACTTTCAATGATATTTTGACAACACTTTCCCTTTGACTTGCACATCGTCTTGAACAAACTCTTCCTTTGTGCCAGTTCATGTGCTTCTTTTTCTGCAATCACTAAAGCTGTTCTCAACATCACCAACTCCCCTGTTTTGGGAGGCTCTTTAGTTTCTACTATCTTATCTAGGTCTCCCTGAGATTCTGCAACAATTGCACTTCCATGGCCTGCTGATTTATTCCTTGGGAAGTCCCAATACATATGTCCAACTTCTCCACATGTGTAGCACATGATTTCTCTCCCTCTATATCCTCCTCTAGAACCAAATCTCTTTCTTCTAGACTCTCCTCTTTGCAGTGATTGATTGCTGGAACTTTTTGCTTTATTTTTGGAGGTCTGAAATCTTTCTCAGTTACGAGGCCCCCTTCCTCTTACTACACCTTTTCCTCTACCTCTCTGACTCTATTTTCTTATCAGCTTCTCTTCTACCCTTAAAGCTTCCTGGTAAGAATCTTCAACATTCCTAAGATTCAAAAAGCTGATATCATCTTGGATATCATATCTCATGTCATTTATGGACCTAGCCACGCTCTCTATAGCTCCCTCTATCTATCCATCTCTAATACTCGGCCTATAGAGATCCTCTGTATATTCTTTGAATAAAAATAAAAATGGTCATCTAGAATAAGAACGAATAAATTTGAGAGCCATTAAGGATGAATACTCAGTTTTTTTCTCATTCCAATAACAACCACAACCTCAATTGCAAGTTACAATATATATTCAAAAATTACAATTTATTTAGACCCATACAATCAAATTAGACAAAATCCCTGATTCTATTTCTAAGAGAATCGAGAGCTTATTTTGGAAATAATAGCCATTATTACATACACACTCATACCTATTCCTAAGGAAACTAATTCCTATTACAAACAAATGCAATATTGACTTTATAGAAGTCAATAAAACATAAATTTGCTTAACATTGTTCATGAACTCCCGCTCATGAGGTCCTCGACAGTGTTTTAAACACGAAAGTGAATGTAGCAATCTAACAACATCTTCCTCAGACAAATTCAACTGAGATTTGATTTTGAATAGCTTATTTTTTCTGAGGAATTGAACATCAATATTACAGATCTCTGCACATTGAACATTCTCATATATTCCATTAATAAACAAATCAATACTATGAACAATCAATTCTGCAAGGAAACCAAATTTACAACTATAGATATGGGTGGTGACCAAAATGAAAACATGGTAAAAAACAGTAATTTTGAGTGTCAGAAAAGAATATAGAAACACGTAAGCTGTATATATAGGGGCTTTCCCTCCCTTCCATGTACACTTTAGCCCTTCAAACAGGTGGCGGTAAAGTATGCATTCCACTAAGAAGGAAGGCATATAAAATTTGGACTTGCTGAGGTGCAAACCTTCTTAGGCTACTTTGATAGAGGTGGACAAATTTTTTGGCTATTATATCGGCCCGGTTTAAGACAGTTCCTTTCATAGCTATATGGTA
Source organism: Pseudotsuga menziesii (assembly GCA_001517045.1). Lineage (NCBI taxonomy): Eukaryota > Viridiplantae > Streptophyta > Pinopsida > Pinales > Pinaceae > Pseudotsuga > Pseudotsuga menziesii. The sequence continues at coordinate 15,222 of LPNX010247802.1, read as the reverse complement.
GATCAGTGCGATCCACCCAAACTTGTAAAACTTCCCATCAGCTTTGTCATAAATCATGTTCAACAATAACACTATTAATCTGTGTAGGGTCCTTAGATGAGTTGTCTCGTACTCCCCCGATTGCTTGTGTCTAAAATTATTTCCCTCACCCATCATCATCTTAGTTGTGGCATCGTAATCGAGTTTCAGGCTCTTCACCCACTCTGTTGTCACGCTGATTTCCTTTTTGGGCAAGTTGTACGCTATTGATAAAAATGTGGGTGTGAACGATGCAAATCCTTTGTTCTCTGCATCGTTCATCAACATCCTTGTTGTGTCTATCCTAGGAAGAATCCATCCAATGACTTCTACACATGCAAAAATTTCTAGTCTAGTGGTCACCTTGGTTATCCCAGATCTCAGCACGTTATCATACAGGGTCAAGCCTTCCAACCCCACTTTTGAAACTTTCTTTTCTACTAGGAAGTGATAAATCTGACCCCATTTGAATTTGGGCTCATCTCCAGTTATTGCCTTTGTATCCTCATAAATGATCTCTACCCTCGGTATGGGTGCAACTTCTGCAACCTCTGCATTTGATTCATAATCAACAATATTAGCTTTCTTTTTACCTCTCTTCATCATACTATTGAGCGTTGACTGCAAAAAACCAGAACAAGTTTAGCATTTACATCCTTAAACAAAATTATGCAATAAAACAAAATGGATACATGATATGCTAAGAAAAATGTCAAAACAATCATTAGTATTTTTTATTACCCTGATATCCTTGGCCATTAGGTCAAGACAAAAAATACAGGTAAGTGGTTTAAAGTTTGGCAATAAAACCTCTAAACATGGCGAACCTTGACCCCATACTCTTAGGAAAGAAATGCGACCTAATCACTGCGATGTTTTTTCGCACTTCAACGCAAAGACTCTAAAGGGTTCAAAACCCAAAAGGCCACGCTTTGACGCTCAGGGTGACAATGCTCTAGCTTCAAATCTCCAGGGATTAACATCCCACACCCGAAAAATATAGCGCTAAATCCTACTGGGTCTGCCTGAGTCGAGAAAAATGTAAATCCTAAAAACATCCGAAGGCGGGCACCCAGTCTGTTCCATTCCAATGAAAAGCTCGAGCGCCTAGATAATCATCATAACCTAACAAACTGCATGCAAAAACTTCCCCAGACGAACTGGTGAGGCTGTGAGGGCAGGTAAGGCAGCCCAGGAAAGTTCGAACCCTAACAGGAAATGACGAATCTAAAAATAAAAAGGGAAAACCCCCTTTTAAACCCACAACCAAACATACCCAACTCTTCTCTGGAGAACCACAAGTGACAGCTCAAAAATCATTTTTAACTCATCAAACCAACACAAATGAATGAAAAACCTACCTAGCAGAGGACGGGTCGGACATGCAGTTAGATATACTCGGTAAGGATGTGCCACATAAGCTCCACAATCAATCTCCACCAATAGCACGAGCTCTAGGACGAGATAAATCGCAACAAAACTTTCAAATCCTCACTGTAAATAATGATGGTAAAAACACTATTCCCTAGGTATAAATAGACATTTTCTAGCGAAAAAACGTTTAAAAGTGGTAGGTAAAACATTAAATTTGCACGAGCGCATCCAAACGCCGTTGGAGCCAAACATATCACATTGAGTGACAAACAATAATTTAATATGGAAATAGCCCCAACAACGACAGCTCTATCGTCCCAATACAACCGCTACCATCAACTCAATGAGCCCGCACTTCTTTCGTAGCTTGGGCGATCAAAAGGTATCAGGAGGTAATTAAGAAAACTGTCGTCATAGCAGCTTGATGGTGAAGACTCCTCCACCGTAGCGGGCTTTGTGAGAAACATATTATCAGCGGGGCAACTCCTTCACCGTAGTGGTAGCAACAAAGAAAGGCATCCACCGTAGCAGGTCTAAAATATCGGCACAATTTCTGCAAATAAACTACAAACATGCCCGTCGTGGTAGCAGAACGATAAGACCGTTAAACGACATGGTGGGGCATAGAAGTTGGAATAAGTTATGATTCTTAACACTACTCCTCATCCATTGTTGCAGCTTGAACTTTAAAAGGCCTCCACCGTAGCGGATTTGATAAATCAAACAAAACGCGAACAAAAAGAACAACCACCATAGTGGCCAAGGACTTGAAAAGCGACTCACTGAAACGAAACAAAACTATCGGGAGTTTACCCAACAGTCAAACTGAAGAAAACACCCACCGTAGCGGCTCGACAATCGATAAGCTTTTCATCATAGTGACTCGAAATCCAGGAACCATCCATCGTAGCGAGATGAACATGATCAATAGCCTTTTCGATACTCAAACCACAAAATCACCCGCCGTTGCGGCTTGAAACATAGCAGCTGTCCACCGTAGCGGCTCAGAACTTGACAAACCATTCGCTATAGCGGGTCAGAAACACATTTTCTTCCTTAGTAAAAACAAAATTTTGGAAACTTTTCCATGATAGAAACAAACCATAAAAGCTGCATTTCAAATTCAAAGTGCCTGAGAAGCAAAACTAAGATTTTAAAGGGGGTCCTAAAAAATGTAAAAAAAAATTGGGGATAATTGCAATAGCAACAAGTCACCAGACGGTCGTCGGGGTGATTTGTTTTTTACTAAACATAGTCTGAGTAGCGGCCAATGAAAACCTTAGCAGCTCTGATCGCTCTTTCCCAAGAAGTCTATAATGATCTATGCCTTATTTGTTAGTAATATTGCTTAATATTCAAGATTAGTAGGTATCTATGCTTATATTTTTTTGTTTATAGTAAATTTATGTTTCTTTTTCATATAGTACATACACCACAAACTTTCTTCATAAAAAATTAAAATAAAACAAAAAATATAACACCGCTAATAACAATGCTAGAATTTAACTACATGTAGAACATCGAGCTATTATATTTCTCTTCAATAGAAGCAATTAATTGTAAACGTTGTAGATTTTCAACTGATCGTTGCGCAATTGTATAAAATGGGACCAAATGAAATACTATGTCGTTGTGCCTTGGAACATGAGCGAGCGATGGTGCTGAATGAAGCACATGTTTGTGTTGCAGGGGGCCACTATGGAGGAAAAGAAAGAGTACGTAATATTTTACAAGCAATATTATGGTGGCCTACTCTGCATGCAGATGCTAGGGACTATTGTCGCAAATGTGATATTTGTCAAAGAACCGGAAAACCATCACGACGAGACAAAATACTGTTGGTAGCACATGTAAATATGTAGGCATTTGATAAATGGGTTGTTGATTTTATGGGTTCTATTAACCCACCAGTTAAACAAATGGGTACACGTTGTATAATCACTACAACATACAACTTAATTAGATGGGATAAAGAAACTCTAGTAAGAGATTGTACTGTTGCGACCGCTTCCATATTTTTATTTGACCATGCCCTGACACAATTTGGATGCCCAAATATTTTGATAAGTGATCAAGATACACATCTTGTGAATTGGGTGATTGAGAAATTAACAGAGAAATTTTAGATTCAGAACTCGAAGACAACGCCATATCACCCATAAGAAAACGGTGTTGTCAAAGTGTTAATAAGATGCCGAAGAATTAATTGACGAAGATATGTAATGTTCAGAGAGATGATTGGGATTATAATATACATGCGGTATTATGGGATTATCGCACAACCTATAAAAATTTGATAGGACATAATCCATTAAGATTGGTGTATGAACAGGAGGTTTCATGCCATTAGAATATATTGTACCTAGTCTTAGAATTGTTGCGATCACTGAGATGAAAGATGTTGGCGCAATAGAAGAACTATTGCCGCAACAAGTACAATTGGAAGAAGATTCCTTTGTTGCAAGATATTATCAGTGTGTCGAGAAGGAGAGACAAAAGGCTTGGCATGACCGCCATATTAAGTTTAAACAGTTTCATGTTGGTGATTTTTTTCTCCTATATGACAGTAAGTTTTCGAAGCATCTTGAAAAGATTCGAACACCTTCTCCATTTATTGCAGACCCATGTGAAAGAATGACTTCCTGCATGTGTTAAATTATGACATTTTCATGCGGAAGTATGCGGATTCATTTGTAACCCCTTGAGTAGTTTCTTAAGGAGAGCTCTCTATCTATAACAGTATTGAAGATGAAATTGTTTGATTGATTATGGTAATCCATGTATCAAGCACTAGAAACTTCAAGAATTTAACCTGTATGCTCCCTCTCCCATGCCCATTGGTTAAGAAGCTCTATAAGTTGTGTCACGACCAGTACCGGTCATTCCATCAAGAAAGAAGGGAACTGGCTACAGACAAGTTCCTCAACAGAGATTCAAGGCTACCCATGATGTTGAAGCATTAGGAGATGGGTCAGCAGCCCTGTCTCCTAGATACATTCCCTTGAGGAAAGGCGTCCATGCTTGACCAATTATATGTTGGTCAAGTCATCCATTTCAAAAGGCGTCCATGCTACGACAAACATTCTACCGAATCCGAGGAAGATGTGATTCGTAGACCATGATCTGTGAAATTTTCTTGAACTCGCCATGTCACGGTACATGACCTCTATGCAATAAACTAAAGATGGAACTATTCACCTCGTTCCAATGGAGTGGGAATGAGGACTGGAGAAGTCAGACATATTTTCATTGATGCACATGCCCCATTTTGGTCGTACAGCAAAATTTAATGCGTGCATGAAACCATTGTTGTTTTGTTTTCATGGAGGTTGCCTCTAGTTGAATCGACGAATTTTGGTGGATGTCAACCTGATAGCTTCAATCACTGGACTGCCTCTTGCAAGGGTTGACCCATCACCATTCTTCATTGGAAAGGAGCAGGACACAGGCCTAGTTAACCAGATGAAGGAGAAATACGACCTAACCAGAGATAAGAGAGGATTATCCATTGCCTCTATCAATGATAGTTGTTCGGTTCATAATGAAATCATTATTGAGAAAGTTGCTAAGGAAGATGTGATCGAAGCAGTGTATTGCCAAAGCCAATTTTGCAGCAAAAGAGTGTGTTATGGGTGTTCAAATGAATTGGTTGACTTTTTAGTTGAATGAGTTGTTAGCAAATGCCACTAATGCTCGGGAGAAAGGTACTCCTTTTACATATTCATTCTTTTTAACTTTGATATCATTTTTCACAAGGACCAAGATGCCCAACTAACAGGGGTTGGACATGTTTGTGCCATGTCGAGGGGTGTGATACTAGAACCTATGGTATGAAAATGATAATCCAGGCCAACAGAAGGACAATAATGCTGAGTTCTACTTACATGGTGATGTACTGAAGAATCATGTTGGGTATCAAGTTATTGGTATTCACATTGAAATCGTGTTAAATTTATGAGCATGTCACTACAGTTTTATTGAAATTCCTGTGTGCATTTAATGTAACCAGCAACCAAATTTATAAATGATTCTTGGTTGATATTTATGCCGGAAACCCCAAATGTTCAGAGGTTAATGAAATCTCCATTCCTCGTAATCCTTGTCCAGTCTAGTTGTGGATTGGATTGAAATTATATCTCTTGGATCGACAGTTCAACTTTATGACGGAAAGCTCACAAAAGCATATACCAGACTCCCTTATTAGCGTCAATATTCAACTTCGTTTTTCATTTTTTATTTTTGAACAAAGGGGGCAAGGCATTATACATTTGCTGCTGTAGAAGTGCAACGCATGGCTATGGTAATGGTAATTAGATGGAGATTAAAGGGCCTGTAAATTTTAGTTTCCACTCCACCCTGCACCAAGTGGTATCAAGGCTGAAGGAACAAGGAGTTTCTTTGCTTTGTAAAGAGGAATTATTTTCATTTTTTTTTCAAGGTCAAAGAAACAAGAGGAAGAAATCTGAACCGTAATAATTTGAGAGCAAAATTATTACCTCAGAAATGGCTTTCAGAGTAACACGTGGCAGAGGAGGTCAAGGAGGCAGAACTATAGCCAATGCAGAAGTAATGGAGGAGTTAAGAGTTCTGCGAGAAGAAATGACAACCATGAGAGAAGTTGGAAGAAGAGATCCTGAAGCGGGTGATTTTAGTGAAGCTGAACTAGAGAGTGAAGTAGAAGCAGAAGAAAGGACAGAAGAAGACATTGGAATGAAGATATTGAAGGCAATCATTGGGGCTAGTTCAAAACCAAGAATAGAGATAGCTGCATATGATGGGGGATTAAATCCCGAGGAATAGAGATAGCAAGCATTTTGATTTTGCTGAAATACTTGAGGATAAGAAAGTGAAGTTTGTAGTGACTAGGCTCAAAGGGCATGCTTTGCTCTGGTGGGATGGTGTACAAACAAAAAGAAGAAGACTACACAAGCAACCAATAAGGAATTGGAGTAGGATGATTGCTAAACTGAAGGAGAACTTTCTGCCCAAAGATTATCAGTTAGCCTTGTATAGACAAATGTAGAACTTGAGACAAAGACTGCTTACTATTAGGGAGTATACGGAAGAGTTCTATAGGATAAACATTCGAGTTGGATACACAGAAGACACTTCCATTAGAGAGAATTTGAGGTAAAAAATGGGCCTCAAAAGGACTAAAATGTACTGTAAAAATCAACCAATTACATTCTAGTAGATGACATCATCCCCCATGGTTGAGGTGGCATTTCATGAGTTAAGAATGCGCATTTGTCACATTTTCTATGGTGGATGAAAACCCATAGTTAACCAATGTAGTTGTACAAGTACATTTAAGTCATAAAGTGAAGTACTCACAATAAAAGTCATTTCACATTTTCTCATAAAATAATATTATTGTTATTTTCAAGTAAATTACTCATAATTCACTTTCCCATAAAATAATATTATTGTCATTTTCAAGTAAAGTACTCATAATTCATAAAAATGTCTTTTCACATTTTTTTATAAAATAATATATTGTCATTTTCATGTTTTTTAATTTTAAATTATATATTCACTCAATTGTATTTAATATCATAATGCCAAACTAATATATCTTGTACTTTTAAAATAAATTAAATTCATGAGTGATATTTATATGAAAAAAATATGTTAGTTATGCATATAAATTAAATTCATTTTTGTTTAATTTTATTTACAAGTTTAAGACAAATAAATGCTACATGACAATAAATTTTTGGGAATTTACAATGAATCTTAGTCACATCATTGTAGAGTTATTTTATTAATTTTATTTATATATTCAATTTAGAAAAGTAACTCAACCATGGTTATTTATATTGTGCATAAAAAGTAGTGTAGGAGGTGAGTTGTCATATATATCTACCCCATAAAACCCCTAACTCGTAATATTTTAATATATCTTATATTTTTGTAGTACATCTCTTAGGAGGTCCATTTTTTACCTCAAATTCTCTCTAATGTGAGAAGGTAGCCAGATACATGAATGGTCTTAAATTTGACATTCAAGATGAGATGAGTTTATTTTCACCTAAGTCAGTTGAAGAGGCATACCAATGTGCTTTAAAAGTGGAAGAGAAGCTGAATAGGAGAAATAACTCAGGAAGAGGAAGAGGTCAGACTTACAGAGGTAAGGGACCACAAACCAGAAGAGGAAAATCTTCAGTTCAGAAGGAAGAAGCCGAATCATCAAGACAGCCAGAACAACCTCAGAGAGGAAGAGACTTCAGGGGAAGAAGATCTTTTCAAAGAGGTCGAGGAAGAGATAGGAATTATGAGGTTAGATGTTATACCTGTGGAAAGACAGGACATGTGTCTTGGGATTGTCCAGAAGGGGTTGCAAGACAGGGAACTATTCAAGTTGCACAAGTTAAAACTGAACAGAGAGCACCTGAGAATCATGTTGAGATTCCATAAGCAGGAGAAGCCTTGTTGATGAGGAGGACTTTGCTGAAGCCAAGCAAAGAGGTGCATGAACCTGAACAGAGAAAAATCTTGTTCAAAACAATGTGCAAATTATAAGGTAAGTGCTTCAAATTAATTGTTGATAATGGCAGTACTGATAATTTAGTTTCTGTAGAGATGGTTGAAAAGTCAGGATTGCAGAGAGAAAAACATCCTACACCCTACAGAGTTTCTTGGTTGCAGAAGGGACACCAAGTATTGGTTAATGAGCAGTGCAAAGTTGATTTCCAGATTGGGAATTACAAGGATCAAGTCATATGTGATGTGATACTAATGGATGTGTCATGTACTATTGGGTAGACCATGGCAGTATGATAGGAATGTGGTGTATAATGGCAGAGTGAATACTTTTGTCCTAGAGAAAGAAGGAAAAAGACATACTCATGTTCCTCGAAAGGAAGAGAAGACAGAGGAGCAAACCAACCCAAAGGTATTGCTGGTAAAGGAGAAAGAATTTCTGGAACAACTGCAAGAGGAAAAGGTAAGTTTTACTATTGTTGGTAACCCTAGGACTGCTATAACCAACACTAGAATAGATGAATTACCTGCTGAAATTCATGGATAGACTTCATGATACAGGAATGACTACTGTTTAAGGGAAACAAGTTGTGCATTCCTAAATGTTCAATGAGGGAGAATTTATTGAAGGAAAAGCATAGTGGAGGACTTGCTGGTCATTTTGGAAATGACAAAACCTATGCCCAATTAAGTAATTTTTACTATTGGCCAGGAATGAGAGCAGATGTACAGAATTTTGTTGGGTAATGTCAAATCTGTCAGCATGCAAAAGGAAGGCAACATAATACTGGATTGTATCAGCCATTACCTATTCCAAAGAAGCCTTGGGATGCTGTAAGTATGGATTTTGTTCTAGGATTGCCAAGAACCCAGAGAGGTAATGACTCTATATTTGTTGTGGCTGATAGATTTTTGAAGATGGCACACTTTATTCCTTGCACACAAACTAGTGATGCCACTCTCATTGCAAATATGTTTTTCAAAGAGATAGTAAGACTTCATGGTCTTCCCATGAGTATAGTCTCTGATAGAGATACTAAATTTGTTGGACATTTCTGGAGGAATTTATGGAAGTTGGGAATAGACCTTAATTTTAGCTCAGCTTACCATCCTCGAATAGATGGACAAACTGGAGTTACAAATAGAAGTTTGGGTAATATTCTGAGAAGTTTGGTTAGTGAACATCCTAATCAATGGGATCTAGCTTTACCACAGGCTGAGTTTGCATACAGTTACTCACATAATAGAAGTACAGGCCTGAGTCGTTTTAAGATTGTTTATGGGATAAATCCAAGAGGAGTGTTTGAGCTCAGAGACTTGGGAATGATGGAGAAAAGGAGTGCAGATGCAGAAGATTTTGCTACAGACATAAAATTGCCGCTAGGAAGAAGCATACCAGTTTTGGTTGGAATTGTGAAGAATCTGGTTGCAAGGAAAGCAAGGCAGCGAGGAGAAAAGGAGAAGCGTAAGTCGAATCCGGGAATTTGACATGTTCCGAGAAAACAATAAATGTAACGATGAGTTAATCTAGACTAATAAACTATTTTTGGAATGGGCATGATTGTAAGCTTGGTTGTTAGCGCCTTTATTAATGTAACGATATCTATCAGGGTAGTTAAAACAATCAGTTGACTATCACTTGAGAACTAGTCAACGGTTGGAACTAGAGCGCTTTTGTGGTTTTTTCCTGTATGGGTTTCCACGCTAAATATCCATGTATTTTTATGTATGTATGCATTGTGTTTGAATCTTTATAATTTTATCACACTTATATTGTGGAATGTTGACAATAATTACAGTTAAGATGTGTATGTTTTAAATATCAAGCATGCATCGATGATTCTGTATATTCTTATATGTTGTGAATGTGTCAAAGGATTGACCTTCTTTCTTACTATGTTGATGGTGATCCATCCCTCTTTTTTGGTTGAATGGCTTGTTAAGGTTGAGATGAAGAAATCCCCTTCCATAACTACAGAAACCTGGTTCTTGCAGCCCCCGTAGATATCTCAGGTGAAACCTCACTTGCTTCGCAGGTGTTGTCGATGGAGTTACACTACGTCGGGCTAATATCTTGGGGGTTTTTGGACGGAAAAGGAATCTAAAATTGGGTCAAAGGAATCGAAGCCAACAGTATTAAAGTCAAAGTCAAATTGGAAATGTCTTGAATTTTCATGCGGGTTTGCATTTCTTGAAAAATGTCTCCTTACTTTGGATGGATTTTACTTAAAATTTTATTTTATCATGCTCATAGTAGGAAAATAATCTCTTTAAAGTGAGCATTTACTTTTTGCATTTCTTTTTTTGTACTTAGAAATAATACTCTCTTTCATTAGTTAGCTTTATTTGTTCCTTCAAATAAACAAATTAATGGTTCATTTGTTCTTTTAAATCTTGTGTTACCAAGGTTTTCTTGTCAAGTTGAGATGTTTTTACAAATTATAAAAGCATGAGATTTTGGAGTTCTTCCAAAAGGCC
>LPNX010247800.1:647684-715404 GCA_001517045.1 Pseudotsuga menziesii | reverse complement strand
CACTAGTGCTATGGGTTCTCTACATGGATGTCAATTTGTGTAGCTTGATTCGATCATTTAGGCCCTCAAAGGCTGCACCCACAAAAACATATACCTTATCATTTCCCTTAAAAATAAAAAGTGCTTGTTAGGAAAAATAAGATTTGACATAGCTATGCAAATTTTCGATACATAAAAGTTATATATTCGGAAAGGTGATTCAATTTCCTACATTTCATGTTTTTTACTCAATGCAAGATATTTTGCATAAGTATCTCAAAAAATCCAAGTAAGTTGAGGGATGCCTGATTTTTCAGGTTTCTATTGCATCTAACGTGCACAAAAAGGTCCCTCATCTTCTTGCACAGGCCCATCCAAAATCTGTCTATTTGGTAGAAAAACAAATTATTCTTTGGAAATCACCTTAGAGAGCTTCAGCTTTATCATTTCTGCAATCACCTTATTCACCATCTTATAAACCAAACTGCATAAAGCAATTGATCTAAAATTAGATAAGGTTTCACAGTTATCCTTTTTCTGAATGAGTGCAATAAAAGTAGAATTCAAGGAACCTGACATAAAATCATCTATCCTTGACAATTCAACAAAATCCAGTAAATCATTTCCCATAATGTCAAAGAAGGTGATTGAAAACTATGTGGTCCACCCATTTGGGCCAAGGCTTTTATCTTTAGCAAATTTTGAAAGAACATGCTTTAATTCTTCCAACGTAATAGGATTCCCTATCTGAAGCCCCTCTTCTCTAGTGAAGAAAGTAGGATAATGCTCTAAAACCTTCATTTGGCTACCAATGTTTTCCCTTCCTTTCTCCTTGAATAGGTTTTTGAAGTGGTCAACAACAGTGTTTTTAGTATTACTCTAAGAAGATACTTTGAACCCTTCCTCACTATTAATATCCCAAACAGTATTTTGATTTCTTCTAAAAGAAGCATACCTATGGAAATTTTTGTATTATTGTCTCCAGCCTCGATCCAGATTACTCTGCTTTTTAGACGCATGGTTTCTTCTTCCTTCCTTAAAAGAACATCCTTTTTTTTCAACTCCATCATCTCGAGAATTTTTCTCTTCTATTTTCTTTCTTTTTATCTAGTCAACCACAACCTTTTTAAGATTCTTGAGCTTTAAAACCAATTTTTCCATTTCATTCAAATAATCAGGTGTTGAAAAAGAGAGCCAAAAATCCCTTACCAACTAACAAAAAATTTCACCCTTTAACCATGATTGATTAAACTTGAAAGGATAATTTATTTCAATCGGATTGTCTTCGAATTGTAGGGCTATGGGAGTATGATCAGAGATGGTATAACTAAAGATCTGTATCTAGCACATCTCTCCACCAGAGACTCGAACATGAAGAAACGGTCTAATCTTTTCCTGAATCCATCGCTACCCAATATTTTATTATTCCAAGTTGGAGACAACTTAACATGCATAATATCAACTAATTTGTTCCTTTTTAAAAAGATCTTGAAAAAAAATAAGCCATCGAATCCAAAGAAGAAATCGTTCCCCAATTTTCATGAGCATGTAGAGTGAAATTTAAATCTCCAACAACCACCAAATTATCTAAGTTCAAAAGGCCACTTTTTTCAATACTTTCCCAAAAGGGCCTTCTGTCTTTGTATGGGGCATAAATGTTCAAGATGTTTATACTATGCTCAAACCGCTGAATTTTTTCTTTGAGTGAAATTTCTGCACAAGTTCTGTAACGTTTCAACAAACAAACCCTTGGATTCCAAACAACAACAAGACCTCCTGACATTCCTTCTGCATCAAGTGCACAAATTTCCCAATCTTTCAAAATCCTTAGGAAATACTCACAAGCTTTATCACCCTTATTCATCGTTTCCTGGAACAAGTAAATATCTACTTTATTGGTTTCAATAAAGCTTGAGGATCAAAACTTTGGACCTCCCCCAAGTCCTCTTATATTGAAGGAGATGCAATACATTAAAAAACCCTTCAACGAGGGCGTTTGTGCTCTAAGTGCCCCAGCATTATCACATGAAATATGTAACTTCTCTTCTGCAAACTGAATTCTTGTGGACAAAGGAATATAACTCTCCTCCTATAAAATAATATTTTTCTCTGCATCCACAATTTTCTCCCTAGCATATTTTTTCCTGTTCTTCCTCCTAATCATCACATTCTAGCATCAAAGGAGTTAATAGGCAAATTGTCAGAGTTTTCCATTGGTTTATTAACATAAACCTGCAAAGGGATTATTCAACAAACTTAACAGTTTTCAAGATTTCAAGATTGCAACATTTCTACTGGATTCTATCATGTATGAGGGTATGGGACTTGGATTTAATCAAGCACAACCTCTCTATGTACTTCGATGTTGGTGATGTTTATTATTGAACTCCTTTGTCATGACTTAACAAAAATGTACCCTTCACATGAGCAAAATCACTTAATAAGCATGAGAATCTTTTTCTATCTTATTTTAACACTTGGATTAAGAAGTTTCATCAAAACTGTAGGGTGTTGACTGATGTCATTGGAGGACCAACTTCGAGATTCAAGGTAGAGGCAAGGGTTAGAGCCTAAAGGAGGGGGCATAGGGTGTTATCGATGAATATGATCCCAATATAGGCAAAGATTTGATATGTAATTATTTGTATAGCATGAAGTTTCTTGGACTCTATAGACCATTTAACCTCTTTGTTTATGTATTTTGGGTTAAACATGGATTGCAATGCATGTTTTTTTAGTTGTATGCACCCTTGCTATATACAAGAGGATAAAAATGTTATTAGTACTTGATAGTCAATTTACTTGTTTCAATCATTGAATTTAGCATTACTTTTATTATCACCTTCTAATATCCAAAAGCATTTGAGAGAGGCATTAAACATGGATTGCAATGCATGTTTTTTTAGTTGTATGCACCCTTGTTATATACAAGAGGATAAAAATGTTATTAGTACTTGATAGTCAATTTACTTGTTTCAATCATTGAATTTAGCATTACTTTTATTATCACCTTCTAATATCCAAAACCATTTGAGAGAGGCATTGTGTTGCTTGTGTGAAAGTGTACGAGAACTTCAAGGTTGATCAAAAGACAATGTTTGAAGCCATCTACTTGCAAGGGTTTGTGTAGTATAAAAGCAGGTGCATCTACCATTTCTCATCTAATTCATGTTAGTTGAGAAAATAGGAAATAAAAGGTGATTTTCCCATCAATTTATTGACAAATGAACATTAGTTATTAGGTGAGTAAAATATTGTAACACCTACAAAGAATCCTTAATTACCACAAGCCCTAAATTAGTAATATCCAAAAAGCATTTATCCTCTTAATTTTCTACCAAAGGGTGATTTATTTCATTTAATTTTTCTTGACCAACAACTTAATCCTTCTTTAGTTATAACATTTTTTGTAAATCCTCTTTTTCAGCATTCTTTATTTTTTTTCTTATTTATTTCCGGTGTACTCTTATTTACAATATGAATCATATGGCTACCAACTTTTAGATTTAAAGCATATCCCTTCTTTTTAGATTAATTTCTTCCTTATAACAAGTTTCTGGCAAATTAATGTGTGATGATATCACCAACACATAAAACACATCCTCGGTGGGAAGAAGAAAAAGTTGAAACTTAGTATAGGGCTCTTGAGATTAAAGGGAAAAAACCACCACATCCCTAAATCCAAGCCCATGTCCTTGTCATAGCATGGGTGATGGTTCAAGGATAGCAATGAAGGAGATGGTCTCCTCTAACCAAGGAGTTTATTATATTCTAATTTAGTTTTTCATGACATATTAGTGTGCATCAAACCTTATGAATTGTTAATTGGGTTTGAGAAACCTATCATAGATGAAGCAAGCATGTCAAGGAGAAATGTGAAGACTAGAAATAGTTGAAATAAAACATACATTCCAAGCATGTATGGTTAACATGATTGTATATGTATAACCAAGGCATCTATATAACCAAGGTTTCAAGTTTAAACTAAAAAAAAGAGCTTCAGTAGCATCCTGGCTTATCCACAAATATAAAATCCTTGTATCATTATATCACCAAAGGTATAAATTTGCAAAAATAAGTTTATATTTCCGTTGGATTTGGGGCTTGAAGCATGACTTGAGTGAGGATATCATTCCTTGGCATGCAAAACCCTACCATTATTAACATGGCAAAACAATTTAATATATGTCTTATATAAATTTAACATGGCAAAATTTTATATTGATTCTCTAGTGAAATTGTTCAATTTTAAATTTTAAATACTCATGCCATTATTTGTGACACTAGTTTTACATTTTTCATTTTTAAGAGTTGTCATTATACCATGCATATGATTCCAATGATTTATTTTTTGAAATTTTTATTACAATGGCAAGCATGGATCCAAATGCATAGATACTTAGAGATATCAGTATGACGTGGATAGGTGGAGACCAGCTTCATTGCTCACTTGTGTCTATTCTAGATGCAATTGTAGACACCATTACCCAATCCAATGGCGCTCTATATGGCATTGCATCATACAAAGAAACGAAAACGAAAATAATATGATGATGGATTGGATTATAACGATGTAAAAAAACTAAAGATCACAAAGGAGCACAATTTTTCATTAAGCATACACTTCCTACCCTCACTTGAGACTAGTGTCAATCCTAGGACATATGGAGTCGATGAATGGTTCCCCCCTAGGCCTTGCTTAAAAGTGCTTGACGAAACCCCTTGATGAAACCATGACAAGGTATCCATATAAGCAATTGATTCACTTAGATATTTTTTATCAAGGGAAGCTATCATTTAAGCATACACTTCCTACCCTCACTTGTTTTACACCCCAACCAAGTGATAAGCCAAATACCACTCCTTACACAACCCTTCTTACGAACAAGCAAGACGTATTCACAATGACAAAAGATAACCAAGATACTCACTTAAAATCAAGAAAAGAGGTGGCTAGATCCTACCACTCTCCTAGTCATCTTCTGTTATGGGTGTTTCTTGGGTTTGTGTGAAATGTTTCTATTGGTGATGTCTCGTCTGTTATGGGTGTTGGTATTTTTCTTGGCCTTTTGTTATGAGTGTAGATATTTTTCTTGGCCTTTTGATATTGGACCCTTCTCTTTTGATGGGATTCTTTGTATAAGACAAAAGTAAATGATACTATGTATCATAGTTTTATATTTATAAGACAAAAGTAAATGATACTATGTATCATAGTTTTATATTTGTTACCTTTGATTTAAATGAATAAGGAATTGTCCTTTTTCATCTTAAAAAAATAATGAATTATAAAATCTAAATTTTAATATTATGATTTATTAAATTGTTTATTTATTAATAATTATGTATAATAAAATAATTTTTTATTTTAATAAATTTGGAGCTCATTATGACGAGCTAACCAAGTGGGCTTGTACATTTATTGTCCATTTCATTTCTGTATTAATTTCATTTATCTATAAATCATCGGCAAGTGATGTAAGTTCATTTTCGTATATAAATTATTATGAATGAATATCCAAAAGTTTTAAAATATGTAATTGCTTTATTTTTTATTCATAAAAATTAAAAAAATATTAGTTTGAGTGGGTAGTTATTGTAAATTATTGGTGTGAGTGGCTAAGTCTACATGGTAACTCATTGAGAATGTGTAATTAACCAGGGAGTGAAGTCACATCCTGTGGTTGATGTTTATGGAGAAAACATGTGTAGCTCACCTCGTGTGGTTGATGTTTATGGAGAAAACATGTGTAGCTCATCAAATATTTCTGTGTCTAACCACTACCTAAAGATTTATTTGTTTCGACTAGAGAAGTGATTACGGCCTTCGCCCAATAAAATTATGTCATCGGATGAAGCATAACCTTATATATCACCTTGAGTTGAGCAACTACTAATTTGTCCAATCGGT
Organism: Pseudotsuga menziesii; assembly: GCA_001517045.1. NCBI lineage: Eukaryota > Viridiplantae > Streptophyta > Pinopsida > Pinales > Pinaceae > Pseudotsuga > Pseudotsuga menziesii. The sequence continues at coordinate 709,514 of LPNX010247800.1, read as the reverse complement.
GCATTTAATTTTTTCTTATATATGTTTTTTTCCAATCAATCAATCCAGATCTGAAAATGTTTTTTCTCCACATGTTAGGTGAATGTATGATACAAAATGGGGTGGCTATGAAATGGACAGAATGAGAATGAAAAATTAAAGAAGAAATGGAAAAAGTTGGAATGGCTGAGCTGGGAAGGTAGGTGGTAATGAAAAGGACTGAAACTCAAGATTCAAGAAAGGATAAATTGAAGCGGGGCGGAGCCTGGAGGGGGGGGTGATCGACCATTTCGAAGTACGGTCCTGATTGTATACAAAGTGCAACAACAAAAAGGAACGCCTTTTCCAATGTTCAGAGTTAATTGGATCCATCCACATGCCTTTTGGTATATTAGCCTGTCACACAGCTGACACACTGATCCCCGACGGGCAGTTGGCTTCGGCCTTCCTTCACTCTTTATAATTTTCCATTCTAAAATTATTGCCCACAAAAACGACAAGGAGATGGAGTTGCTTCGACTGCCACTCCCTCTAGTTCCGTATTCGTTCCTGTTGTTAATTTTATTCCTCCAATCTGCGCACTCACTGAGAACAATTTCTGCTCCAGAGCCGCCGGCCTATCATTCACTGGATGTCGCAGCTTCGCTCAACGAGGCGCACACGGCGCCCGCGGCCGGCGGAGTTGAATATGAAAACCAAGAGACGAAGCCGAGACGGACGGCCTGGAGCGTGCAAGTGGTGCACAGAGATAATATTTTAGTCAATGGCGCCGCAAACGCTACGGCATCCTACCAGCGCCGGTTGGAGGAAAAGCTGAGGCGGGATGCCACACGGGTACGTGGGCTTCAGAAGCGAATAGAGAGAAGACTCAGACTGAACAAAGACCCCGGGGGAAGCTACGAAGAGGTCGACGCTGCCGAGTTCGGGAGCGAGGTCGTGTCGGGAATGGCGCAGGGGAGCGCCGAGTACTTTACGCGCATAGGCGTTGGGACGCCGACGAGGGAACAATACATGGTGCTCGATACGGGCAGTGACGTGGTATGGATTCAGTGCGAGCCGTGCCGCGATTGCTACCCGCAGGTGGATCCCATCTTCAACCCGTCCTCCTCCGCTTCCTTCTCCGCCGTCGGCTGCGACTCGGCCGTCTGCAGTCAGCTCAACGCCAACGACTGCAACGGCGGCGGTTGCCAATACAGGGTCTCATATGGCGACCGCTCCTACACCATCGGGAGCTTAGCCACCGAGATGCTGACGTTCGGCACCATGTCTGTCCGCAATGTGGCCATCGGCTGCGGTCACGACAACGTCGGCCTTTTCGTCGGAGCCGCGGGATTGCTCGGCCTCGGCGCCGGGCTGCTTTCCTTTCCCTCGCAGCTCGGTACGCAGACGGGCCGCGCCTTCTCCTACTGCCTTGTCGACCGTCAGTCACAGTCCTCCGGCACTCTCGAATTCGGTCCGGAATCCGTTCCAGTCGGTTCGATCTTCACACCCCTACAGAAAAATCCATATCTTCCCTCCTTCTACTATGTTTCCCTCGCCGCCATCAGCGTCGGCGGCGCACTCATCGACTCCATCTCACCCGACGTCTTCCAGATCGACGAAAGGTCGGGCGCCGGAGGGTTCATCATCGACTCCGGCACCGCTGTCACGCGCCTCCAGACAGCCGCCTACGGCGCCGTGAGGGATGCCTTCATCGCAGGTACCCAACAACTTCCTAGAGCCAATGGGGTTTCCATTTTCGACACCTGCTACGATCTGTCAGGCAGACAATGGGTGATTGTTCCCACCGTGGCCTTCCATTTTTCCAACGGGGCCACCTTAATTCTTCCAGCTAAGAATTATATGATACTTGTGGATATCATGGGGACATTTTGCTTTGCCTTTGCGCCGGCCACCTCCGATCTATCAATCATGGGGAATATTCAGCAGCAGGGCATTCGTGTCTCCTTCGATTCTTCCAACTCTCGGGTTGGTTTCGCTCTGAACCAGTGCATAACTATCTAAGCCCTATAATCCTATTGTTAATATTATAACCATACTCGTCGATCTCTGCAATTGCATGCGTTATATTAATGGAGATTCCTATGTTAAAAAATTCGCCGTCCAAATCCAGTCGGCCAGTCGGTACATGTTCGGTGTCCGGTATGGTATGAATCTAATTATTAAATTGCAAAGCTAAATGGCTTTGATTTTCTGTTTTCCGTATGTTTCAGAAAGCTGAATTTTTTGTCTCATTAGGAAATTAATGTGTAATCTGCTCTTATCAAATTAGGAAAGTTAGCACCCACGGAAACGTAAAGGTGTTATAAGATGGTTTTTCTCAACAAATCAAATCTATATTTAAATGAGTTCTAAAAGAATATATATATAAAAACTCAGATGCCATGTTATTCGATTATTATATTTTAACTCCAGCTGGCATGGAAAACAACAGCCCAACTGCATTCTAGTATTGCTTTTAATATGCAACCCAACATTTTCCACGAGCATGGAATACAGGCTGTCAACTTTTAGAATTGGTTGCATGATTTATTCCACACGGGTAACAATCACAACTCGTACAAGCATTTGTAGACTATCTAAACCAACCTTGAAGCTTTGAAACTCATTCATCACTGTTGTAGAACAAAATATATATATGCTTATCCTAGCACCGAGTAGGATAAAAGACAACTAAAACGCCTCACTTTTTTTTTCGTTAATTTTGGATATAAACGGATTATAATTGTTCATAAAAACGGCTATTTTTGTTTAGTTGTTCTAGATTAAATTACTTGTTTTAAAACGATTCAATCGCTGAAATCGTGATTTGAAACATCTAAATTGTTATTTCAGAACAAATCGCTCTACCGAATTCTGGTGAGTCGAAGCGTTTTGGTTAGCACTTATAATACTCCTCCTAGCACAAGTAAATAAAACTTTCATTTCCTTTCATCCAAATGGGACACACATTTACCTCGACCTAAGAACTTTAGATTATAAAGTATAAAAAATACTCCTTACAAACAACATTGTCCAAAGACAAAATGAGAAGAACATCATTGTTCAAAGACAAAATGAGAAGAGTGTTTATGTGATAATTCTCCTCGCGGATGAGAAGCACCATTTTATTAGTGTATACCAAAACCATCTTAACTTTCTCTTCTCCGAGTTCTAAGCCTAATTGGCTAATGTGCCACCACCTATGTTGTGTTTTCTATAGATCAAGGAGATTTTGATTGACAAGAAACCTAGAATCATTCATTGAGCTTGTAGCACTACTTAGGAGAGATGTGCTATGTGTGCAAAGTATCTCTTAAGTGTAGTTGTTTGTACACATACACATGTCTCTTTGAAAAGATGTTGACCATCCATTATAATAAATGAGGCCACCTACCTTATTATAACCCAAGTTTTCTCTTATACTCCATCACATAAGCTATGTAGGATTTGTTGGGTGATCATCAATGGTGAAATCCTTATGTTGGATGGTTGAGAGGGGTTTGGTTCCTTATCATCAACGAGTATTGCATCTTGTAGAGGGCTTCTCTTTCAGAGTGAACCTTTTCATTTGATGTAAATTGGGGGTGAACCTTAAAGATTAACACATTGGAAGCCAAGATTAAGAAGTTAACTCTAAAAATAACACTCAAAAGCACCAAGAGAAATAGTAAACATAAAAAACAATACAACGAGACAAATAACACAAGAGAATGATTCAGATTCAAGGTGAGATTGGGTTTCATTATTTGAAAAATGACTTTAAATAACCATTACAAAACATCCTCAGGGACCTAGTCAACTTTAAACCTAACAAAAAGTGTCTTTAAACATAACTAAACCTGATATGGGCATGCTCAAGAGTGAAGCAATAGTTGAGTAAAATGCAAGTGTCAACTTTTCTCATGGTGGGATGGCACACTCAAAAAAATCCAATCCGAAATGATACTAAAGTTTGTCTAGGTGGGGTGTGGAGCCAAAAAAACTAGAACCCAAATATGAAAGCATATGTTGCCAAGTGAAAAATAAAACTTATTGTATTCCATAGTGATCATCTATCCTTCCATTGATGTTTGTGAAAAATATCCCAATATCCTCATTAGCATGAATATTGATTAAAATATTTCTTAATTGATTGGATATGTGCAACCATAGATCTATGTCCTCATGAGGGATCTAAGGGGTAGCAAAATATCTAATGTCCATATAAAAAAATATGGGCATGCTCAAGAATGAAGGAATAGTTGAGTATAATGCAAGTGTCAGCTTTTCTCATGTTGGGATGCCAACACTCCAAAAAATCCAATCTGAAATAATACTAAAGCTTGTATAGGCGAGGTGTGGAGCCAAAAAACTAGAACTACCAAATATGAAAGCATATGTTGCCAAGTGAAAAATAAAACTTAATGCATTCCATAGTGATCATCTATCCTTCCATTCGTGTTTGTGAAAAATATCCCAATATTCTCATAAGCATGCGTATTGATTAAAATATTTCTTAATAGATTGGATATGTGCAACCATAGATCCATGTCCTCATGAGAGCTCTAACGGGTAGAAAAATATCTAATGTCCATATAACACAATCTGGCCATGCTCAAGAGTGAAGCAATCGTTTGAAGTATAATGCAAGTGTAAGCTTTTCTCATGGTGGGATGGCACAATCCAAAAAAATCCATTCCAGTTAGTGCTCTCGTCTTCTAATAGTTTGAAAATGAGTCAACGAGAAATAAAAATGATGTTTTGTGATTTGCATTAGAGATTTAGGGGTTTTTTTTGCTTCCATAATTTGTGAGCCCCTCACACATTCCCTCTTTCCTGTCATTAACCATTCACATTCCCGTGTTACATCTTTTTTTAAGCTGCCTTTAAAAATCCTTCATTTTCCAGATTAAAAATATGGGAGACCTTGCTAAGGTAGTTGAACCGTTCAGAACTCCAACCTAGGGTGTCCCACTGGCGAGTTTGGGGAACCTTTGGCTCAATATGATCAAGGATTCAAGACACACCACGGGGTTTAAGCCTTGACAAAGTGACATCCTCTCCATGCTCTCAAGCTTGCAGGAAATAATCATGTCTTATTTTGATAGATTAACATCTCATTTGTACACCATTTGTACAATAAATGAGATATTATCATTAAATCACAATCACAAAAGTCAGATTTGATACCTTGACAAAGTGATATCCTCTCCATGCTCTCAATCTTGTGGGAAAACATAATTTGTCTTCTTTTGATAGGTTAGCATCTCATTTGTACACCAATTGTAAAATAAATGAGATATTATCATTAAATATTAATGTTTGATAAACGTGAGAGTCCTAATATGGAATGGTATGCATCCATTTTCCAATGTTGAATCAGATTCATCCTCAATGTATTCCTTGACATGTTATCTGAGATGTTGATAATAATATATAATTGCATAGTATGCAGCTAACTGTAACTTTATATATATATAAGTGTGGTCATTAGCCTAAGTGATTTTGGCCACATAAGTTGTATAGATATGAATGGATAGGCTATGTAAATTATAATAGTTGTTGGACTATGATGATATATCTCATTGTTACAAATATATTTGATTTCTTCCAAGTTTTTTGCATTGCCGATTTGTCCGATATTTTCATAATTCTTTAGGTCTAAGTTTATTTTTGCCGATAATTTTTTATAATTCTTGATATTTTATCAAATATTTTTTATAAGATTATCGCCAGACCCTCGAAGATATATTCTCCAACATAAAAATTCATTCCCGCCATTAAGGATATGCCCAAAAGGCTTCTAAAATATATAGCTTGTTTATAAGAGCTAGTAATTATTTATGTATAAGAATATACCTAAAATATATGCATATGCCATTATACGTATAATTCCCAACCACATGATTCCAAGAGACACTGCTCATAATAATACCACATATATACTCCAAATAAAATTGTCAGCCGAAGCGCTTATGTGAATATTGAAGTGCCCTAGAGTATATATGCACTTCTACACAAAGGAGTATTACCATGCAACATATGTATATTGGTTTTCCAATTATAGTAGCAGCCACATGTGCACACTCATACACACATACATTCACATATATTTCTGAATACTTCTTCCCTCAATCAGTAGTCATCAACATAGTTGCAAGGCATATACAAAGGGATAATAGACATTAGTAGTTACACTAAACTAGTTCATGGAACAATCATACTCATAAAGATTCCAATCATAAATTAAAATCTCCCCGTTCTTTAGTCGGGTCTTCCTTCTCATAGCCTCAATAAGTGAATCTCCAAGGACATAATATTACAACCATAATGCTCAGTATATGAAGCCTATGAGATCCATTTCCTTCTTCCTTTTCCCCTTCTCCTGCATCCACCTCATGGGAAGTTTGCTTCTCACATCCTTCTTCTTTTGCTTGAACTTCCACTTGACCCCTCCACTTTACTTGGTCTCCCTGCATCTCAAAAGACTCTTGTTGGGAGGGTTTCTTCGGTTCTTCGACAAGTCCTAATTATGTTTCCACTTTGCTCCATTGTTGGATTTGCTTGTTTGTTTTTAACTTTTTAGAGTTGCTTTCTTTTGGCATTTCATCCCTAGGAGTGGAATTACTGGCATTTGTCTTTTGTTTTGATTAAACAGTCTCATGCTTTTCAAACATTACTTCCACTTCTCCACCCCTTTTTCTTGGTGAAAATTAAATGGGAAGTCAAATTATCTGAAACAATAGCTTGAGAGGTGGAAATATTTGGAACAACAACCTCAAAGCCAAAATCACGAGCTTGTGCTTTAAATATCAGTAATGTTTTTCTAGCATCCTTTATTTATGCTTTTTTATTGTGAAACACTCATGTGTATTGAAACCTAGAGACTTAAAAAGTGCAAGTCTTTGGAAAATATATCTTTCTTGACCTTTAACAGTTACTTTAAATAGTAAGTGAAAAGCATCATTTTGTGCATACTTGTGAAGGGGATTCTTGCATAGCTCTGTATAACATATTGTATCAGGTACAAGTATTTCTCCATTTGTACTTTTGAGTGAATCCTTGAGAGAAAATTGTGCTACAGCATGCCTTGTTGCCCTAAGGTTATGGAAATATAGAGTAGAATCCTATTTGATTCCATTACAAATAACAGTCCTTGGAAGGTAACAAAATGGTCACCTCATTATGGTGTTGTTCCACATCTTGTCTTACCAGATATATTCTTTCCCTTTTTATAAATCTATGCTATTATCCTCTTATGATAACTTATATCCTTTTAGTGTGAAGATGGTTCCTGAAAGGTAAAGTAGGATCCAAGCATGAACATGGTGTACACTCTTATTGGATGCATGTTTATGCAAAAAGAGTCTATATTTTTTTTTAATATTTACACAATGGATTACCTACCTAATTCATGTGATGCAAGAACGTTTGATTGAGATAACAATTTAACTAGCAACCAGATAATAAACTATTGATGTGATCCATTTGAGAAGTGGATTGTTTTGATTGGAATGGGTATAGGGGCACCTAAGGTATGGATTGTGTTATTATTTGTTGTGTTTTTTTATGAAGATATTATGTTCTACCATTTGGATCACATGCTAAACTTTCAAGACTAAACCAATGCCACATACAACTCCAAACTTAATATTCACTGTAAATTTTAGACTTGCCAAATTTTCTTGAAGACGCCTCTCATGGCACTTGAAACTTGCAGCAAATGATTATTACATTCTGTGAACTTCTATTTGACGACCATGATTTTGAGCTTGAGCCTTTAATTTTCCTTTGAGACACTTTGGTGAGAAAATGTCAAACATTTGCATCTCTAAACACAATAATGCTCAATAAGTGATCAAAATTGTTTCATAACTTTACTAACACATTGTGCACTATGTCAATTTGTGAGTTCTCCTTTGGTGGGATTTGGAATTTGATTTGACGCTTTGTGTGAGAGTTCTTCTAGGCGCTTCCTTACTCTGCTTTTGGCAATTGGAATGCATTGCAGTCGACCTGTAACCTTCTGCATAAGCTTTCTTGTAACTTGGCTCTCTATGAGTGAAACTTGGACGTAAGCTTGAGTACTTCACTTGACAGCAGGTGGTCTCTAACAACATTCTTGAAATTCATTAAGACATTATCCCTCAACACTGGAGACTTCGAATTTGGACTAGACACTCAAATTGGGTTGTGTATTCTCCTTTGATGTTCTATGGCCGTTATCTTTAGTAGTCAAGATTGTATGAAATCAGTGGCCCATTGGTCCTAAATATGGATGGTTAGTTGGAGGCTTAGGTTTGGGCTCTAACGCCAACAAAATTTTTGCAACAAAACAAGGGATTATTGGATTTAGACTTGAATATAAATGTAAATTGGCTTTGGTGATTGACAACCAAATAATTTTTTGCAAAAAATTTAAAAATCTATGGTTTATGAATTTCAATTTGCTCCAAGCGAACAATAATGGATCACATAAAGACAACAAGGTTTTAATTTTTAATAAAACCTATTAAAATGTAATCATTTAAATATTTTAAATAATTGACCATTGGATTATGGGTTAAATCAAAGGACATGGATTGACCTTGACTTACAGATGGAAAGCAACATTGACCTTGACATATTGATGGAAAGCAACATTTGGACTCATGATGGGCTTGAAATTTTTCGACAAGAAACGTAGGTGTGTTAATGCAAAATGTTTATAGTGATGACAAGCTCACCGAGGTTTACACAAATATAATAACAACTTGGTTGGCAGTAAGCAACGATCTCCCTACACATTTTGCAGTATTATTCCTTAGACAAACAAGCAAAATGGTTGCAGAATTTGAAACTTGGCCAAAAGAAAATTGATAGGTAAATTAATTTATACAAATCTGCTTTTGGGGATCAAAATGAGAGGGAACCAGAAAACTAGAATGCTTAAAAGAACAACCTGAATTAAAGTTCATCTCATGCCTAAAGCGAGGAATCTATAAGCCCAATTCTCTATTCTTATCTAAGGCTTTTTCACTAACTACATCTAGTATACCATCCTGTACGTGTTAGGTTTTAACACATACCCAAGGTATCTGAACTCGTCTTCACAACTTGCAAATTTATACTAGAAAATGACTTTATCTCTGATAAAACCTTCTCATAAATTATGTGATTATAAATACAAGATTTCTCCATATTGATATAGATTCCTAAAGCATTGCAAAAGATATCTAGAATATCTTGAAGATTCTTCCAATCTCTTATGTCTGCAGGACCAAAAAAGATCACATCATCAACAAAAAGTAAATCTGTGATTTTAACAAGCAAAGAAAATTTAATAAGTGAAAAAAATTCCTTCCTAACAAGATTTTGAGACCATTATGCTTAGTCCTTCAATAACAAGTAAAAAGAGTAAAGGGGGTAGAGGACACCCCTGCCTTAACCCTCTTGAACTTCTAAAAAAATTCGTGGGTGATCCATCAACCAAAACAACAAAACTTGTTGAAGAACACAAGCCAATATCCAATTTGTAACTTCCATAGGTAAACCAATCTAAAGTAAAACAAGTCTGAGGAAAACCCAATTTACCTTGTCATAAGCTTTTTCCATATCTAATTTCATCACTAAAGAACAACTATTTTTTATCTTTGCAGTATGAAGGCACTCCTAAGAAACACCAATAACATCCAAAATCTGTCTATTTGGTAAAAACACAAATTATTCCTTGAAAATCACCTTAGAGAGCTTCAGCTTTATCATGTCTGCAATCACCTTAGTCACCATCTTATAAACCAGACTGCATAAAGCAATTGATCTAAAATTAGATAAGGTTTCACGATTATCCTTTTTCAGAATGAATGCAATAAAAGTAGAATTCAAGGAACCTAACATAAAACCTTATATCCTTGACAATTCAGCAAACTCCAGTAAATCATTTCCTAGAATGTCAAAGAAGGTGATGAAAAACTATGTGGTCCACCCATTTGGGCCAAGGCTTTTATCTTTAGCAAATTTTGAAAGAACATGCTTTAATTCTTCCAAGGTAATAGGATTCCCTATCTGAAGCCCCTCTTCTCTAGTGAAGAAAGTAGGATAATTCTCTAAAACCTTCATTTGCATTAGAGGAATTTTGGGGTCTAAAATGGGCCTCCTAAGGAAAATAATAAAATAATGGTTAAAATAATAAAATAATATTGATTAATTTTGGAGGAAGAAAGAAAAAAACTACTTTTTGTGTTCGTATTTTCGACATATCTCCCTGTGTTTTTACTCAAATTTCAATCGGGAGAGCTCGTCGGATGCGGAATTTGATACCGCATCCAACGAGTACCCACACTGCATACTTTTGATGGACCCTGCTACCCCAAAAACAAGAAATACCTGAAAAAACGTGATGATGATGTCATCATCACGTTTTTTCAGGTATTTCTTGTTTTTGAGGTAGCAGGGTCCGTCAAAAGTATGCAGTGTGGGTACTCGTTGGATGCGGTCCAACAAGCTCTCCTGATCGAAATTTGAGTAAAAACACGGGGAGATATGTCGAAAATACGAACAAAAAAAGTAGTTTTTTTTAATGACAAATATGTCAATTCAACCATTATGGTTGACTTATTTTATTGAAATTCTATTGGTTCTTGAATTCCAACTCACAAAAACTTATTTTGGCACGTTTTCTTATAAGGCCCATTTTAGACCCCAAATTTCCTCTAATGGCCTACCAATGTTTTCCCTTCCTTTATCCTTGAATAGGTTTTTGAAGTGGTCAACAACAGTGTTTGCAGTATTACTCTAAGAAGATACTTTAAACCCTTCCTCAATATTAATATCCCAAATAGTATTTTGATTTCTTCTAAAAGAAGCATACATGTGGAAAATTTTGTATTATTGTCTCCAGCCTCGATCCAGATTACTCTGCTTTTTAGACGCATGGTTTCTTCTTCCTTCCTTAAAATATCATCCTTTTTTTTCAACTCCATCATCTCGAGAATTTTTCTCTTCTATTTCCTTTCTTTTTATCTAGTCAACCACAACCTTTTTCAGATTCTTGAGCTTTAAAACCATTTTTTCCATTTCATTCAAATAATTAGGTGTTGAAAAAGAGAGCCAAAAATCCCTTACCAACTAACAAAAAACTTCACCCTTTAACCATGATTGATTAAACTTGAAAGGATAATTTATTTCAACCGGCTTGTCTTCGAATTGTAGGGCTATGGAAGTATGATCAGAGATGGTATAACTCAAGATCTGTATCTGGCACATCTCTCCACCAGAGACTCGGACATGAAGAAACGGTCTAATCTTTTCTCGGCTCCATCACTACCCAATATTTTATTATTCCAAGTTGGAGACAACTTAACATGCATAATATCAACTAATTTGTTCCTTTTAAAAAGATCTTGAAAAAAAACAAGCCATCAAATCCAAAGAAGAAATCGTTCCCCAATTTTCATGAGCATGTAGAGTGATATTTAAATCTCCAACAACCACCAAATTATCTAAGTTCAAAAGGCCACTTTTTTCAATACTTTCCCAAAAGAGCCTTCTGTCTTTGTATGGAGCATAAATGTTAAAGATGTTTGTACTATGCTCAAACCCCTGATTTTTTCCTTCGAGCGAAATTTCCACACAAGTTCTGTAACATTTTAACAAACAAACACTTGGATTCCAAACAACAGCAAGACCTCCTAACATTCCTTTTGCATCAAGTGCACAAATTTCCCAATCTTTCAAAATCCTTAGGAAATACTCACAAGCTTTATCACCCTTATTCATCATTTCCTGGAACAAGTAAATATCTACTTTATTGGTTTCAATAAAGCTTGAGGGATCAAAACTTTGGACCTCCCCCAAGTCCTCTTATATTGAAGGAGATGCAATACATTAAAAAACCCTTCAACGAGGGCGTTTGTGCTCTAAGTGCCCTAGCATTATCACCTTAAATATGTAAATTCTCTTCTGCAAACTGAATTCTAGTGGACAAAGGAATATAACCCTCCTCCTATAAAATAATATTTTTCTCTGCATCCACAATTTTCTCCCTAGCATATTTTTTCCTATTCTTCCTCCTAATCATCACATTCTAGCATCTAATGGAGTTAATAGGAAAATTGTCAGAGTTTCCATTAGTTTATTAACATAAACCTGCAAAGGGATTATTCAACAAACTTAACAGTTTTCAAGATTTCAAGATTGCAACATTTTTACTGGATTCTATCATGTATGAGGGTATGGGACTTGGATTTAATCAAGCACAACCTCTCTATGTACTTCGATGTTGGTGGTGTTTATTATTGAACTCCTTTGTCATGACTTACCAAAAATGTACCCTTCACCCGAGCAAAATCACTTAATAAGCATGAGAATATTTTTCTATCTTATTTTAACACTTGGATTAAGAAGTTTAATTAAAAATATAGGGTGTTGACTAATGTCATTGGAGGACCAACTTTGAGATTCAAGGTAGAGGCAAGGGTTAGAGCCTAAAGGAGGGGGCATAGGGTGTCATCAATGAATATGATCCCAATATAGGCAAAGATTTGATATGTAATTATTTGTATAGCATGAAGTTTCTTGGACTCTATAGACCATTTAGCCTCTTTGTTTATGTATTTTGGGTTAAACATGCATTGCAATGCATGTTTTTTTAGTTGTATGCAACCTTGCTATATACAAGAGGATAAAAATGTTATTAGTACTTGATAGTCAATTTACTTGTTTCAATCATTTAATTTAGCATTACTTTTATTATCACCTTCTAATATCCAAAAGCATTTGAGAGAGGCATTGTGTTGCTTGTGTGCAAGTGTACGAGAACTTCAAGGTTTATCAAAAGACAATGTTTGAAGCCATCTACTTGCAAGGGTTTGTGTAGTATAAAAGTAGGCGCATCTACCATTTCTCATCTAATTCATGTTAGTTGAGAAAATAGGAAATAAAAGGTGGTTTTCCCATCAATTTATTGATAAATGAACCCCAGTTATTAGGTGAGTAAAATATTGTAACACCTACAAAGAATCCATAGTTACCACAACTCCTAAATTAGTAATATCCAGAAAGCATTTATCCTCTTAATTTTCTACCAAAGGGTGATTTATTTCATTCAAATTTTCTTGACCAACAACTTAATCCTTCTTTAATTATAACATTTTTTGTAAATCCTCTTTTTCAACATTCTTTATTTTATTTCTTATTTATTTCCGGTGTACTCTAATTTACAATATGAATCATATAGCTACCAACTTTCATATTTAAAGCATATCCCTTCTTTTTAGATTAACTTCTTCCTTATAACAAGTTTCTTGCAAATTAATGTGTGATGATATCACCAACACATAAAACACTTCCTTGGTGGGAAGAAGAAAAAGTTGAAACTTAGTATAGGGCTCTTGAGATTAAAGGGAAAAAACCACCACATCTCTAAATCCAAGCCCCTATCCTTGTCATAGCATGGGTGATGGTTCAAGGATAGCAATGAAGGAGATGGTCTCCTCTAACCAAGGAGTTTATTATATTCTAATTTAGTTTTTCATGACATATTAGTGTGCATCAAACCTTATGAATTGTTAATTTTTCATGACATATTTTACATATTAGTGTGCATCAAACCTTATGAATTGTTAATTGGGTTTGAGAAACCTATCATAGATGAAGCAAGCATGTCAAGGAGAAATGTGAAGACTAGAAATAGTTGAAATAAAACATACATTCCAAGCATGGTTGGTTAAATAGTTGAAATAAAACATACATTCCAAGCATGGTTGGTTAACATGATTGTATATGTATAACCAAGGCATCTATATAACCAAGGTTTCAAGTTTAAACTAAAAAAAGAGCTTCAGTAGCATCCTGGCTTATCCTCAAATATAAAATCCTTGTATCATTATATCACCAAAGGTATAAATTTGCAGAAATAAGTTTATATTTCCGTTGGATTTGGGGCTTGAAGCATGACTTGAGTGAGGATATCATTCCTTGGCATGCAAAACCCTACCATTATTAACATGGCAAAACAATTTAATATATGTCTTACATAAATTTAACATGGCAAAAATTTATATTGATTCTCTAGTGAAATTGTTCAATTTTAAATTTTAAATACTCATGCCATTATTTATGACACTAGTTTTACATTTTTCATTTTTAAGAGTTGTCATTATACCATGCATATGATTCCAATGATTTATTTTTTGAAAATTTTATTACAGTGGCAAGCATGGATCCAAATGCATAGATACTTAGAGAGATTTATAGACTTAGAGATATCAGTATGACGTGGATAAGTGGAGACTAGCTTCATTACTCACTTGTGTCTATTCTAGATGCAATTGTAGACACCATTACCCAATCCAATGGCGCTCTATATGGCATTGCATCATACAAAGAAACGAAAATGGAAATAATATGATGATGGATTGGATTATAACGATGTAAAAAAACTAAAGATCACAAAGGAGCACAATTTTTCATTAGAAGTGTGCACAATTTTTCATTGTATTCGATAAATCGCCAACGCTCGGATGTATCGGTCATTAGACACTAAAAAGAGCCGTGGTGTATCAGTAGAGCACATTTAATTTCATTATAGAGAAATTAATAATTCTTCATGTTGTTGTAATAAAGAGCTCTCGCACTAAAATTATTTGCAAGGTTAATGGTTTTCAAAGCATTTCAAATCAACAAGTTCTTTATTTGAAATAAGGGCATTGCAACAAATGATAAGAAAGAGCTCTCGCACTAAAATTATTAATAAGATTAATGGTTTTTTAAAGCATTTCAAATAATTTTTTTTTAAAAATCAAATAGGGTAATGGGAACAAATGATAATAACAAGCTTTGACACTAAAATTATTAATAAGGAACTAATGGTTTTCAAGCATTTCAAATCAACAATTTCTTTACCACTTTCCAATTAGTTTTTTCAAAATTTATTTATTTTTGATGATATGAAGTATGTTTTTTAATATTTTTATTTATTTATAATTTTATTTTATTTTATTTTATAATAAATATATTTTTAAAATAAATGTATAGTTAAAACTTCCATTATATTTGATTAAAATATTATAAGTAATTGAAATGTCTTATACTCACCTAGTTTGACGTTAATATATTTGAAAACAAGGCATAAGTAATTGATATTTTTAAAGCTTAATTAAGTTAATAATTATCTTAATAAGTTAAATTTACCTACAAGTTTTTATTATATGTAATTTTGGACAATAGGTTTAGGAATTTTAACCTTTATAGGTTTTTATTATGATGTAAATTTGAACAATATCTCTAATAAGTTAATTTTATTTATAGGTTTTCATTATGATGTAATTTTGGACAATAGGTTTAGGACTTTTAACCTTTATAGGTTTTTATTATGATGCAAATTTGAACAATACCCCTAATAAATTAATTTTATTTATAGGTTTTCATTATGATGTAATTTTGGATTATAGGTTTACTTTAAACTTTTATAGGTTTTCATTATGATGTGTCTTTGGACAATAGGTTTAGAGTTTTTAACCCTTTTGATAATGCTAGAAAGGTTTTTTTCTTACATTCTCTTTGATTTATAGGAAAAGATAACTCTCGTGATATAGAAAGTCCATATGAAGTGTAAACCGTTTTTCAACTCAAATGATTTTTTTTATCAAGTATATTTTCATTTATTTAATAATTATAATGATTTATATGTGTAGATTTATAAAGAAAATATTCTTAGACACTAAATTGTAGTATTAGCTTCTAGATAATGATCATACTTGGTAAGTGATGTCAAGCTAAATGGAAAAGACCTAAATAGTCACAATCCAAAATGAGTAAGTTATGCTAAGTTAATTAAGGAGATATCCAAACAAGTACAATTGAAATGAATAGTTAATGTCAAGTTGAACAAGGAGAGACCAAGTACATGTGCAAATAGTATTGTGAACAATTATAGACCACAGAGTGAAGGAGAAGTTGAGTTGAATAGGTACAAATTACAAAGAATCCATAATAGGGAGAGATAATTAACATCAAGAGAGAAGTTTTGTCAAATGGGTACAATTCTCAAATCATCCATGGCAAGATGAGATAGACCAACCACAAATCATCTATATTAGGGAGAGATAAATAGACTACAAATCATTCACCAAAAGGTAAACATCCAAAGTAGGGAGAGAGATAGATAATGCGGCAAACAAATACATAAGTACATGTGTTGGGCGCCAACTTTGAAATCATAGAAATTGGATTTTTAGGCATATAAGACATGTAAACGTGATTAAAACAATATCACAATGAACTCATCTAAATTACATGCTTTTATTTCAAAGAAGTCCAATAATAATGATGTTGATCTCCTTTTATATCATCAACAAGGTAGTTCTGCTATCATTACATAGTACCTACTCTATTATTAATTATCATCTTAATAACTTTATTAAGTAAGCCTTATACTCTAACAACTCCTCTAAAGGATTAAAGTAGAATTGGAAAATCATTTTTCAGATGTTTCTCTTTGGAAAACATTGTTGGACCATCATTGAAGATGCTCGGGCCTATTCCTTTAAAAGGTAGAGCCTCTTAGCTATGATCCAAGTTTTCCAACATCGTTGGACACCATTAGCATTTGAAATGTATCATAAACCTTGTAGAGGTATGATGCGAAAATTCTAGATTTGCAAGCATCTTGAACTATTGAGCAAATATCTATCATCCACTGCATCTCTTCCTTTCTTCAAAAAGTGCATTGAGTGGGCCTCTTAAAATAATACAAGTGCATATTTTTCAACAAGATAATCCGATCATTATTAGTATTTGGTGGATCTTCAATAAATACTATATTTGTTGATTCGTTAATCTTCCCTTTCAGATGATCATTGGCACGTATTTGAAAATAATAGTTGTATGACCTATTTTTCTATAGGAGAAACACCAAATATCACTCTTACTTGTCATTCTCTATCTCATCCCTTTCTTTGAGTATAGTAAAATCTGTATCTAAAAATTTCCTTCCAAACCTCCTATATTTAGCCTCTTTTCTTCAGCCAAAAGTGTTGCTATCATATCATCCAAAGCATGCGAACGCATTTGAGTTAAATTAAAAACAACATTGCTAAAAGTTGAAGGAAAACTATTTGATAAAATGACTTTTGTGTCTTTGTTTTCTACATGTGCACCAACCTCTATCAATTGCCTTATAATCGAGTTCAAAAACTTTATGTGGATGGATATACACAGACACACACATATAATTTTAATGTTAGCTCAATAGGCTAACTTGAATGGTCAAATGTTTGGATAGAAAAAAAGACATCACAAAACCAAATCTTTAGATTGACAAAAATAAAATAAAATAAAATAAAATCACAAAATCAAATCTTGAATTAACAACCTATATAATTATTATGAACTTCACTTAACATCCGTGTTGAATAAAGTTATCAAAACTGTAACCAAATAATTTACCTAAAATACCGTCCTCAACTAAAACCCAATCACACATATTCACAACAATTTATATCAAAATTACTACCATCTTTATGAATTCACATATACTCTTTATTAAAATAGAGATATAAATATAAACAAATTATAAAAAATAAATCAAATACTAATCTTTAAAATTTTACTTAATTTCGGTTTTATAAAAGGATGAGAAAAGTGCATTCCATAATTGACATCTCTGGCGTCCATAATGTAAGCAACAAAGTGAATTATGACATTTGTAGTGGCGTAAAATTATAAAAATAACAAAGAACAAAATGCACATAACGTATATAAAATCAAGGTACAATCTTTGAACGTGTTTTTTAATGTAACAAAACGTTATTTCTGTGTCATGTGTTCAATTGATCACGGTGTCGATCATGATTATCTTATTATATTATAGTTATTCCATAGTGCTTCATTTAAATTTATTATCACATTTGCAAATTTGTTTGAACACTTTTGTTGTATGTTATTATTATTATTGAGTCTATGTTAAAAGGGTTTGGATTTAGGGATGGAATTTGACGAGTAAATGTTTGTCATGGGTAAATTTATCTATCCATCAAATACAGTTAAGATTTTACGGAAACCTTTAAAATCTGGTTTAGAATACAGAAAAAGTTTCAGATTTTTACTATTACCGGCAATTTTGACGGTGTCCATCATTTGAAATTCCTACCTTGGTTGGATTAATCAATAAAGAGGTAAAAGTTTAAATCACTAGTGGGTAAGGTTTACTTTTTTTTATGAGAGACTTACTCAAAGTTATGGAGTTGTCTTGAAGTAATAGTTCAACGTGTGGTTGCAACCATATAAATTGCATTAAATTATCTTGTGACCTGTAAATACATATGTGGATCAAATTCTATCCCATGTCTTTCAAATTTTAAATCCCAAAGGGATTGGATCCATTGGTGAAGAGCGATGAGTTTTTTATTTTTGTGGGAAAGGTTTAATTGTTGTCAGGGCTTTACCTTGAACCATGGGTCACCTTGAGGTAGTGGTCGAACGTGTGGTTGTACACAGAGAGATTGAATTAAATCATTGTGTAGCTCGTGCACACATAAGTAGATGAAAGCTTACCCCTCATGTCTCTCAAATTTAAAGGTTGAATCTTACTAGCATGGTTGGTTTCAATGGGCCTCATTTTGCATGGTGACCCGAGTTTGAACCACACTGTAGCTAAGATGAGACACTTATAAATCCATCAATGTTAATGAATAGTGTGGCTCGCGATGGGTGTGATTCCTGAATGATATTGATGGCTTAGATGCACCTTGGTTGCGGTTTCTTAGACTACAGGATAGTCCTGCAAGTCGTATACAATCTAACAAAGAAACAAAAAGTTTTATTGCTCGGAGAGGAGTGAGTTGCTCTACAACCCAGTATGGAGGAGAAGTTGTCACGTTACCAAAATAAAAACTATTTAAAAAAAACATCATATTGGCTCATAAAATAAAAAATTACAACCAAATAAAAATAATTTAAAAATCCGTGTTAAATCATAAAATAATACAACTAAAACCTAGCATAGACCCATCTTAAATTTGGATATATCAATCATGAAATACACCTTCAGAAATCAATATCTCTTAATACTTATATATATATTAATTAATATATCAATTTTTATAATTTTAATTATATATATATATATATAATTTTTAATTTTATATAAAAATTGAATAAATTTTTTTCACATTTATAAATAATATTTTTAATGATTTTATGGTAAGCAAAAGAAGATTTAAACCAAACACTTATTGGCATCAAATTAATCAAATTATTTACAACTAGTAGTTGAGATGCCCATTATTAACAAGTGACGTATAACATATTGTTGAGGATTTAATATTATATTAATTAACTTATTATGATGATGATGTTGTTTATGGTTTTAGACAAATAAAATAATATAAATATCATTTAAATTTAATGTTATTTAATTTTATTGATTAAAAATGATTAAGTGATTAATATTTTTTTTAAGTGGTTAATATTTTTTTTAAGTGGTTAGGTTTTAGTAGTAAAATTATAATGATTTTTCAAAGCAACAAATTTTTAATATAAAAAAAAAGTGATGCATATTATTAAAAAGAAATGCCTTTCATCTTCTACCTTTTCTTATTTTGAATTTTAAAAATTCACTTAACCAAGGTGTTTTTGGGTTAGTTTAATAACCAATTTCATTTTAGTAATAATCATTTTTTCTTTATGATTTTCTAGATTTTCATTTTTTTAATGTTTATAATTTTTTTATTTTATTTGATGTGACACTAAATAAGGTAAATGTTAAAAAATGGATTATTTATTTTGTGTTAATAGTTATATTTATTTTAAAAATAATAAAATTAAAGTTATCTTTAACTAAGTTATAAATATATGTTTATAATCTAAATATTTAATTATAAATTTAGATACCATAAAAGTACATGAATTTTAATATAAAGAATAAAATAAGGAGAATTGCAAATAATTTAAAATCTTAAGTTATGAAATGTATTTCCAACTTTACACTAACATGTAAAAGAAACATATTTATTAAAAATGAATTTATTTATTAAAGATAAATTATTTTTTAGATTTAAATATTATAATGTTGGTTTAATTTATAATAATGATAAAAATTTAATATAAATATCGAAAAATATGTATTTTCTAGTAACAATCTTCAATAAATTTTATAAAAAATATATATCATCTACTTATAAGATGTATTTTTTATTTTCTAAATATTATTAATGATGATGATGATTAACGTTCACTAAGATCAACTTTGGTCTATCGGACCTCAAGAAGGATAATACTTGGTTTACTTTAAAATCTTGTTTATGTACTCAAAAGCTTACCAAGAAGCTTTCCAAGCTCATTATAGTTTTGGCAAGTTAAGAGGTTATAAAGGTTTGTATTGTACAAAATACTATGAAACTCATATCTAATGTGGGTGTAAGCAAGGCACTCTAAGAGAAAGTGATTTTCATCCTCAATGCCCATAGACTCACAGAGATAGAAAACCCTTTCTGCCCATGGAGTTTTAGGAATAGACCAACGCCCTGTTTTGCTATGGAGTTCATGAGAGTTCGTTCTAATCTTGACGATATTAATTTTCTTCCGTGAGCTAGTTACTACCGAGAGATACTTCTGATCTTCTAAGTTATGATTAATGACCTCCTTATAGTATGTTAATTTTCTCTTAATCGCTAAATTTTTCTCACACCAGAATTTCTCTTTAAACTTAGAAGTAATAATATTTTTGACATCATCAATGTTCTCCAAAATGTCATTTTCATTAATGCCCCATTGGTTTAACCAAGCCATGGTATCTTTATACCAACACTGCTTGAGGCGTAGTTGGTTTTGACTTGAGTTTAAAGCAATTTTAGGAAGTCTCTCGTTTCCCATGTTATTTATATTATGCTTGTACATCAGGTACCTAGTCATAGCCATGCTCTTGATGGGGGAAAGACCCACTTCTATGAAGATAATAGGATAAGGTGTATTGCTTTTAATTTTGAGGATATAAGTTATAAACTAGAGTATGAATTTGCTCAATCTTCCTCCAAGATTCTCTAGAAATGTTGCACCCCCATACTTCACAATAATGGAAATGCTGCACCCCCATACTTCACAATAATGAAAGATAACAGGGATGACAAGAGTTTCAAAGAGTAACTTCTTTTTATCCCACATGACCATATTGATTGATTTACACTTAGTTTCTAGACCAAAATAAGGTTTCCACCCTCCATTAATCCTTTTCTCAATGCTATAGTTCCAATTGAGCTTGTGCTGAATATCATTTCTCATATACTTGGAAGAAGTCACTTCCTCTAGATTTCTATTATCATAAATAAAATTTGCATAGATACCTTTTTTAGATTTTATAATCATGTTTTTTTGTCTTGCCAATATTAACAGTCATACCAATGTTAGAGCAAAAAACTTTAAAAATTCTTAATTACTTATACAATACCTTACCATATAATTCTTTTTCCTAAAACCTATGTACACAACCACATGAAATTTAAGAGATGGTCCGAACTTTAGCATAGATTCTAAAATCTTAAACAGTAACTCCAAGACTGGAAAGTGGAAAGGTTAGAAATTAACATAAGAGGTGGTTCCAACTTTAGCGTCGTCTGTAACATCTTAAACAATAACTCGAAGCGTTAAGAAATATTATAACATATCAAGTGGCAAACCCGACCTACGTTGAATAGTTGTTTTGGGAACCGACTAAATAACTAATGAATTATAAAATCTAATTTTCTATATTATGATTTATTAAGTTTATTAAATTGTTTATTATTAATAATTATATATAATAAAATAAAATTTTATTTTAATCAATTATAAAAAAAAAAAATTTATATGATGATTTATTAAGTTTATTAAATTGTTTATTTGTTAAAATCTATGTATAATAAATAAATTTTTATTTTAATCAATTTGGAGCTCATTATCACGAGCTAACCGAGTGCGCTTGTACATGTATTGTCAATTTCATTCCTGTATTAATTTCAGTTCTTTATAAATTAGTGGTAATTGATGTACGTTCATTTTTTCTTTGTAAATTATTATGAATAGGGAATGATTCAATGAATGTCGAAAGGTTTTAAAATATGTATTTGTTTTATTTTATTAATAAAAATAAAAAAATATTAGTATGGGTGGGTAATTATTGTAAATCAGTTTTGATCTAAATTCTAGGTTTTATTAAAGGCTTAGGTAATTATTGTAAATCCAGTCCACAATGAACAATACACTAGATTCAATACAGTTTATAGGCAGGAGAATAGATTAAGTTAATTTGTTTTTAGATTTTATTTCTCATTTGTAGAGAAGGTTAGAAAGCAGAGACACTAAAATAGCGAATAAAGAATCAAATATATTGATCTAAGATTGAAAATGGTTTTAAAGTCATGCTTTTAAAATCATGGTTTAAATACATGTTTTTAAAAGTATGGGTTGTTTAGGAGGGCCTTGCACATGGTTTAAAACATGTACATGACCCTTCTTAACCATGTACAATAAAATTATGGGTTATTTTATTAAATAAGAACATGGGTTATTTTATTAAATAAAAACATTACAATATTGATATTTGTTTTAGCTGATAATTAAGATTTTTATTTTTATTATTTTATTAGATAAAAAACTTTACAACATCCCCGTATACTAAATTATAACACGCCTCTCCACTCCGTTATTAATACGAGTAGCTAAACCTTCATAATAACTCATTGAAAATGTGTAGTTAACCCAACAGTGAAGTCACGTCCTACAGTGAAAAGCCTACATCCTATGGTTGATGTTTATGGAGAAAACATGTATTACTCATCAAATATTTTGTCTCGCAACATGTAACCACTACATATATGCGAGACGGAACTACTTGTCTCGACCTGAAAAGTGATTACGGCCTTCGCCCAATAAAATAATGTCATCGAATGAAGCATCACTTTATATATCACCTTGAGTTAGCCATGAGGTGTAGCTCATTTGGTCTCTGTGGGGTTTAGTCCTCATGAAGTTTCATATTCAAACCTCATGGTCAGCAGCTAGAAGGAAAGAGCAGCGTGGAGGTTTGATGGTTGCCCCGATAGAAGTTTTCTCATGGTTAAAAAAAAAAAATCACCTTGAGTTGAGCAACTACTAATTTGTCGAATCGGTGCATTTCATTCTTTTTATATATGTTTTTTTCCAATCAATCGATATCCAGAGCTGAAAATATTTTTTCTCCACATGTTAGGTGAATGTATTAGATACAAAATGGGGTGGCCACTGGCCATGAATGGACAGAATGAGAATGAAAAATTAAAGAAGAAATGGAAAAAGAGGAATGGCTGAGCTGGGAAGGTAGGTGGTAATGAAAAGGACTGGAGCTCAAGAAAGGATAAATTGAAGAGGAGGGGAAGGGGGTGATCGACCGTTTCAAAGTAAGGTCTTGATTGTATACAAAGTGTAGGGAGTTAGTTTTCCATTCCACCATTTGCATCTATTGGACGATTTGGCTCGCATGAGCTTTCACATCACGTATCGTTGTTCATCCGATCGGTGCAAATAGTCGGGTGTAAAACTAACTCGCAAAATGCAGCAACAAAAAGGATTCCTTTTCCAATGTTCATCATCCTTCGGGTCTCTCGGGTATTGAATTAAATGGATCCACATGCCTTTCTTTCTTGTAGTATATTCACAGAGCTGACACACTGATCCCCGACGGTCAGTTGGCTTCGGCCTTCACCCTTTATAACTTTCCATTCTTAAATTGTTGCCCACAAAAACGACAAGGAGATGGAGTTGCAGCTTCGACTCCCTTTCCCAGCTTTAGTTCCGCATTCGTTCCTGTTGCTAATTTTATTCCTCCAATCTGCGGAATTGAGAACAATTCCTGCTCCAGAGCAGCCGGCCTATCATTCCCTGGATGTCGCAGCTTCGCTTAACGAGGCCCAGACGCCGCCCGCGGCCGGCGGAGTTGAATATGAAAACCAAGAGACGAAGCCGAGACGAACGGCCTGGAGTGTGCAAGTAGTGCACAGAGAAGATCTTTTAGTCAATAGCGCCGCAAACGCTACCGTAGCGTCCTACGAGCGCCGGTTGGGGGAAAAGCTGAGGCGGGATGCCACACGGGTGCGTGGGCTTCAGAAGCGAATAGAGAGGACACTCAGACTGAACAAGGACCCGGCGAGAAGCTACAAAGAGGACGCTGCCGAGTTCGGGAGCGAGGTCGTGTCGGGAATGGCGCAGGGGAGCGGCGAGTACTTTACGCGCATAGGCGTTGGGACGCCGACAAGGGAGCAATACATGGTGCTCGATACGGGTAGTGACGTCGTATGGATTCAGTGCGAGCCGTGCCGCGATTGCTACTCGCAGGTTGATCCCATCTTCAACCCGTCCTCCTCCGCTTCCTTCTCCGCCGTCGGCTGCGACTCGGCTATCTGCAGTCAGCTCAACGACTACGACTGCAACGGCGGCGGTTGCCAATACAAGGTCTCATATGGCGACGGCTCCTACACCATCGGGAGCTTAGCCACCGAGATGCTGACGTTCGGCACCATGTCTGTACGCAACGTGGCCATCGGCTGCGGTCACGACAACGCTGGCCTCTTTGTTGGGGCCGCCGGGTTGCTCGGCCTTGGCGCCGGAGTGCTTTCCTTTCCCTCGCAGCTCGGTACGCAGACGGGCCGCGCCTTCTCCTACTGCCTTGTTGACCGTCAGTCACAGTCCTCCGGCACTCTTGAATTCGGTCCGGAATCCGTTCCAGTTGGTTCGATCTTCACGCCCCTTCAGAAAAATCCATATCTTCCCACGTTCTACTATGTTTCCCTCGCCGCCATCAGCGTCGGCGGCGCACTCATCGACTCCATCTCACCCGACGTCTTCCAGATCGACGAAACGTCGGGCCGCGGAGGGTTCATCATCGACTCCGGCACCGCTGTCACGCGCCTCCAGACAGCCGCCTACGGCGCCGTGAGGGATGCCTTCATTGCGGGTACCCAAGAACTTCCTAGAGCTAATGGGGTTTCCATTTTCGACACCTGCTACGATCTGTCCGGCAGACAATGGGTGATTGTTCCCACCGTGGCCTTCCATTTTTCCAACGGGGCCACCTTAATTCTTCCAGCTAAGAATTATATGATACTTGTGGATATCATGGGGACATTTTGCTTTGCCTTTGCGGCGGCCAGCTCCGATCTATCAATCATGGGGAATATACAGCAGCAGGGCATTCGTGTCTCCTTCGATTCCGCCAACTCTCGGGTTGGTTTCGCTCTGAACCAGTGCATAACTATCTAAGGCCTATAATCCTATTGTTAATATTATAACCACACTCGTCGATCTCTGCAAATGCATGCGTTATATTAATGGAGATTTGTATGTAAAAAATATCGCCGTCCAAATCCAGTCGGTACATGTTCGGTGTCCGGTATGGTAGGAATCTGATTATTAAATTGCAAAGCTAAATGGCTTTGTTTGATTTTCTGTTTTCCGTATGTTTCAAAGAGCTGAATTTTTTGTCTTATTAGGAAGATTAATGTGTCATCTGCTCTTGTCTTATTAGGAAGGACGGAAACGTAAAGATGTAAGAAAAATCTATATTTAAAAGAGTTCTAAATGATTATATATATAAAAATTCAGATGCCATGTTATTTGATTATTATATTTTAACTCCAGCTGGCATGGAAAACAACAGCCCAACTGCAATCTAGTATTACTTTTAATATGCAACTCAACATTTTCCACGAGCATGGAATGCAGGCTGTCAACTTTTTAGAATTGGTTGCATGGTTTATTCCACACAAAGGTAACAATTACAACTTGTATAAGCATTTGTAGACTATCTACACCAACCTTTTGAAGCTTTGAAACTCATTCATTAGTGTTGTAAAACAAAATATCTATGCTTATCCTAGCACAAATAAAACTTTCATTTCCTTCCGTCCAAATGGGAGACACATTTCCCTCGACCTAAGGACTTTACGTTATAAAGTATAAAAAATACTCCTTATAAACAACATAAAATAATCCAATGACAAAATGAGAGGAACATCATTGTTGAAAGACAAAATGAGAAGAGTGTTTATGTGATAAATTCCCCTCACCGACCAAAACCATCTTACCTTTCTCTTCTCCAAGTTCTAAGCCTAATTGGCTAATGTGCAACCACCTTTGTTGTGTTTTCTATATATGTAGGAGATTTTGATTGACCAGAAACCAAGAATCATTCATTGAGCTTTATTAGTGTATACCAAAACCATCTTACCTTTCTCTTCTCCAAGTTCTAATCCTAATTTGCTAATGTGCCACCACCTATGTTGTGTTTTCTATAGATGTAGGAGATTTTGAATAACAAGAAACCTAGAATCATCCATCGAGCTTGTAGCACTACTTAAGAGAGATGTGTGATGTGTGCAAATTATCTCAATGTAGTTATTTGTACACATATACATGTCTCTTTGAAAAGATGTTGAGCATCCATTATAATAAATGAGGCCACCTACCTTGCTATAACCCAAGTTTGCTCTTATGCTCCATCACATAAGTTATGTAGGATTTGTTGGGTGATCACCGATGGAGAAATCCTTTTGTTGGATGGTTGAGAGGGGTTTTATTCCGTATCATCAACAAGTATTGCATCTTGTAGAGGGCTTCTCTTTGAGAGTGAACCTTTTCATTTGATGTATATTGGGGGCGACCCTTAAATATTGTCACATTAGAAGCCAAGATTAAGAAGTTAACTCTAAAATAACACTCAAAAGAAATAGTAAACACAAAAAATATAACGAGACAAATAACACAAGGGCCTTGATTCAGACTCAAGGTGAGATTGGATTTCATTATTTGGCAAATGCCTTTAAATAACCATTACAAAAACATCCTCAAGGACCTAGTAAACTTTAAACCTAACAAAAAGTGTCTTTAAACATAACTAAAACTTAATATGGGCATGCTCAAGAGTGAAGCAATAGTTGAGTATAATGCAAGTGTCAACTTTTCTCATGGTGGGATGGCACACTCCAAAAAAATCCAATCCGAAATGATACTAAAGTTTGTCTAGGTGGGGTGTGGAGCCAAAAAACTAGAAACCAAATATGAAAGCATATGTTTCCAAGTGAAAAATAAAACTTAGTGCTTTCCATAGTGATCATCTATCCTTCCATTGATGTTTGTGAAAAATATCCCAATATCCTCATAAGCATGAGTATTGATTAAAATATTTCTTAATGGATTGGATATGTGCAATCATAGATCTATGTCCTCATGAGGGATCTAAGGGGTAACAAAATATCCAATGTCCATATAAAAAAATATGGGCATGCTAAAGAGTGAAGGAATAGTTGAGTATAATGCAAGTGTCAACTTTCTCATGTTGGGATTCCAACACTCCAAAAAATCCAATCTGAAATAATACTAAATATTGTCTAAGTGGGGTGTGGAGCAAAAAAACGAGAAATACCAAATATGAAAGCATATGTTTCCAAGTGAAAAACAAAACTTAGTGCATTTCATAGTGATCATCTATCCTTCCATTTTTGTTTGTGAAAAATATCCCAATATCCTCACAAGCATGAGTATTGATTAAAATATTTCTTAATGGATTGGATATGTGCAACCATAGATCTATGTCCTCATGAGGGATTTAACGGGTAGCAAAATATCCAATGTCCATAGAACAAAATATGGGCATGCTCAAGAGTGAAGGAATAGTTGAGTATAATGCAAGTGTCAACTTTTCTCATGTTTGGATTCCAACACTCCAAAAAATCCAATCTAAAATAATACTAAATCTTGTCTAGGAGGGGTGTGGAGCAAAAAAACTAGAACTACCAAATATGAAAGCATATGTTTCCAAGTGAAAAATAAAACTTAGTGCATTCCATAGTGATCATCTATCCTTCCATTTGTGTTTGTGAAAATATCCAAATATCCTCACAAGCATGAGTATTGATTAAAATATTTCTTAATGTATTGGATATGTGCAATCATAGATCTATGTCCTCATGAGGGATCTAAGGGGTAACAAAATATGCAATGTCCATATAAAAAAATATGGGCATGCTCAAGAGTGAAGGAATAGTTGAGTATAATGCAAGTGTCAACTTTTCTCATGTTGGGATTCCAACACTCCAAAAATTCCAATCTGAAATAATACTAAATCTTGTCTAGGTGGGGTGTGCAGCAAAAAAACTAGAACTGCCAAATATGAAAGCTTATGTTGCCAAGTGAAAAATAAAACTTAGTGCATTCCATAGTGATCATCTATCCTTCCATTTGTGTTTGTGAAAAATATCCCAATATCCTCACAAGCATGAGTATTGATTAAAATATTTCTTAATGGATTGGATATGTTCAACCATAGATCTATGTCCTCATGAGGGATCTAACGGGTAGCAAAATTTCCAATGTCCATATAACACAATCTGGGCATGCTCAAGAGTGAAGCAATAGTTGAGTATAATTCAAGTGTCAGCTTTTCTCATGGTGGGATGACACACTCCAAAAAATCCATTCGAGTTAGTGTTCTCATCTTCTAATAGTTTGAAAATGAGTTGAGAAATAAAAAAGATGTTTTGTGATTTGGATTAGAGATTTAGGGGTTTTTTTTTTCTTCCATAATTTGTGAGCCCCTCACGCATTCCCTCTTTCTTGTCATTAACCATTCACATTCTCATGCTACATCTTTTTTTTAAAGTTAGCAGAGGATCTCTACCTAGAAATGGAAAGGCGGAGGAAATAGGTCCATCTTCATCAGAATTGTTTCCTTTTATTTTCGTGGTATACATTTCATGTGGAATCCCACCAGGAACTTCTCCTCATTATGTGGATGGTACACATGGTAAACTGGATCTCGCATAATCTCAAGGATTTGTAAACAATATGCCCATTTAACAACTCAACATGTCACTAGTGGGAATTGAACCTGGTGGGGATGCCAAAGCACTCCCGCTCACAACGATCCCAGCTAGACCCAATTGACATCAGAATTTTTCCTGTAAATTGAAACTGTTAGATTAAAAAATATCCAAAATTGACAATTCCAATAATTAGGGATCTATTTCTAGGAAGAGGAAACATATCCAATTTCAACGAAATTGTTACTCTAAACTGAAACAACATTAACTTTTAAAGTCAACATTTTTGTTATGTTTCAGTGATTCCAAGATCCTGCTATGTTTTGGGAGGGGAAGTGGGACCCTAATAGGTGATTCTAGTAATGTGTATACACACACATATTACATATTTTTTATTTGATTGAGTTGTTTATTTGTTTGATGGTTGGTTTTGATTCGATTCCAAGTTGAGTCATAATTTTAGGGCAAATAAATTCTGATCCAGTTCCAAGCCAAGACATTATTTTGGGGAAAACCAATTCCAATCCAGTTCAGAGTATGATAACACTGATTTCATATAAGTAGATGTGGACATGTAGAGTTACATGCTTCAATTGTTAGAATATGTTAGCATTTTATTTACATAACAACTCCACTAGCGAAAGAATGTGTAAGTTGTTTAATGTATTAAAGATTCTTAAAATATAGTGCATGTAGAACCTACTATTTTGAGGATCGAGGCATAAAAATAAATGGAAATAATAAACTATCAAAGTAAGATAAAAAAAATTCACATACAGTGAACAATAGAAAACATAGAAGTGGTGAACCCTTGTGGAAAAGTAAACCCATCCCCAAATGTCAATGTTGCATGATCCTAGCTAAAAAATAGTCATATGCCATGAGTCCTTACCTAAGTGGACTATTGTGGATTCACCTAGGTTCCTCAACAATTGCACATTCAATCTGTGGGTGTCCTCTCATTAACCAGTCCCTAACTCAATCTCAGGAGTTTCCCTTATGTTTGCACTACCTCATAAAATATTTAATTTTCTAGGTTAATATTATGGCAAGATTATTTATAAATATATGAGATTTAACTCAAACTTGGGCATATGATGCCTTCAAAATCCTTCATTTTCCATTTTCCAGGTTAATATCCCATCCCACCAAGTTAAAAACATGGGAGACCTTGCTAAGGTAGTTGAACCATTCAGAACTCCAATCCAGGGTGTCCCACTGGCGAGTTTGGCGAACCTTTGGCTCAATATGATCAAGGATTCAAGACACACCACGAGGTTTAAGCCTTGACAAGGTGATATCCTCTCAATGCTCTCAACCTTGTGGGAAATAATCATTTGTCTTCTTTTGATAAATTAACATCTCATTTATACACCAATTGTACAATAAATGAGATATTATCATTAAATATTAATGTTTGATAAATGTGAGAGTCCTGATATGGAATGGCATGCATCCATTTTCCAATGTTGAGTCGGATTCATCCTTAATTTCTTCCTCATCCTCAATGTCTTCCTTGACATCTTATATGAGATGTTGATACTACTATAGAATTACATAGTATGTATCTAACTGTAACTTGATATATATATATACAACCATGGTCAATAGCCCAAGCGATTTTGGCCACATAAGTTGTATAGATATGAATGGATAGGCTCTGTAAATTATAATAGTTGTTGGACTATAATGATATATCTCAGTGTTTCAAATATCTTTGATTTCTTCCGAGTTTTTGTGTTGTCGATTTGTTCGATATTTTCATAGTTCTTTAGGCCTAAGTTTATTTTTTCCAATATTGTTTGATAATTCCTGATATTTTCCCAATATTCTTTCCAGACCCTCGGCAATATATTCCCTGACATGATATTTGCAACATGTATATCTCACCACAAATGAATGCCCAAAAGATATATATATCTTCTTGGCAATTGATAGCATTCCTTTATATATATATAAGGAATGTTGTCAATTGTATATACAATGATATCATGATATCCAGTATGGCCTAATTGCTTCATGCTCATAAATATGCCAGCCATTCCTACCATAAAGGATATGCCCAAAAGGCTTCTGAAATATATAGCTTTCTTACAAGAGCTAATAATTATTTATGTGTAAGAATACCTAAAATATCTGCATATGCCATTATATGTATAATTCCCAACCACATGATTCCAAGAGACACTACTCATAATAATACCACATATATACTTCAAATAAAATTGTCAGTCGAAGCACTTATGTGAATATTGAAGTTCCTTAGAAAATATATGCACTTATACACAAAGGAGTATTATCATGCAACATATGTATATTGGTTTTCCAATTACAATAACAACCACACGTGCATGCGCATACACACACATATTCACATATTTCTAAACACGTTTTCCCTTAACTGGTAGTCGTCAACATACTTGCAAGGCATATACAAAGGGATAAAGACATTAGTAGGTACACTAAACTAGTTCATGGAACAATCCTACTAATAAATATTCAAATCATGAATTAAAATCTCCCCGTGCTTTAGCAGGGGTATTCCTGCTCACAGCCTCAATAAGTGAATCTCCAAAGACATAGTATTACAACCATATTGCTCAATATATGGCAGCCTATGCGATCCCTTTTCTTCTGCCTTTTTCCCTTCTCCTGGATCCACCTCGTGGGAAGTTTGCTTCTCATCTTGAAGCTCCTCACATCCTTCTTCTTTTGCTTGAACTTCCAACTGACCCATCCACTTTACTTGGTCTCCCTGCATATCAAAAGACTCTTGTTGGGAGTGTTTCTCTGGTTCTTCTACCTGTCCTAATTATGCTTCCATTTTGCTCCAATGTTGGATTTGCTCGATTGTTTTTAACATTCTAGAGTTGCTTTCTTTTGACATTTCATCCTTGGGAGTGGAATTACTAGCATTTGTCTTTTGTTTTGATTAAACAATCTCATGATTTTCAGACATTACTTCCACTTCTCCACCCCTTTTTCTTGGTGAAAATTCAATGGGAAGTCAAATTATTTGAAACAATAACTTGAGAGGTGGAAATATTTGGAACAACAACCTCAAATCCAAAATCACAAGCTTGTGCTTTAAATACCAGTAATTCTTTTCTAGCATCCTTTATTTCTACTTTCTTATTGTGCAACACTCGTGTGTATTGAACCCTAGAGACTAAAAAAAATGCAGAAACTTTGGAAATTATATCTTTCTTGACCTTTAATAGCTTTAAATAGTAAGTGGCAAGCACCTTTTTTTGTGCATACTTCTGAAGGGGATTCTTGCATAGCTCTGTATCACATATTGTGTCAGGTACAAGTCTCTCTCCATTCGTACTTCTGAGTGAATCATTTAGAGAAAATTGTGCTACAACATGCTCTGTTTCCCTAAGGTTATGGAAATCTAGAGCAAAATCCTATCCGATTCCATTAAAAATAACAGTCCTTGGAAGGTAAAAATATGGTCACCTCATTATGGTGTTGTTCCACATCTTGTCTTACTATAAATCTATGCAATTATCCTTTTATGATAACCTATATCCTTTTATTGTGAAGATGGTTCCTGAAAGGTAAAGTATGATCCAAGCATGATCATTGTATACACACTTATTGGATGCATGTTCATGCAAATATTCTTCATTATGCAAAAAAAGTCTATTGTTTTTAATATTTACACAATGGATTACCTACCTAATGCAGGGGATGTAGAGCCTTCAAGAATGTTTGATTGAACTAGCAATTTAACTAGCAACCAAATAATAAACTATTGATGCGATCCATTTGAAAAGTGGCTTGTTTTGATTAGAATTGCTATAGGGGCACCCAAGGTATGGACTGTGTTATTATTTGTTTTGTTGTTTATGAAGATATTATGCTCTACCATTTGGATCACATAGAAAACTTTCAATATTAAACTGATGCCACATATGGCTCCAAACTCAACATTCATTGTAAAATTTTTGACTTGCCAAATTTTCTTGAAGCCGCCCCTCGTGGAACTTGAAACTTGTAGCAGATGATTATTACATTATGTGAACTTCTATTTGACAGCCATGAGTTTGAGCTTGAGCCTTTAATTTTCTTCTAAGACACTTTGGTTAGAAAATTTCAAACATTTGCATCTCTAAACACAATAATGCTCAATAACTTTACTAACACATTGTGCACTATGCCAATTTGTGAGTTCTCCTTTGGTGGGATTTGGAATTTGATTTGACGCTTTGTGTGAGCATTATTATAGGCACTTCCTTAATCCACTTTTGGAAATTAGAATGCGTTGCAGTAGCCCTGTAACCTTATTCATAAGCTTTCTTGTAACTTGGCTCTCTATGAGTGAAACTTGGACGCAATCTTGAGTACTTCACTTGACGGCAAGTGGTCTCCAACAACATTCTTGGAATTCATTAAGACATTTTTCCTCAGCATTGGAGACTTGGAATTTGGACTAGACACTCAAATTGGCTTGTGTATTCTCCTTTGGTGTTCTATGGGCGTTATCCTTAGTAGTAGAGAGTGTATGAAATCAGTGGCCCATTGGTCTTAAAGATGGATGGTTAGTTGGAGGCTTAGGTTTGGGCTTCGATGCCAACAAAAATTTTGCAACAAAACAAGGGATTATTGGATTTAGACTTGAATATAAATGTAACTTGGTTTTGGTGATTGACAACCAAATATTTTTTTGCAAAATATTTCGAAACCTATGGTTTATGAATTTCAATTTGCTCCAAGCCAACAATAATGGATGACATAAAGACAATAAGGTTTTAATTTTTAATTAAACCTATTAAAAATATAATCAATTAACTCATTTAAATAATTGACCATTGGAATATGGGTTAAATCAAAGGACATGGATCGACCTTGACTTACATATGGAAAGCAAAATTGACCTTGACTTATTGATGGAAAGTAACAGTTGGACTCGTGATGGGCTTGGACTTTTTCGACAAGAAACTTAGGTGTGCTAATGCAAAAGGTTTATAGTGATGACAAGCTTACTGAGGTTTAAACAAATATAATAACAACTTGGTTAGTGGTATGCATTGGTCTCCCTACACATTTTGCAGTATTATTCCTTAGACAAACAAGCAAACCCGTTGCAAATTTTGAAACTTGGCAAAAAAAAAATTGATAGGTAAATTTTAGGGATAACACCTTCAATATTTAATTTGTGGATAGTCTTTCAAAAATAGAAAGGAATTAAATCTTCTGGATTTTCTATCGTGTATTTACTGGAAATATAATTTTATTGTTTTTGTTATCAGTGGAAATGAACTTATGGATTTGTATGATGAAGGAATGATCATCAATGTACACTTAGATTCAAAGTGAAGTCATTAGGTAGAGTAGTTATATGCCCATTAGTTTTGGACATCTATCAATATTGTTTCTCCCACTGAAATTCTTCCCATATAAATTGCATTCCAATTCATTCATTCATTCTTATCAGCAAGGTTTTCGTTGACTATTTGACTAGTCCTAGCATTATAACTTGGTATCGGGAACCTCGATATGGTATGATAACTCCTACCTTTTCTGTTGTGGGTTCATCGGTTTCAAATCCATCGGGGAGGTATCGGCTGACTCCTTTAGCCTTCTATCCATCAATTGCAGTAAAAGTGGAAGTCAAGTCGAGTCTATTGTCTACTCTTCTAAGCAAGTCACTCATCCTTCATCTCTTACTTCGAGGAGGGAAAGGGAAATATATGTGTTCTATCCCATCTTGTTTTTGTAAAAACAATTTTCATTGATTTCCTTATATCTTAAAAGTGTGATTGGTAATTGAGTTTTTGAGCTTCTATTTTCTAAATGATTGTTAAAGTTGGAACTTGTTTCAGCCTCGAGTCACTTCCTAAATGTGGTGCTTAAATGAGTTATTGGTAGCCAAGGTGAGATGAGGCCTCTCCATCACTATAAATTAGTAAATTGGTCGAAAAGGAGGGGAGGTATTGGATAATAAATAAAACAAACCTTCTGTGAAGAATGGAATGCGTTGAATAAAAGTGTAAATAAAGAAGATGAAATTGACCAAAAAGGGTTAATTGAGCATTCTTGTCTATTTTGGCCGAAAAATTAAATAAATGAATCAAATCATATCCAAAATTAAATAAAAAAGTCAAACCATAGATTATATAAGAGAGTATATGTTCATTTTTCTTTTGCATTTACCTTCCTCAACCCATTTGAAAATTTCATTTAAATTTTCCATTTTTCATTTAAAAAGTTTTGTTACAAAGACTAAGGCTTCTTTCAAAAAGCAACTTTATGAAAGTGGTTTGCAACTCTACAACACACCACGTAGAAGCAACATGGATTTGATCAACCCATATGTTTTTAGATGATAAAGTTCTAACTTTAAACATAAATAATTTAGTTCAATGCTTCCTTGCATTGTTGTCTTTGTTATGCCCTTTAGAATCTAAATTTCCTTGGTACCACATTGTCCTATGTAGTTCATCAATTTCTCTTACATTATCGGTAAAAATACCAATATTCTCTGGTATTTTGAAAGAGTGCCAACTTAAGGGTCTTTAATGGCTTATAAATTGTTATGATCTTTGTTATGCCCTTCAGAATCTAAATTTCCTTGGTACCACATTGTCCTATGTAGTTCATCAATTCCTCTTTCATCATCGGTAAAAATACCAATATTCTCTGGTATTTTGAAAGAGTGCCAACTTAAGGGTCTTTGATGGCTTATAAATTGTTATGATCAAGTGTGCACTTTTTTTAAGACGTTGTTGCAAACATTTATTTTTTATTATTCGGGGATTCTATGTTTTGGTTAGTAATTTTATTTTCATATATGAAGGCACTAAGAGGCATCCTAGATGATGAAATGGGTTTGGGAAAGACTATGAAAGAAATGCATTTCTAATATCGTTTAGGTTAGGTATCTAATTATATTCTTAGAATATTTGTTATCTTTTAAAATTTTCTTTTTTGGTTTATAATGAGTTAAGATTTTGGTTGTTAATTTGTTTAGTGCCTGGTTATGTTAAAATTATATTTTCATTATTCAATTTTGAAAATCCGTGCTTTTGTCAACCTTTGGTAGGAAAAGAACATATGGGGACCATTTCTTGTGTTTCACTCGCCTTCGCCTTTGTGTTGAATAATTGGTAAGATGAAATTAAAAGGTTTTGTATTGGTTTGCATGTTGAGCTTCAAAAAAGTATTTTACTTTGAAAAAATATAAATATTAAGTGAATGTATGAAAAGTAGCATTTGTCACATTCATGTTTTGCACATTTATAACAGATGAATCTTGGTTATTTTATTTCATATATCTACATGTAACATGTTTACTTTCGATATTTTTCTTGTTGTGATTATAACTTCCACAATATATGAAAGTGATTTGATTTTGAAATTATTTTCACGAGCATCTACTAAATAAAGCTCCCATGGTTCAGGATCTCATCATAAAATAATTGCCAAAATCTAAAAGAAGAGATTTATTTTGGAAATGATGAATCTTTTGTTTTCTCCGAAATCATTCATTAGATTATCATGAAGTATTTGGCAGATATTTAGTTTGGTGTTAGATATGGTTAACTATCAGATAGAGTTGCATGGTTACACAACTGGTGTAGAATCGAGGGTTGTCATTGCTCTTACACTTATAAATTCTCATCTTAATTTATAGTTATATTTCCATCTTTGTGGTGCATGTATGAACTGATATTTTACTTTTAGATTTTGCATTTTAACTTTGTATATTAGAGTTATCCTCTATTTCTAGGAAACGTTAATTGTTTTCCCCATTTCCCACTTTGAGCAATTGCCAAGGTCATGTGGGTGCATCCCTAGTACTTGGTGGCGTGGATTGCACAAGACCGCATTTTCATACGCCGTGAGTGAATTATGCACAATGAATTTTGGACTTATGGATTCTTGCAAATTTATTTCATATTCTTTCTTATATTAAGTGTGAGAAGATATATATCATACTTCTCATAGATTTCTATGCTTTTTGTGATGCATATTTATCCCCATGGATCAATTGACACTTTACCTTATTCTACAATGGGTTCTAGTTCCCTTCATATGATAGCCATGTTTGAATTAAGACACCAAGAAGGCATAACTATAAGTTATAAAGCTTATTCTATTTATCTTTAGTTACTAGTAGCTTAATTTGTTACAATGGTTTATGGATCTCTTGTTGCTTTATTAGTCTAAAGACTTATAATATGAAAAACACTTTTCACCGACCCATAACTTGGAATAAACCTTGACACAACTATATTGCGAAAGACTCACAATATCATATAACCAAATATTAAGTGAGACTTGTGTCGAGCACTTTGTGGATAAAAACTCAAACTTTTACATGGTCAAATATTTGTGGTTATTTGTGTCTTTCACCAAACGGTAAATGTAAACAACATTAACTCAAGTAATTCCGAAGAAGATGTGCGGCATAAATAAGACATGCATTCAACCATAAACTATGGAATTATATATATTGTTGCGACATAACAAAGAACTATAGTTGCAGTTACAAACTTGGAAATTTACAAGTATGTTTCACCTTTTACAGAGCTTTGGCTCTCAACACTTTCCAAACACACGAGCTTGAGCTCTCAAACTCTTCTCGTATTTTTTCTTCTTCTCCTTTTTTTTCTTACTATGTTCTTCTCTATGTTCCTCACACACGATCATTTTTGTTTTTATTTTTCTTCTTCTTTTCATATGCAAAGATTAAAATTTTCTTCTCTTGGAAGCTACCGACCTACATTAAATACTGTCATAAATTTTTAACTAAAAAATTAACTTCAAAAATTTAATTTGACTGCTTAAAATATGGAGAGACGTGAACTCTTCATCCTGACAAACTGTCTAATGGTAGTGTACTTCTATAGACTCTGACATAGTCGGCTGAGATGATATGTAGATCAACGAGTAAGTAATATTTCCAACACTCCCCCTTAATTATGAGCAAATGGGGATCTTTAAACAATTTTTTTAAATGTTTCAGAGCTAAAACTTGCTCTATTCATGACAGAATTCACTGAGCAGGACTTGCCATTCCTAAATAACTTCACAAATACTGGAACGTATCCCTTGCCAATGGTTTTGTAAAGATGTTTGCAAGCTAATCTTCAGACCTACAAAATTCTAAACAAATTACTTTATTGTTCACAAATTCTCTTATAAAATGATACCTTGTGTCAATGTGCTTAGTCCTCTTGTGAAACACATGGCTCTTTCACAATGCAATGGTTAAACTATTGTCACAGAAAATGGTTGTTGGTTCTTGTTGGTTCTGCGACGGGTCTTTTAAAATTCCCCGCATCCATACAAATTGACATGCAACACTTGTAGCTACGACATATTCTTCTTATGTTGAAGACATAGTTACAATGGGTTGTTTCTTAGAATCCCATGACACAACACTTGTACCAAAATGAAATGTGTACCCAAATGTGCTTTTCCTGTCATCTATGCTTCCTCCATTGTCACTGTTAGCATATCTAATGAGTTTAAAATTTCCCGAGGTTGAATACATAATGCCAAGGTCCTTTGTGCCACTTACACACCTCATAATTCTTAAACCTACTTGCCAATGAGAGTCTTTTGGCGACTCCATGAATCTAGAGATCAGACTTACTCCATACATGATGCCTAGTCTTGTCGCAATTAAATACATACAGATCCTAACCAACATTTTAAACAGTGTAGGATCTATAGTTGATCCATCATCATCCTTGCTCAATTTTAAACCTGTTATTACTGGTGTTGGAGCTACCTTGCAGTTAGACATATTAAATATTTGTAAAGCTTCACTTGCATACTTCGACTGTGATATAAACATACCACTTTCATACTGTTGGACTTCAATCCCCAGGAAAAAAATTCATAAGCCCAAATCGGTCATTTCAAATTCGTTTTCCATGATTGTTCTAAAATTATTATCCCAAAATCACCAATAAATATTAAATCATCTACATACAATCAGAAAATTAAAATGTTACCTTGCTCATTCACTTTGGTGTACAACATCAGTTCACTTTCACTTCTATAAAATCCATTCTAGGTGAGATAGAAATCAATGCGGCCGTACCAAGCTCTCAGAGCTTGCTTCAAACCATAGAGTGCCTTTTTTAGCCTGTATACGTTGTGCTCTTGTCTTGGAACTTCATAGCCTTATGTTTGTTCCACATATACTTCCTCCTCTAGACAGCCATTCAAAAATTTTGATTTAACATCCATTTGATAAACATGCCATTTGTTTTGTGCAACAATGGACATAACTGTTTTGATTGTATCCATGTGTGCGGCAAGTGCAAAAGCTTCATTGAAGTCTATGCCGGGTTTTTATGTGAACCCTCTTGCGGCCATTCTTTCCTTGTGCTTTTGCACATTCCCATAAGCATCTTGATTGGTCTCATAAATCCATTTGGCGTTGATTACATCCTTATCTTTTGGTACATCTACTAGCTCCCATGTTTGATTCTTCTCAATTCATTCTATTTCTTCATCCATGGCTTGTGCCCATACTTCTTCTTCAACAACTTCCTCAAATGTTAGAGGATCATCTATTTGAGAAAATAATGCAAAGAGAGAGAATGAATTTGGTGTACTAGCTTCATATATTTCACGTAGACTTCTTGTCTTCAATGGATCTGTCAATGTCGACCTTGACAAACTACTTGATGGCGTATGTTGTCCTCTTGGTGTGTTTGTCAGTGTAACTTGAGTTGTGACTTGTGTTGACGTTCCTTGTGCTAAACCATGTCACGGTGTACTTGGAGTCGATGTTGCTGTGACATTTTGATTCACGTGTGGTGTTTGAACCACTTCCTCTGTCATGTCATCATGTTCAACAGTCAACACAATCTTGACATTCTTATCGATGGTTCCATCCCATGATTCATTCTCAACAAATTGAACATCAAGACTAATGATTACTTTCCTTGCGACAGGATCATACAACTTGTATGTTTTTGTGTCTTCATAGTAACCAACAAAAATACATTTATGTCCCTTCTTGTCTAGTTTCTTTCTCATTTCATCTGGAACATGATCATATGCGACACAACCAAAAACTTTTAAATGAGAAACAC
This sequence comes from Pseudotsuga menziesii, assembly GCA_001517045.1. Lineage (NCBI taxonomy): Eukaryota > Viridiplantae > Streptophyta > Pinopsida > Pinales > Pinaceae > Pseudotsuga > Pseudotsuga menziesii. The sequence continues at coordinate 669,703 of LPNX010247800.1, read as the reverse complement.
TGTGATTCATACTTGTCCATGCTTCTTGAGGGACTTTGTTCTTCATGCTCTTTGTTGGACACCGGTTCATAATATATATAGCAGTTGTTACTGCTTCAACCCAATATTCATTTGATAAATGCTTGGTTGCCATCATGCTTTGCGCCATCTCCATAATGGTTATGTTCTTTCTCTATGTGGCACTGTTCTAATGAGTTGTATACCGCGTAGTGAATTGCTTGTGTATTACATGGGACTTACAAAAATTAGGAATTCATTTGAGACATATTCACTGCCTATGTCCGTCCTTAATAATTTGATCCTGTATCAACTCTGGTTCTCCACGAGTGCCTTGAACTACTGAAAAAAACTAAATGCATTAGATTTATGTTTTAGAAAATATACCCATGTTTTTCTTGTGAATTCATCAATAAAAGTAATAAAATAATTGTAGCCACCCATGGATGATGTCCGCATTGGGACACAAGTGTCAGAGTGCACAATCTTGAGTGGTGTGCATGCTCTGTATGACTTTTCGACTGGAAAAGTCTCTCTATGCTGCTTTGCCAAAAATGCAGCGTTCACAAACTCTCTTTGGTTTGTCGATCAATGGAAATCATTTCACCATATTATTTGTGTGTAGTAGCTTTAGCCCACCAAAATTAAGATGTCCAAATATGAAATGCCACAACTAGGACTCATCCTGAACCTCTAATTGAAATGTTGCTTGAATTTCAACATCATCCTTTTCTTTCTTGTCGTAGTGCTTGTCTGCTTCTTTACTTTTTGCCTTGAATGCAACTCCTGAATTTTCATTTCCTTTCATGTATGGAATTATCTTCAAAGGAATCAAGCGATTGCTTGTCATTGGTACTTTTGCTATCAACTGGTTGCTTGGACGCATGTCTTTAATCACACAATGGTTGTCTTCCATGTATACTCTATAACATTTTTGTATCATCTGTCCAATGCCCAACAAATTGTATTTCAGACCTTCGACATGATGAACATCAGGCATGATCTTTCGCTCCCCTTGTTTGGTTAGAATACCAATAATACCTTTTTCCCAAAACAATGACTTGGAAATTATTTCCAAGCATGACATCAGTTTGAATTGATTTATCTACACTGGAAAACAAATTTAAATTACTAGTCATATGATTGCTACAAGATGAATCTAAATACCATGTGTCGCATGGACTTTCTTGGACAACATTTCATTCAATTGGTGATGCACATGCCATTAACATTACGCTCGATGAAGTGTTGATGTTTCTCGTCTGGTTTTGGATTTTCCTTCCTTGGTCATACCGCTTCTTCTTGCATTCATATGTATAATGAACAAATTTCTTACAATGATGACATTGAGTTTTTTATTTATCAAACTTGTGCCACGTGAATTACTAGGGTTTGTTAGTGTTTGAGAAATGATGTAGATTCTTGAACTTTAAAAATTTAATCCACAATTACAGTGCAGATAGATCTCATAAATAATCCACACACAAGCATTCAATCCATAAGACACATGATGTACCCTGGGAAAACCCTCCACTGATCCAGAGGATTAAAAACCCAGCAAACAATTTTTGAGTATGATAGATAATCGATAGAGAATGATTACAACAAAATAGCAGATTTCCTCAGAAAGAGAGCACAAGAGAGTAGATATCATATAGAACAATGTGCGGGTCTGTCCAAGTGCATAACACTTTAATAAAAATCCAAATTGAGTCATGCGAAGAAGGTAGTGAATGGTTGCATGCTTTTGTGCACCGATCACACCATTAACATTGTTTCATATTCAACCTTGTGCCATTTCTAACTTACTGTCAAGTTTCCACCTCATAATTATCTCCCACACAGAAGATATGTGCCCTCCATTAATTCACTGGTGTTAACTGCCTCTAACTGAGTTGTTAACTGATTGAACTAATCTAAACTCAATGGAACTGCATGTAACTGAAGGTAACTGAACTGAACTGAATGTAACTGAACATAACTGAATGTTAGTTGAATAGAACTAAATGCAACTGAACTGAATTGAATGTAACTGAACATAATTTAATGTAACTGAACATAACTGAATGTAACAATTGCTTCACTGGTAGTGTCATCTTCAACAACCAATTTTCATAATTTAAGGAGTTGATTCCTTAATTAACTGAAACTTGTTTTATTACAACTAATGCTCAACTGATGTATTATTAATTCGAGTTCAATTGGAGGTATACATGGGAAATTCGATTTGTCTTTCTATCTCTGTGCTCATATTAATTATCTCTGCATGGTCCATATGGGTTTCATTAATTAATCAGCTATATCATATCATACTCATAAGAATTGTTCTGAACCTATGATATATGTATCACCCCAGGTCATATATTCATATGCTAAAGTAAATCACTCTAGGGGTAGCTACTCCCTAAAGGAGACTTGTAGCACCTAATGACCATGACTAGCCATACATCGCATAATATATCCTTGAGACTTAATAAAACATAAATCATGTGGTATGATACAACACATGACCATCTCCAGTTAAGGAGAACAATCTCATAGGGTACCGTATTTGAGAATCATTTGACTTGATACGACACAAGTCTAGAATTGATACAACACAAGTCTCTGACCTTAATACAACAGAAGGTCATGATCTTAATACGAAATAAGATCCCAGTACAAACATCTCTCCTGAATAGAACAAGGTCCTAGCTTAATACAACATAATCTCTTTAACTTAATACACCATAAGTTCGTGAACCTAATATGACATAAGTTCCATGGAGAAGATCTAAACCTAATATGACATAGATTCTAGACTTGATACAACACAAGTCTCATGGGAATGGCTCCCGAAGTTGTACCCTCAACATGGCTCTGATTATGTCCTCTGCCAATGACTTTCATGGGATTGTTGTTACACCCTCCTTTGGAAAAACTTCTTCCTCTCCCTCTAGAGTTATATATCCCCTACCTCTTCCATGGATTATGGATGACTGTGTTACGAATGCACCTTTTAATATTGTATTTGATCTATTGATTATGTGTTCATGATTGATGAGTGAATCTTGTATTTCATCAATGGTAAAATGTGACATGTCTTTGTTTTCTTCCAAGGTCACGACCAAGGATTCAAATTTTAGGGGAAGAACTCTAAGAAATTTTTAAACAACCCTTCTGTCTTCTATATTTTCCCCATGAGATTTCAGTTGATTTATCAACCTAATAAATCTAGTATATAATGAGTCCACTGACTTTGTTTCTTTCATTGACAGAGATTCAAAATATCTTCTACTAATCTGCAACTTAGAATTCTTTACCTTGTCCAATCCTTGATAGGTGGTTTCCAATGTATCCCATGCCTGCTTGGTGATATTTGTTGTTTCTACTCTTGGGAGTATGCTTTCATGCATGGATTTGGTGTATGCAGAACATATCCTTTCCATCTTTCTTCCTCTAATCCCTCAGGGAATCCTTCTCAGCTTGCATGAGATTATTATATACCTTTTGATCTATTGGTTATGTATAGCCATTTTGGACTATCTCCCATACACATTGACCTATGAACAAAGCCTTTATTGTTAGAGATCAATACTCATAATTATTTCCCAAAAAAATTTGAGTTTGTAAGATTGACATGTGTGTACCAGAAGTGGAAGCCATTTTTAATTTTAAATTTCCTTAGAAAAGTACTTTTTCCCTTTTTAAGACAAGGTTTCTTTCCTAAACCTGCTTTGATACTATATCTAGAGAGTGATGGCTACGATAGTTAAGTCGAGTTACCACATAGTCATAAATTTTCCTTTTTTTTTTACTTTTGGGGTTGTGACACACTGCCTTGGAAACCCCACCTTTTACTTCAACCAAAATACTTACGACGGGATTTTACTGCGACAAACTTTTACTACAACGAGCAAGTCCACGACAAACTTGTGTGCGATAGACTTCACTTTTGGACGAGACACTTTTTAAGGAATTTTGACCCGACACACTTTTTACATCGATAGACACTCGCTTGACTTCGACGGGATTTTACCGTGACAAGATTTACGTGCTACACACTTTTTGTTGCGACGAACTCCCACTTCAACTAGACCACTTTTAGTGGAACTTTATAAAAAGTGATTTCTTAGTATAAATAATCAAAAAATGAAAAACACTTTTCACCAACCCATAACTTGGAATAAACCTTGACAAAACTATATTGTGACAGACTCACAATATCATATTACCAAATATTACGTGAGACTTGTGTTGAGCACTCTGCGGATAAAAACTCAAAATTTTACACGATGAAATGTTTGTGGAGTCTCTGTGTCTTTCACAAAACGATAAATGTAAATAACATTTACTCAAGTAATTTTGGAGAAGATGTGCGACATAAATAAGACATGCATTCAACCATAAACAATGGAATTATATATATTGTTGCGACATAACAAAGAACTGTAGCCGCTGTTACAAACTTGGAAATTTACAAGGATGTTTCACCTTTTACAGAGCTTCGGCTCTCAACACTTTCCAAACACACGAGCTTGAGCTCTCGAACTCTTCTAGAAGTTTTTCAGCTTCTCCTTTTTCTTCTTACTTTGCTCTCATCTCTGTTCCTTACACACACTCCTCTTTGTTTTCATTTTTCTTCTTCTTCATATACAAAGACTAAAATTTGTTTCTCTTGGAAGCTACCAACTTACATTAAAGACTATAATAAATTTCTACCTAAAAACTTAACTTCAGAAATTCAATTCCACTACTTAAATATGGAGAGACATGAACTCTTCATCTTGACAGACTATTGATAGCAATGTACTTCTACAGACTCTGAAAGAGTTGGATGAGATGATATGTAGATCAACGAGTAATTAATAGTTCCAACAATGTGAAAATTGGTATTCCTATGAATCTTCAACTACAAAACTAGAGCAGGGTATGGGTGAGCATATGAAATCTCATGGTTTTGTTCAATTGAAAATTTGAAATTCAAAATCTGTGTGGGTGGACCCTAGAGGGAGGTTCAATCTGCATTAAAAGCTACTTATATTTCACGCACGTAAACCTCTGTCTAATTTAGGGCGTCCACATCGGAGGATCCTTTTGCTATGGAGACAGTCGAAGGTGGGCCTGGGTGTCACAACCTTGTCGGCTCGCCATCCAACTAGCCTTGTCAAAACTGTGCGGCACTTCCAGGGAGCACCTTGAGGGCTTGGTCAACTCAAGGGCGCACCTGCATGACTATGCCTAGACTAGAAGAAGTACTTTACAAGATTACATAGAAGAAATTATAGACTGCTCCCTGCCTGTAGTTGCAGTTGCTTAGTGACACCTTAGAGAACCCTCCTTGGCATCTTCTTTCCCAACAATCCATATCTGCCTCTTTTCCAAACGAGTGCACTTCCTTTATCGACTTCAAGCTTGGAGTGGGCACTCCTCAAAGTGGCGCACCCCTCAAAGTGGCGCACCCTTACTTGGAGCCCACACTATCCTTCCTCGACCTCTATTCATGCGCTCACCATCTGTGTGTGCTTCATCGCTTTAGTGTGTTGCTCAAGAAACCGACGCCCCTCCGTGCGAGTGCCCGTCGTGAGGAGAAGTTTCGTGCACGTCCTTCAAGGTGGGTCTAGCATGCAGCATGTTGAGCACTCCGTCAAGTCCATGCGTTGCATGACCAAGGCTCCCCCTTGTCGTGAGCTTCTAGCATGGGTGCAAGGTGTGTCATGAGGCTTGCTAAGCGGCCACGTTTTTTTTGGTCGAGGAGTGCTCCCACCTTTCTTGTGCGTCCTTGGGAATCCGGTGCATCTCAAGCGTGGCATGCATGAGGGCCGTAATAGCCTCCCCCACCATATTGGTCACCGTCTCGGCGATGCTTCCTCTTCCACGGGTTCTGTCGAGGTGGGAGCCCCTCTCCTCTTGAAACACTTTAATCATCTCCTCTGATTTCCATAAAGTTTTCTTCCATTCCCAGTTGTTCTCATCATCAAGAAATCCCTTCTCCTTGAAAAAATATTCCAATTGTGAGTCCCTGTGATGCTTTTTGAATCGGTGCCCCAAGATATCTTCTACCTCGCGATCAGGCATGTCAATGATCATAGCAGGAGAATGTGTAGGCATTGTCCATTCCAACTCATCTTTATCAGCTCAACTTCTGCAAAGTTGGCTGACATGGAAGACTGGGTAGTATGTCCACAGGTGTTTCGGGAGCTTGAGAATGTAAGCAACCTTTCCCACTTTCTCAAGAATCTCGAACGGACCATCATACTTCCTCACCAAAGATCTTTCCAGACCCTTCGGAGGAACAAACTGCTCGCATTCAACTTTGAGGAGGATGCTCTCTCTGACTTGGAACTCTTCATCCCTACGTTTCTTATCCGCCCACTTCTTCGCCCGTTTGGTTGTGTTCTCCAAGTGCACCTTAGCCAATTTTAACTTCTCTTCCCATTATTTCATGAACTCCACCGTAGATGGGTTCGATCCTATCTCACCTATCACAATGACTTGTGGTCTCAATGGTTTCTGTTCGGTTACCAACTCAAACGGACAATACCCCGTTGTTGAACTCATGTGCATGTTATAACTGAATTGAGTCACATATAACAGTTCTTTTGTCCTGCATGCACAAAACGCCTCAAGTAGATCTAGGCTTGCGTTAAACCTCTCCGACTACCCATCCGTCTCTGGATGGAAGCCTGAGCTAGTGAGTAACTGTGTCCAAATCAACTTGAATAGTGTTGGCCAAAAATTCCTAGTGAGCCTGGCGTCCCTATCAGACACAATGTTTAGTGGCACACCCCAGTATTTGACCACATGTTTGAAGAACAACTTAGCCACATTCACTGCTTTGGATGGTGACTTCATCGGCACGAACATCGCATACTTTGAAAAATGGTCTACCACCACAAATATAGTGCTATAACCCTACGCGACTGGTAGCTACGAGATGAAGTCCATGGAGACGCTCACCCATGGCCTCTCCGGAACCAGTAGCAGCTGTAAAAAACCTGCCTTATTCTTTGTACTTGACTTGTCCTGCTGGAAAATGAGGCAAGTGTGAACGTACTCTTCCACATCCCATCGTAGGTGCTCCCAGAAGAATCTCTTCTCAACCAAGGCACATGTCCTATGCTTCCCCGGATGTATCACCCATGCTGAGTCATGACACTCCCGTAGCAAGTCTTTTCGAAGACGATTTTCCTTCGACACATACAAACGCCCATCGAAAAAGAGTATTCCAGCTTCCTCCTGAAACTTATTCGTCTTTCCTTCCTTGATTTGCTTCAAGATGCTTCTGGGCGTTGGGTTCCCCGTCAAGTTCTCCTGGATCCTTTGTCATAAGTTGGACATGACTTGAGTACTCGGGTCGCTAGGGCGTCCCTCCAAAGCTACGAGTTGATCATTCATGCTCAATGCATCTGCGACAATGTTCAACATGCATGGAAGATACTCCAAGACCATGCCAAACTCAGCTAAAAGGTCTTGCCATCTAGTCTGTTTGGGTGAGAGATTTGGCTGTGTGGTGAAGTAGCTTGTAGCCACATTGTTTGTTTTCACAATGAATGGTTTACGCAACAAGTAGTGTTGCCAAACTCTCAAACAATGCATGACCGTAGTCATCTCTTTCTCATGAACTAGGTACCTCCGTTCTCGATCTTGAAGCTTCTGACTCTCATATGCCACCGAGTACCCTTCCTGTATCAACACTCCTTCAATGGAGAAGTCAGACGCATCTGTCTGCACTTCGAAATCCTTTTCAAAGTTAGGCAACCACAACACCGAAGTAGTTGCAAGTTTTTGTTTTAGCTCACCAAACACACCTTGGCATTTTTCAGACCACTTCCACGCCTTGTTCTTCTTTAGAAACTCGGTGAGAGGTGTTTCCACTTTGGAGTAACTCTCCACAAATATGTGGTAGTAACTCGCCAACCCAAGGATGTTGCACACTTTCTACACTGTCTGAGGTTCCTCCCTATCTTGGATATCAACGACCTTCCTGTAATCCATGCAGACCCTTCCTTATCTAATCCTATGGCCCAAGAATGGAATTTCTTTCTTTCCGAACACGCACTTGGATTCCTTTAAGTATATCCTATTCTCCCGCAACGCTTCAAACACCTCTTTCAAATGTTTCATATGTTCCTCCATCATTTCGCTATAAACAACGATGTCATCCAGATATACTACAATCGACTTGTCCAAGAACGACCGCAACACATCGTTCATCAATGTTCAAAAAGTCATAGGGGCGTTGTATAGCCCAAATGACATAACGAGAAGCTCAAAACTCCCATACTGCGTCACACACATCATCTTGTACTCGTTGCCTTCTGCGATTCTCACTTGATAGTAGCCTTGTCGTAAATCCAGTTTCAAGAACACCCTCACTTTGGCTAGTTTGTCGAAACAATCCACAACCAATGGTAGAGGATAATGGTTCTTTATGGTTTGCTTATTCAACATTCGATAATCCAAGCACATCCTTAGCTCTATCATGTCCTTCTTCATTTGAAATAGCATTGGGGAACCGTATGGCGACCTTGAAGGCCATATGAAACCAACATCCATAAGCTCGGTAAGTTGTCGTTTCAACTCCTCCAATTCCAGTCCCGATAGCCTATATAGATCCTTTGCTACAGGTCTAGAGCCTGACTCAAGCTCAATCCGGTGATCAACAGTCCTTCTCGGAGGCAACACCTTGGGTATGTTCTCAGGCATCAAGTTTGCATAAGTAACCATAATATCAACGAGGATAGGATGAGTAGGAATCCCCATGCTTCCTGTATCAGACTCGTCTAACAGCGGTGCAACATACATCTGCGCTCCCAACCATTGAGCCACTTTCTTCATGCTTAGTGCAGAAATGAGTTTTTCCGGCCTTCCTGCCTTACTAGCAACGGTGTGCACCACCTTAGGTTTTCTCCCACTTAGAATCACCATCTTATCTGCAAACGACAACAACACTGCTTGAGGTGTCACGTCCCCAACCCTCACACTAGCGAAGAGGACGCGAGGAAGACCAAATACAGCCGGGCAAACAACCCCATGAACATAAACAGAAGTTATCAATGCTGAAATTAAGAAGCTTACAGGATACATATTAATATGCATAAGCATACAAGCATACACAGATACGTAATTCTTCAATCATACAGCGGAAGCAAACACATACATCCCAGCAATTTACATGTTCATCATAACTCATTACACATCATTATAATTGCAGAGATAAAAGAACAGGAGCACTTATCTTTTGATGAAGAAGCCCGCAACCAGCTACGTCGCTGCAACGTTCCACCCAACCATAGGCCAGCGTGCTCATCGATCTCTTAGCACACTGCCACCCCCGAGCTGGGCATGATTCCTCAAGGACTAAGGGTCAATTGCAGGCTTACACATAGCCGAGGGGCACAATCAGCCAAACCAAGCACTGCTGGGTTTAACAGGCCTTCAACGAGCGTCCAAGCCAACACATCCCAAGGGGACAACCAATGCATACCAGCAGCACAACAATCCTTTCACAGTCTGGTGAAGAGGGCAAACAACCTGATACAATCCCAAACAAAAGATGGGACACAGCTCCAGCCCACAAGGCCACACGGAGTTGTTCTTGGCCCTATCGTGGCCAAGACAACTTAGCAGCAACCCAAACCAGGGTGCAGCAACAGCATAACACACAATGAGAATGATGGTAGCTATGCACAGTCCCAAAACGAGAAACTCAGCCAACAGATTGGAAATCAAAAGCCCACAGCACACACAATTCCTCCAGGTAACGACTGGAAACTTACACAGTCCCTAACGATGGAGAATCCAACTCCCAGCATGGACAGAGGAGAACATATCCAACGAATTGGCAATCCACAGTGGCGCAAAACGAATTTGGACACCACATCCAACAAAGCATGCGGGGAAGACAACAGTCCCAAAACAAAGACAGTGAGCACGACTCTCACATGGGAAATCGACCTCAATGGTCGGTGGGTGAGGAAAGCTTGCACCCAATAGCAAACACAAGGAAAAACATACCCGACCCCTGCGTGAGGATTCCATCCTGCGCATGAGGGGAAACAACCTCACCTATGCGCGCGAATCAATAGGCCATCGGGAGAACGAACAAACCTCTGCGTGAGGAAGATGAACAGACCACCGCTCCGTGTGAGGAGAATGAACAGGCAGGGCGAGAATGGAGTCGTGGGTGGAGTGGACATGTGGGCAAGGGACTGACAGTCCTGCCACCCCACTCCCAAAGGCAATAATTGCCTCAACCACCACCAGCCATTACTCCTCAGCTACCCAACAAAACATTAAAGAGGTTGACAAGGGAAGGTGGCAAAACATGGGTTTTTCCCCCCCATAACCAAGGTTTGACGTCCCCACCCCTTATCCTTTGGAACCATGCCCTTTTCATTCAACGTTGCACTGCCATAGCTGGTTGTGGTTTTAGCTTTATTTGATGTGCGTGTTTACATGATGCCGAATTATAATGTGCCAAATAGCATGACATACCATCGGCAACTATACCTATTGCCGAAACATACACACACAAATCGATGGTGGGCTTTTGCCTTGAGATCCTCACCACGATTAATTACAATATATACATCATGCAAACGGGGTCAAAACTGGGGATGTGACATTCCCCTCCCCCTTAGAATAACACCATCCTCAGTGTTCCATTGCATATATGCAATACATATACCATTGCACATCAAAATTTCAAAATTGCAGATCTGTCCCACGTTCAATCATCTACTTTGAACGTTCATGACCAAGCCCTTCGGCCTCCATGGACTTCTCCTGCTGGTTCTCAGCTTCCAGCTGATCCCGAAGTCTAGGAACTTTGCGGCTATTTCCCTCATCATGTTCCTTCATTGGGTAGTCCCGGCGTAAATGATGTCCTCTGCATCTCCAGCATTGCACTGGTTGCTTCATCTTTACCTGCTCAATTTCCTTTGAGTCTTCATGCCTAGACCGTTTCTTATCGGGTCGCTTGGACAATTGTCCCATTACTGATCCACCTTCCTTTCCTTTGCCGATTGCTCCCAAAAGGATTTTCACCTCCCTTTTCAAACCAATAGAGTCTTGCAAAATCTGGTGGCTCATTTCATTCTGCCTTCTTTGTATCTTGGGCATCTCCCCAAGATTCTCTTGGGTCTTGGCAATCATTTGAAGGAGACTTCTATCTAAGTCCAACAACTTTCGATCTGCTTCCATGATCAATGTGCACCACCTGGTTTCACTTTTCTCACCTGTGAAATGCACCATTGAAATTCTATCAGACCAAGCATAATATAGACATTAAAATTAGTCAATTAATTTCCCCATTTGGCATGACAGTCCAAGTCTCATTAAGGAGACTTTCATATCTTCATGCCTTCCCCCAACAGGCACATGAGCTCATTCATGTCCATTCCTGGGCAGGGAATTAACTATTCTAGCATTCACAAATTTACTTAAGCAAATACACACATTTCATTCTCAATCATACATGCATTCAACAATCCTTTGTTTTCACAATGCATATATATATATATAATCAAAAGGCAAGAGAGAGCAGTAAGAGTTTTTCCCTTCTTTGTTTTGTTCCATCCTGGAACCCACACCATCGCAATGGCTTTTCATGCTCTTAGCTTCTTTCACTTCACCGTGAATGCTGGACCAATCCTTCTTGGTCATGACACTTAGTGTCTTTGGTCTATTCCAGACCTCTAAACCATGGAGTCTCTCCACATGGTTTGTCTCGGCTGCTAGGACTCCCCCGTCTTACTAGCACCTTTTTCATTACCGCTCAACCCGATTTCCAGGACAGTCACATGTCCACATGCACCTCTAGGATGCTTTCATAGTCCTCGCCTCCAGCGATACCTATATCCAACATTGAATAAATTCACGTGTTTAGTTTATTCTCATTAGTTTTATCTTGTTCTAGAGATAAAACATCATAACCAAATCATATACACATGTTTAGTCATAAGCAAATAATCCAATACTTATCTGTATTGTGCATTTCCTCGTTCGTCCACAGGATCCTGCTTCGCTTTGCAAGCCTTGGGATCGCCTATGGACTCAGATGTTAGGTCAGCACGCCGGCTGCTCCACAACATCAAATAATTAATGTCCAGCTAGTACATCCTCATGTCAACTGGGCTTGGAACCTTACCACGACCATTTCCAGGTCTAGGATCTACTATGGATCCTCAGGCATATCACAGCCCAACATACACTTATATCAACCATGCACTTATATCAACAACACACTTATATCAACCATGCACTTATATCAACATACACTTATATCAACCATTTACCATTTTACCTTTACATTTACCTTTAGCCTGTCAACACAAGAAACACAAGCAATACAAGCAAACTCGTCAGCGTTATTGCTTTTAAAATCGTAATCATATTTCATATCATTCACTATCAAGTATTGAGACACTAGAAGTGCGTCCACTCCTTAGAGTGTAATCAATATCGAAAACCATTTCATGACTCAACATCGGAAAAGTGTGCACCCTTCTCTGGTGTGTGCCATGTAGGCCGTATTCATACTCAAGCAATCGGTCATAATGGATATTAAATCAAAACATGTTCTGCATATGGTATTTACTAATTAAACATGCATATTCTCAGCAAGAGTACAAAACACTTATCCATTTGCCGTCGCAGTATGCCTTTGTTAAGGAGGAATGGAGGCTCCTTCCCTGAGTGAACAGTCCCTCAGTTTGCCATCCCAACTCCTTTTCACATTTCACATCCACACATGTCTTACCGACATAACCCATACCATCTCACTCATGTTATCACCAAACATGCAGTGCAGATGAGACATTTTCAAAATGTCCAATGGCATTTCACCCGAAACCCATTTCCAAGATAAGGGAAAACCTCCCCATGAAGTTTGGCTTCTGCAGGCCATCACACATGGTCTTCCTGCAGTGCGTACCCCTGACACATTCATCAAATAGCCAAACAGTCAATCATTACATGATACCACAATCCAAATTGATTGTTCCATAACCAAGCAATGACATTAGAAATCAAATTCAATAAGAATTTGCAATTAAGTCTACAACAGAAATTGACTTGCTCAATTGTGGGTCTCTTGTAAGCAGCACTACTATGCCCATTACAATTTTATGCTTACTAACATAACATGAATACCCACTTACCATGTGTCCCTCCTGACACAATCTTACACAAGCCAACAGTGATTAGTAGTTGTTAGCAATCCTTAAATCCGAAATTCACAATTCAAATTTAACAATCCATTATGCATATCAACTACTTTCAAAACCATGAGACTTCTTCTCATAAATGGTAGATTCTGGCATTGGTCAAGGTCTTACCTCTCACTTCCATGCTCGAATAATCTACCTGAAACATGAGTTTCAATCAACCAAACACAATCTTATGCAAGCCAATAGTGGCTAGTGGTTGTTAGCCATTTCTCAAATCCGAAATTCACAATTCGAATTTTAACAACCTATTATGCATATCATATGGTAGATTCTGGCATTGGTCAGGATCTTACCTCTCTCTGCCATGCTCGAAATAATCTACCTAAAACATAAGCTTCAACATCCAAACACAAGCTTATGCAAGCCAGTAGTGACTAATAGTTGTCAGCAATTTCTTAAATTCGAGGTTCATAATTCAAATTTAACAAGCTCTTTCACATGGTAGGTTCTGGCATTGGTCAGGGTCTTACCTCTCAATGCCATGCTCGAAATAATCTACTTGAAACATGAGCTTCAATCAACCAAACACTTGGTAATTCTGGATGCCTATAACCTTTTCATTGCTACAACCATCACTGAAGCATTTTCAGAATTTACAAAATTCATATACTTCTAGCTGTTAGTCACATCAATAAATACCAAAACTCATTTACTTCATGCAATCATTATCATACTAACGTTGCAAGGTATAGTCATATCATTCATGCAATTAAATGATGGTTTAGATACTCCTTACTTCGCGAGCGTATCATTCATACCACCTTGCCCTTCAATAGAGCATTTCTGGTAGCCAATTGATCATGAATATCCTGCATTCATAATAGCCTTTGAAATGGTTCCTGAATTGTCATCAATTCATCATTTCAGTCATTAGTTCTTCATAATATCACATGCACTGATCTCAATGCATTCATGCAATGCATCACAACATTGCACCTACACTTACGCAATCAGTCATTCACACCCTTCATAGGCATACATCCATTGCATAACTACAAGGTTCATAAAATCTTTCCAATGCCTATCCATTCATGCTATCTTGCATTCAATATACCGTGCATGGCCTAACCATGACTAATTCATATAGGATGCATGATTATAATCAATATCATCAACATATATAGGCATGACACCTTTTTATATTCCAACATCCACATGGTATGAGGTCTCTTACCTTTACCACTCCATGGAATTTGTCATAAGCAAACTCTTACCTGCATGGGTCATACTTACACCCTTGACATGACCCCTTTAGTTGGTCCTTTGCAGGAGATTGCAAAATTTGCTCACCAACTTTTGTTATGGTTTTGTTGCCTTATCCCTTCTCCATAGGGTTGCTGGTCTCATTCATCAGCATCAGCAACATATTCATCCGGGTCCATGTCATCGTTTTTTTTTTTTTTCCACTAATGCCAACATCAGAACAATGATTATCATTAGTGGTTCATTATACATATATATATTTTCCAATATTCTTACCAATCATGCAATATCCTATGCATGCAATACATATCCTCATGCATTTCAAGCATAAACTTAGGAAATGTAGTTATAATCAGCAAGATAGGGTCTAAGGAAAAACTTCCCTTTCAAATCCCTCATCTTCTCATGGAATTCCGTTTTCACGCAGCAGCTGGTTGACTTCATAGTCCTTGCTGCCCCTGGGCATGCAATTGTCCAGATTTTTCCATTTGATAACAACAACCATCATTAGCACTTTGCTGCTTCATGCTCAGATTCCGGTCACTTATCCTTGTCCCTTGCTGGATAAGCTTTTCAACGCTTATCGACATGCTTCATTCCGATCTCGGATGTGAAAACCACACCACTTCTAAAATGAAGACTTTCACCAAATCTTAGCATTTTTATACACCACTGCATTTTGGACTGGGTGCCAACTTCAGCCACCATTCATCTTTTATGAATTTTGGGTCTTACTAATTTGCCCAAAACATAGGATTCTCTTTTCACAAGAATGACTGTCTCAGAGGACGGCGGGGGTCAAGGGGGCTTGCCCCCTTGTGGCTTCACATTAATTTTCGCGCAATCTGGCGCATAAGATCGCTGCCACTTCCTCATTTTCAGCCCTGAAAATCCATTGATAAACCACTAAAATATCCCACTAAAAATAGTCCAAATCTGTTAAGAAATCCCAAAATGTCTTTGTGCAAAATCGGATCTCATTTCATCCAATCTTCCGGCGTATCGGCTGTCAAAACAACTACTCCTTTCGCTATATCGGCGGTTGAACCACTTACTCTTTCCGCTGCTTATTCTTTTTGTCGGCGAAACAACTTCATCCGCAAAATCGGCGGTCGAATTCCTTCCGCAACTGCAGAATTGGCTCCCAAACCAATTTCGCAGCCGCAGAATCGGCTCTCAGAAGCTTTAATCGTTCCGTGGATTATAGCTCATCGGCTGTCGGAAGCTTTTCTACATCGGAAGCCGAAACGCTTCTGCTTCCGCAACGGCGGAACATGATCTCTTTCCTTCCTCCGATCGGCGGCACAACCGGATCGGCATTGGCAGTCCTTTTACATCGGAAGACTTATCACTTCCGCTTCCGCAACGGCGGACGTCGGAACCCTTTCTTCTTCCACAACGGTGGCTCTCGGAAGGCTTTTCACATCGGAAGCCAAATGACTTTGGCTTCCGCAACGGCGGACGCACAATCACTTTCTCTTCCGACGGACGTCAAAACACTTAGAAAAAATTTGGAACTTTATTTTACCGTGTCGGCTGTCGAAACACTTTCTACATCGGAAGCCAAATGACTTTGGCTTCCGCAATGGAGGAACATGAAACGCTTTCGTTTCCGACTATTTCATTACTTAGACCAATTTTCTTCAAAATTCCCTTCGTCGAAAATCGGAGGACTTTCCCATCGAAAGACTTGTTGCTTCTTCTTCCGCAACGGCGGATTGGAAACTGCTAAACCTCCCGCCACATCGGAAGGCAAATGCCTTTGGCTTCCGCAACGGCGGAAGGACAAACCACATCTTCTTCCACAAATCCACGATTTCTTCCTTGGAATATTTCGCTTCCGGCGTCGGCGGTCGGGTGACTTTCACGTCGGATGCGGAATCGCTTCACCGTCCACAACGACGGATGGGAAAACCGCAAATATTTCCGCCACAGCGGAAGTTGGAACCACTAACCCCTCCGATGACCCGACTGTCAACACTTAGAATTTTTTTTTTGAATTTTGTTGCTGTTCTGCTGAACATAGAAGGTAATTCTTCCTTCTGTCACTGCATCTTCTTGGCCCATAGAGGCCCCATTGTTGCAACCTTTGCTCTGATACCATTTTGTCACGTCCCCAACCCTCACACCGGCGAAGAGGACGCGAAGAAGACCAAATACAGCCGGGCAAACAGCCCCATGAACATAAACAGAAGTTATCAATGCTGAAATTAAGAAGCTTACAGGATGCATATTAAGATGCATAAGCATACAAGCATACACAGATACGTAATTCTTCAATCATACAGCGGAAGCAAACACATACATCCCAGCAATTTACATGTTCATCATAACTCATTACACATCATTATAATTGCAGAGATAAATGAACAGGAGCACTTATATTTTGATGAAGAAGCCCGCAACCAGCTACGTCATTGCAACATTCCACCCAACCATAGGCCAGCGTGCTCATCAATATCTCAGCACACTGCCACCCTCGAGCTGGGCATGATTCCTCAAGGACTAAGGGTCAATTGCAGGCTTACACATAGCCGAGGGGCACAATCAGCCAAACCAAGCATTGCTGGGTTTAACAGGCCTTCAACGAGCGGCCAAGCCAACACATCCCAAGGGGACAACCACTGCATACCAGCAACACAACAATCCTTTCACAGTCCGGTGAAGAGGGCAAACAACCTGATACAATCCCAAACAAAAGATGGGACATAGCTCCAGCCCACAAGGCCACACGGAGTTGTTCTTGGCCCTATCGTGGCCAAGACAACTCAGCAGCAACCCAAACCAGGGTGCAGCAACAACATAACACACAATGAGAACGATGGTAGCTATGCACAGTCCCAAAACGAGAAACTCAGCCAACAGATTGGAAATCAAAAGTCCACAGCACACACAATTCCTCCAGGTAACGACTGGCAACTTACACAGTCCCAAATGATGGAGAAGCCAACTCCCAGCGTGGACAGAGGAGAACACAGCCAACGGATTGGCAATCCACAGTGGCCCAAAACGAATTTGGACACCACATCCAACAAAGCACGCGGGGAAGAGAACAGTCCCAAAACAAAGACAGTGAGCACGACTCTCACATGGGAAATCGACCTCAACGGTCGGTGCGTGAGGAAAGCTTGCACCCAACAACAAACACGAGGGAAAACATACCTGACCCCTGCGTGAGGATTCCAGCCTGCGCATGAGGGGAAATAACCTCACCTATGCGCGCGAATCAACAGGCCATCGAGAGAACGAACAGACCTCTGCGTGAGGAAGATGAACAGACCACCGCTCCGTGTGAGGAGAACGAACAGGCAGGGCGAGAATGGAGTCGTGGGTGGAGTGGGCATGTGGGCAAGGGATTGGCGGTCCTGCCACCCCACTCCCAAAGGCAATAACTGCCTCAACCACCAACAACCATTACTCCTCAGCTACCCAACAAAACATTAAAGAGGTTGACAAGGGAAGGTGGCAAAACAAAACAAAGGTGGCAAAACATGGGTTTTCCCCCCCCATAACCAAGGTTTGACGTCCCCACCCCTTATCCTTTGGAACCATGCCCTTTTCATTCAACGTTGCACTGTTGTAGCTGGTTGTGGTTTTAGTTTTATTTGTTGTGCGTGTTTACATAATGCCGAATTATAATGTGCCAAACAGCACGACATACCATCGGCAATTATACCTATTGCCGAAACACACACACACAAATCGATGGTGGGATTTTGCCTTGAGCTCCTCACCACGATTAATTACAATATATACATCATGCAAACGGGGTCAAAACCGGGGATGTGACATGAGGTCTCCACAATAAGTCCTGGCTAAGAATCTTCTCAAAATCATCAAGAGGCATCACGGTGAAATCTGTCTTTCCCGTCCAACGTCCCAACTGAACAGGTACTCCTGAAGCAACACCTATAGCTGCTTTAGCCAAAGAATTAACTGCCTTGACGTCTATGCTGCAGCTCTTTCTTCTAAGCCCAAAGGCGTCCGCAATCTCCCGATTCACAAAATTGTGAGAAGCGCCTGTGTCCACCAGGGCCCTCACGTTTCTTCTGCTTACAATAGCGTCCACGAAGCATAACACATTTGTTGTTTTGTCATTTTGAATGGTGCCAAGACGATGGTTGAAGCCGCCCATCTCTTGGTCGCAGTCCGTCTCTATTGCCGCATCGTGCACAAGTTGTGTTGCAACACACTCCTTCCTTAGTGCACCTGCAACACCATCGAGCTCCTCTACCTGGGCTCTCATCACACCAGTGTCACCTTCCAAGAGCGACGAGGCACGTGCTCTTTGTCGCCCGTTCACAGCAGCGTCTGTCTGTAGCATGCCCTTTGCAAGTGCCTGTCGTTGCACGCTCTTGGAGTGTCGTCGTCGCGCTCTTGTCGAGCGTCTCTCCCAAACGTTATTTCCCAGCGCGCTTCCTCCACGAGTGTCCTCTGTCACGCATTCGCAGCAAGTGCTGCTAGTTGCGCACGTGTTGTGCGCTTCCTCATAGCACTATATGCTAAGCCACGCTTCCCCTTTAGTGTGCCCGTCAAGTCCATACTATGCGTTGTGGCGTGTCTCTCTGAGTGCATCCGCACTAGTGCTTCTGGTCTCCAAGTCGCTAGCGTGCGCGCTCCTAGCACGCTCTGTTGCCACAAAACACCCGTTTTCCAAGAGCGCATCTCTCCAAGACATTGCTTGTTCCGCCAGTGCTTCCAGTGAAGGGTGGTCCCTTTTCGTCGTCCTCACCGCACTCGCCAGTTTGTCTAGCCACCCTTTTGGTAGCCACTTTAGCATCCTCGAAGGTTTGTCCTTGAGTAGCGCCCAAACTTGTTTGTGTTTTTGCCACATCCTTACCGACTTCGATAGTCCAGTTCTGCCGCTTGTGGGGAGCATATTCGCCAAGTGCTTTGATACCATTTGTCACATGCTTGCAGGCTCGTCATCTGACTCGCCTTGTCAAAACAGTGCGGCATTGCCAGGGAGCACCTTGAGGGCTTGGCCAACTAAAGGGCGCACCTACAGACTATGCCTAGACCAGCGAAAGTACTTTACCTAAAATGTTATTAGTTTACTTATTAACACCTTAGCCGACACGCATAACCAAATTTAAATATGTACACAACATCCACAAAAATAACACAGAACATATAGGTGGGGTTTCCCAACAAACTAACACACAACAAGACCAGATAGAAGAAATTCCATGCTGCTCCCTACGGTTGCAGCTGCTCAACAAACACTCCTTAGCACCTTCTTGTCCAACAATTCTTGTTTGCCTCTTTTCCAAATCAGCGCACTTCCTTTATAGGCTTCAAGCTTGGAGTGGGCGCTCCTCAAAGTGGCGCGCCCTTGCTTGGCGCCCACGCTATCCTTTGCCGGTGTCTACCCGCGTGCTCACCATCCACGTGCGCTCCGTAGCTTTAGTATGCTGCTCAAGAAACCGGTGCCCCTCCGTGCGAGTGTTCGTTGTGGAAATAAATGTCGTGTGCCTCCTCCCGGGTGGGTCTAGCGCCCAGCGTGCCCAGCGCTCCGTCAAGTCCAATAAAAGACAGAAATAGATGCACAGATTCTAATGAGCGCGGATATGGAATGCTCGATTGTGTTTCTTTATCTTTCATAATATAATTTTATGGGTGAAAGCCGTAATCACTTTTCAAATCGAAATCGGAATCTCTTTCTTAGTCCACACAAATATTTCTGTCCTGCATAAAAGAAGTGGTTGGAAAAAGCGAAAGAGCATAAGCCTAAAGTTTATTTAATGAGATATACATATTTTTTTCTAGAAACATCCACCGCAAAAAGTGGCTTTCGTCACCTGGTTGATTCAGTCACAATCTCAATGAGTTGCCATGCATAAGCAGCATAAATTATACTTTATAATTACCTACTCACACCAGTAATAAGTGCATTGAAATGCTAGAGCCCAGGGTATTTTGTGGTTATCACCTCAAATCTCATGGATAATTTTATTATTTTGTGGTCATCACTAAAATATAGAAATAGATATTTTATAAATACAAAAACAAATATTTTTTTAAAATTTAAAAATATATATATAGGAGTTGACTACCGAACAGACGATATGCACCGATCGGACGGCCGGCCGCGCATGACCGGTCACGTCCGACGCGGCCGGCCGTCCGATCGGTGCATATCGTCGGTTAAATAGGTCCAGCCTATATATATATATATGTATATGGCCATTCAAAATTTTGAAGTAATATAATTTTTTTTTCACTTGAAAATATGCTAACACCTATTATTCACTAGAATTAAGGTATAACCATATTACCTAATCCATTGTTTTTCTAGCTTTTTAACTTGTCAAAATTATAGTGAGCTCGGGTTGCTTCTCACCAAGCTCTTTGAGCATAGGAATACAATTTTAAAACAAACTAATTAATTCGTTTAGAACCATCATCATTATTATCATCATCATAGGGCTCAATTAAAGTATCTTGTGGCTTACAAGAATTGAACCTAGGTGGAGAGAGTAATTTCTTTCAACCATCTAAACTACATCCAATGGACATATCATTGTAAGCAACTTGCAACATATCTCAAATTTAATTATGATTGTCTCATTAAATTTTTTTAATATTAATTAAGTAATAAGTATTGGTTCATGGGCTCAATGTATATATATATTTTTAATGTTGATTATACTTTAATGTTTATTTGAAAAAATAGGTGACATAATAGTTCACAAATTTATTTGAAATGAATCTTCATATCTACAGATTTTGCTTTGTTTTGTTTTGCATTTTTTTAATTAACGTGATTTGATTTTGTATTTATTTATAAAAAAATTTAATATATATTTATTTTAGTTAAAATTTTATTTTTATTTTAATAATTAAATTTTAATATTAAAATTTTAAAAAGAAAATTAAATATAAATATATTTAGGTATATAGTAAACTAATCCCAATAATTAAAAGTTACAACACTACTATACTTATAGTAAAAATGATAAAATTTATAATATTTCAAAAAATAACATCAATTATTAATACTTATAATAAAAATGATAAAATTTATAATATTTCAAAAAATAATATCAATTATTAATTATATAAAAATGTAGTAATGTATATATTTTTTAAATATTTATAATTATAAAATATTTCAATTTTTTTATTATATAAATTTATTAATAAAATTATAATTAAACATGTTAATAGATATAATAAAATTATAATTTAAAAAATAAATTTTTTGACTAATAAATTATTTGGTTTGATTTTTAAAATTTTCACTGTGTAATTAAGACTTTTACGAGTTTTTTTTAGATAAACGAAAAAGAACTTACATGTTATAATTTATCATTTTTCCACTATTAGAGTTAATGAGACAAAAAGAAAGATTCATTTTTTATAATTTATCATCTTTCCACGGATGACAAAAAAGAAAGATTCTTTTTTGTTTAGTTGATTTTAAAAAAGGTTTTTTGAAAATATTTTTGGAGTTTACTTTTTTTTAGGAAGAAAAAAGCTTCTCCTTGATATTCTATTAAGAATCAAAGGGCATCTAATGTGTCGTCCCAAAAGCCTCTCTTTGATATTCTTGTCAGGTAATAACTCCCGATTCATTCTTATTCCAATGCAAATGCCTGTATT
>LPNX010247800.1:501005-636648 GCA_001517045.1 Pseudotsuga menziesii | reverse complement strand
ATCATCAATGCCTACTATGGTGACGGCAACGTTCAATCCATATGTTGATCATGAATATAACGGGGAATTTGTGGGGTCATTCTGTTAGGGACCTTATTATTACTCGGTTCCAAATTTTCTTTATGACATAACATGCAATGCCTTGCGTCTCTTGTAACCATGATATCGAATTTTTATGGCAGACCGCTCACAATGTGGAGAGAGGAAACCATAATTTAACGTATCTAAAATCCAGAGAGTGACCTGGTAAATAAATTAATTTAACATGCACAATAATTAATTAAACAGATGCTTTAATTTTAATTAAAACACAAAAGCCCTCGCCGTTTCTGCTTCTCTATTCAGTATTTTAGGGTGTTTCTCAGCGAAACAAAATTAATGTTAGATGCGTTCGAATGCCCGAGTTTAAAAATTAAGAGAAAAAAAACAGTATACACATGGATGGTTGCATAAAATAATATCAGCCTGCTATATTCACAAATTGGCCTGAAGCCAAGATAAGGAAACAAGGGAAAAAACAACACAGTATTCCCAATGCATTAAAATACCCTGTAAAACCGCTACTGAGATATTAAAAGATCCTGTAGAGTTCGAACATAAAGAAAATCGGCTAGTTAAGATCGGATTCCGAAGCGAATACTACCAGAATTACAGCCAATCTCTAGGGCCTCCAAGAAAGAAACGATATCTGCAAAACATGCTAAGAAAAGTAAGAGTTCTAGCCCGAAGCAATTGGAAACGTGTCTGGATTGTTTCTTTATGGTTGTTAATCTGTGTTGGACTTTTCCTTTGGAAATTTTTTCAGTACCGGCAAAGGTCCGGGTTTGATGTCATGGGATATTGTGTGTACTGCGAAAGGCGCTGCAGAAACTTTAAAGTTTAATATGGCGCTCATTCTTTTCCCAGTCTGCAGAAACACCATTACATGGCTTCGTTCCACCTGGCTCAGCTCCGTCGTTCCTTTCAACGACAATATTAATTTCCATAAGGTAAAATGAAATGATTTGACGTGAATTTGAGGCCAAATTACTATTTTGTTCTGACAAATTGAAATTGTTTGCGTTGTTTCAGTGGTTGGAGTAATTCTCCATGGAGGAACTCACCTTGGCTGCGACTTTCCAAGAATTGTGAAGGCAGATCATTACACATTTCAGCAGACAATAGCGATGGACTTCCACTAGAAGCAACCTTCCTACACAGACATCATCTTGACAACAGAAGTCATATCCGGAATTTCCATGTTTTTTCTGATGGCTATAGCCTTTTTATTGGCCACTCGTATATCTAGACCGAATCTTCTCACTTTGCCATGGCCTCTACACAGACTAACAGGATTTAATGCATTCTGGTATTCGCACCATTTGTTCGTTATGGTCTATATTCTTCTCATTATCCACTCGATTTTTCTCTTCCTTGCACACGATTGGATCCAGAAAACGGTACAACAATCTAAATTTCTGTCGGATTTTTTTAAAATTTCATAATCCTGAAGCTTCCCAATTCTCAAGAATGAACATTATTTGAATTTAATGCTTACTGAAACCCTTTTACTGTCGAACATAAATTTGCAGACGTGGATATACCTTGCCTTTCCCGTGATGCTTTACAGAGGGGAACGAACCTTACGTGCTTTTAGGGCAAGTCGATACAAAGTAAAGATATTAAAGGTATGAAGACAGCTTTAATCTTCCGCAAGTTATTTCTGTTTCCATTATGACTATAAGCTCTGACTTCTTCACGACGGTGATATTTCAGGCAACGGCTTATCCTGGAGATGTGCTGGCCCTTCACATGACCAAGCTGCGGGGATTACATTACAAAAGCGGAATGTACATTTACATTCAATGTCCAGAAATTTCTCCATTCCAATGGTAAATAAATGGCATTTTATATTTAGAAATATTGTTGTGAGGCCAACTTTGATCTTTAAATATCTCAGGCCAGAGGTTGAATAGGAGCTTTAAAATCTGCTAAATGTGGCTTTGAACAGTTTAATTTTTTGACAGGCACCCGTTTTCTTTGACATCTGCGCCTGGAGATGATTATCTGAGCGTGCACATTAGAAATTTGTGAGATTGGACTCAAGACATAAGGAGCTTATTCCAGAAGGCAAGCTCAAGATTGTACAGCATAAAAGATTTCAAGAAATGAAACCTGACAGCTATCTCCACTGACATTTATTTGCCATTTGCAGGCTTTAAACGTGGCAGGGAAGGATGGCGCATGCGATTCTTCCCGAGACCTTGCCAGCTTACCAAGGTTTGCAAGCAAGCTCTCCAGTGTACTTTTGAAATGTCGGATATCTGTAAAAAGCCGATGCCACCGGAATTTGAAGAGTTGAAAATCTGGAGCGGTTTTGTATGAATTTGACAGGTTCTCCAAAATATACATCGACGGTCCTTACGGTTCCGCGGCGCAAGATCACAGTAAATACGACGTGATGCTGTTGATCGGACTGGGCATCGGCGCTACTCCGTTTATCAGCATTCTTAAAGACATGTTGCAACCATATAATTTGATTATTGAACCATTCTTTTCTCTTTTTTTTCTTGAGACCCGTAATTTTATTTTTAGTAAAATTATCCCTAAATGAACGAGTTTCCCGATTTGATTTGATTTCAATGCAGACTGCCGACGACGAAGAAGCTGGAAAAACCCTCAGGGCATCCCGAGCTTATTTTTACTGGGTTACGAGAGAACAAGGCTCATTTGCGTGGTTTAAAAGCATCATGAACGAAGTTGCAGAACTAGACAAGAAGGTAAGAAGGCAAGAAAAGCCTGTAGATTTCCATTTGGCATTTAAAGTTTGGATTTTGACGGTTTTAAACTGTCATTTACCCGGTGAATGGTAAATGTAAACATCCAGTCCGTGATCGAAATGCACAATTATCTTACAAGCGTTTAAGAAGAAGGTGATGCTCGGTCTGCCTTCATAACAATGGTGCAAGCTTTGCATCACGCCAAAAGGGGACTTGACATCGTCTCCGGAACGCCGGTACTCATTCCGTCTTTAGCTTTTTCGTGTGTATAAGTTTCCCCGCTTATTTTTGTTTCTCAGCGATCTAAAAATAAATATGTATTTCAGTTGAGAACTCATTTTGCAGGGCCTAACTGGTCCAAAGTGTTTTCAAGATTGGCAGCCATACAATCATCGTCCCAGGCGTTGCAGCTCCATCTGCAACCGTTCCTAAAGTGCCGAGTGCCATAAGCCACAGATCTGTTGAATCGGCATACTTGAAAAGTTGGAACAATGAGATGTCTGAATTCTTTGAATGAGCTGCCTGAATACTTTGTGAACCAGATTTCATGCCTTCCTTCTTGTCCTCAGCTCGATCTTCCAGACTCGACATCTCTACCTGTTCTAGGCTCGCCATTCTCTTCTGTTCCAGTAGACTCACATCTCCTAGAACTTCTGTACCCTTGCTCTATACAATGGCTTTTTCTTGCAGAATGTTTATTACCAACTTGCGGTCATGAAGCTAGTCCGCAACCCAGATAAGCCGTTCCCGTTAGATAACGTCGAATGGCTGTATAATAATAAAATAATAAAATAATAAAATATAATAAATGCTGATGTCATAGTAGCCATGTGTCAAGTGAAAACCAGATACCAAACTTTAAGGCTGACATCACTCTTGATTGGCCAATTAGAAGTTGACAAAATATCAAATACAAATATTTTTATTAAAATTTAAAATATTTAAAAATTGGTATTTTTCATATTACAAAGTTAAACTTTGGAATATAGATTTAATGTTTTAAATAAGCACCAATATACACCAACTAATATCAAAAGTCAAAGGGGTTTGAATTCAAACGATTACAATATAACTGTTGAGGCAGGTATAATAATAACATTGTTGATTATTTATATATTTTTTTATACCGGATGCTTTTTTATCCTTTTTGTACTCTTTTCTTTATGTAAAAATTAATAAATCATTTGATTAATTTTTTTTTATTTTGAAAAAGATGAAAAAGTTTTAAAGAACTTTTTTTTTAACTATTATCGTATTTTTTTATTTTATGTTATATGTATAATAATATGCAATAAATTAATCTATTAATAGAGGGTTTTTAAAGTTTTAAAAGATTAATTTTAGATTTAACATTCTAATGAATCCAAATAAGCATTATATATCTAATTATTAAAAATAAACATAATTACATGCAATGCATCAATTATATTTATGTATTTGGTGAATGATATATTACATCAATCTTAGATTTGTTTGTTATAGTATATCTAGATGATATAATGGTTTATAGTGCTACATGGGAAGAGCATATATTACATCTCAAGTAGGTGAGACTTTGAAAAAACACTAATTGTTGGCTAATTTGAAGAAATGTGAATTTGCTTAGTAGTCATTTGTGTATTTGGGGTATGTGATCGATAGAGGGGAACTCAAGATTGATACTAAAACGATGGAGTCCATCACCAAGTGACCAACTGCAATAAATGTCACTAAATTTAGGAGCTTTTGGGGGGGAACACAATACTTTCAAAAGCTCATACCTTCCTTTTTTTGGTTGTGGTTGCACCTCTATGTTCCATAACAACAAGCAACACGGGTTTCCCGTGGGAAAATAACCGGTAGAAAGCCTTTAACGAGATCAAGCGAAAGACCAATCAGACTCCAGTTCTCGCACTACCCAACTTGCAGAAACCTTTCAAATTGGAGACAAATGCAAGTGGGTATGCCATGGGTGCAGTTCTGATGCAAGGAGGAAGGTCATTATACTATGATTCTAAATTTTTTCATGGGGGGTTCTAAACTACCCTACCTATGATAAGGAACTCTATCCCCTAGTTCAAGTTGTTAAGAAATGGAAGCACTATTTTATGGGAAAGAATACTATCATTCACACTGATCACCAACCATTGTAGTATTTGCAAGCATCAAGTAAGCTACAACAAATTAGACATTATAAGTGGTTGGGATTCTTACAACAATTCCATATAATCATGAAGTATAAGAAGAGCAGTACAAACAAGTTTGAAGACATGCTCTCAAGGCCACCTACAACCAACATTACAACTTTAGGAACTTTTATTCACATGGAACCTTTCACCCATGATGCATACAACGAGGAATACACTAAAGATGAGCACTTCAAGGAGGTATTTCAACACATATAAGGTCGATTCCATGTAGAAGAAGGTGACAACAAGACTAACTATCATCTTTAGGATGGGTTACTCTACAAGTTGGACAAGCTCTATGTTCCTAAAGGCAAGAGATTGCATCTTATTAGAAAGGAACACACCTCCAAAATTGTAGGGAATTTTGGTGTAGGGAAGAGAGTTGAAAACTTACAGAGGTATGTTGATTGGCCTAAAATGCAAGAAGATGTAGCACCAATTATTAGAGGATACATACTTTTTTTTAAAGCAAGACCAATAATAGGAAGCAAGGTTTGTACCATCCCTTACATGCTCCTAGGAGACCATGGGAGAGCATCTCCTTGGATTTGTGGGTGGTTTAAAAACCGCTAATAAGGGATGTGACTATCTAAAAAAGTAGAGTTAATGGTTTAGATAAAGACATGAAATATAGAGACCATCTACATCATAAAACTTTCTTCCATGAAAGCATCAAATATCAGAGAAATTCCTTCATACAGATCTTATATACAACTCTTTCAAAATGGAAGCCAAATACATGAAAACTAGTGCTTTAATAGCATGGAAATGCAAGCTTTTCACATATGGATTGCTGAGATTTCGAGTTATACAGTACATAAACATGATAAATTACAGAGGCATACATCACATACCCAATATTGGGCATCAAATAGACTCAAACAAGTGCAAGCACTACTCCAACAAGTGCGCCATCACATGAAAGTATGGGGAATGGTGAAGTAGGAATGAGAGAAGGGGGAGATAAATGGAACCTCGAAGTGTATGGAACTTAAATTTGAAACTAAAACACCTTCATTCAAATCCAATGAGAGTTATTAATGGCCTCTGCATCAACCAACTTGGAAATGAATCCAACTCCTTCGAAATTGGTTTACAAGCAGGGAGAGTGAACACTCACCATGCAATAAACAAGCAAAAGCTCTTCAAAATGCCAAAGGCCAATCAAAAAATGATCAAAAGTTGTTCTTCTTCCTCAATACATCAGTTTACTAACTTCATGAAATCTCCTAAGGTCGAATTTACCTCCATAGGCTTCCTCCAACTCATCTTAGTGGTTTAGTAACTTAGTATGACACTTATCTTCCCCTTCGTGCTCCAATTATTTCCCCAATTCGAATGGTTGTATATAACTCCCAAATGAGCCTACTTGTTGTATATTTTTATCCCTTTCATGTCATATTTTTCATAGGTCTGCAATCAGGTCTCAATTTGACATATTTTTCATAGAATCTTCCATCATTTGTTGCCATAGAGTGCATGGAATCTCCTTCCAAGTGGAACACATTGTCTTCTTAGTATCTTCCTCTTCCATGGGAGTTACTCTCCTTTACTAATTCTAATTCTTTGGCTAATGATATTCTATTTTACACCACATCACCCTCCAAGAACGTTACATTCCCCATGGATTCGAATTTGGATGAAGGCCATGCCAAGTGTAGGGGGGAATCTAGCCACCCAATGACTCCATAAGCCTCCAAGTGTCTCCATGAACCAATGCCACCTTATTTTATTAAAACTTATTATTTATGTGACCCAATTTAATGTGAATATGGTAAAATAAGGTCCTTTTGGGTCTCATAGCTCCCTTATTTTAAAATTGTATGCCTCCACCTCAATCTAGGGAACTAGTAGGTTGGTGAAACATTGTTTGCAAATAGTCTTATTGGGATGGGTACATGGCATCCCTCTATCAATAACACTACATTTACTATGTTGATGAGTATCTCATAGTTACTCCTCTGGCCTTCTTAGTATGCATCTTCATATCATGGTTCTCAATACGTCACTTCAAGCCACTTCAACTAAATAGATTGTCGTAAAGGAGTATGGTTCCAAGATCAACAGGATTTTGTTCCTTTATCCTTCTTTATAATAGCTTGAAGTTAGCAGTCAATATTCGATGGTTTTATTCTATGTCAAGCCATGTTTATTTATTGATCTACCTATCATGTACAAACTTGATGAATACTTCTTCTATGTATCATTGATTTCTTCTTGAAGTTTGAAGACTTCAACTCTCATGTATTGCCATTATGGGTTTATTGTGGTTGCAAGTATCCTCATGGAATTACTTTTTACTTTGTCACTCTGTTTCTAAATGATGCAAGGACATCTCTTGTGTGCTTCAAAGAGCAATTGTAAACATTTTGATGGCCACTGTTGCAAAATGTCTTCATGGTATTCTAATTGATCGAATCCCCTGAGCTTGTGTTTTTCCTTCTTTGGATGCTTTGGTTGACTCCCCCTATCAGTATTCTCTTTTCCTTCTTTTTGTCTTCATGGTATTCTAATTGATCGAATCCCTGAGCTTGTGTTTTTCCTTCTTTGGATGCTTTGGTTGACTCCCCCTATCAGTATTCTCTTTTCCTTCTTTTTCCCCTTTTGGTTGTGCTCTTCAATGATCCCTAGCCTTGTTTTACTAGGTCATCTTTCTTCAAGGTTTATCCTTCTTACTTTTCTAGGCCTTCTTGTACACAAATGGAAGATCTGCTCCTTTTGGGTCTACACCATCTGTTTCTTTTGCTTCCTCATTCAAATATATTCTGTCATACCTCTCTGTCAACATTTTTATATCGCCATTGAAACCTTAGATCATTATCATGAGTTCGAATCTTTAGTCATGACAATTCCTTCATGTTCATGTTTTTATTGTGCCCAGGTTATTATTTATGATCCCATAGATTCAATATATATCAATGCAAGGTTTCAACTTTGATTTAACTTCGATGCAAAACCCAAAAAAATTTGGACCCAGTCAACATCTAAGGAGCACGTACGATTTTAACCCAAAATGGATTCCACCTTTTAATATTTCTTTCTAGCAATTCTTCATCACACTTCAAATTACAGACTTCATTAATACGTTTTGTTTCTTTGATTCTGCAATTTGTGCAGTGGCTCATAGCTTTCAAATTCCTTCCAAGAATTCTTGCATATCACATAATTCAAGCAAAATATACAGTGGCTCATAGCTTTCAAATTCCTTCCAAGAATTCTTGCATATCACATAATTCAAGCTGATCTAATGATCTTGGAACATTCCAGAATTTCTCAATGAGTCATCATATCCTTCACTTCTTAATCATGATCTGTAACTTCAAAATCCCTGTGTTTTTCAAAAACCAAACCAACCTATGTGATTCTTTCATGGAGAGATAAAGAAAGTGTTCCCTGCGATCTTAGTGCTCAATTACATTTCCCCGGTGATTTCAATATTCAATACCAAGACCCACAGATGCGATCTTCAGAGCGTATTAAACCGAGAAAATATGTCACGTGTACTTCTGATATTTAATTTATGTACCGAATTTCCAAGAGTGTCAGCACACATATTATGATCAATAACACCCATAGATAATCACGATGATTTCAAGAGAAGATTAGGACTTCAACATCGTGCACCTCAGACACACACGCTTTCTATGTCCAGCGATTTCAAGATCCTGAGATTTTAGTGTTCACTCAGAAGGAATATAGCTTGGGAATTCAAATACAAACTCTCCTGGAGCAATTTGTGACTTCAAAGCTTGACAAGTATTCATATATAAATCCATGCACTTTTCAATTTGCACCAGTCAAAAGAAACTTATGAATATTCACTTGGTTTGATGATCCTTGACTACTTTGTCCTTCTTCACAACTTGTGTTCTCTATTCTTCTCACATACATGCAATAAAAACTTAAAGCCATGGTCAGAACCATGCACTAAATTCATAGCTCTCCACAGTCTACTTTACAATATGACACTTTTTAATTCTAATGTTGATCCTGATCTGTTTATAACAACCCTTATACTTCCTTGTGCATACATTTATCAACTATGTCTCTGAAATTCTATGACTATAAAAATATTTGTGAGATATACTTTATGATCAGTTCTACAGACTGAGGTCACTATCAATTATTTGATTTAATTCTTCAGAGATTTATATCGGAATATTCAATGTTTCTCATCATATTCTTTACTACAATCCAAGCTCCATTATAACTCAACAATATATTCGATTATTCTCTTCTTCATTGGGATCAATCTTAGATGCAAGTCCTTCATCATTTATGTTATCTAGTACGTCATCATCAGCTTCATGTGCAATATGAACATCTTTACGAACCTCATGTTCTTTGTTGATTGAATCCTTCAGATTTCTTTCTCCAAACTTTTGTAGATTCTTTTGCAGAGTACCCATTCTTATTATTGTTGTACCACTCAACATTTTGAAATCATTTCCTTCTCATTTCTTTATTTCTTTTATAGGCCTTGCAGTTTATTTCCTTGTGAGCAAACTTAAAGAAAGAGTAGCGATAACCAAACAACATACCTTAATACCTTAATATCTAGGAACTATTTGTCTACTTGGAGGGGCAGTCCTTGATTTTTGTTTTGCATTTCAAGCATTTTCTTCATCCTTCTTTCATGATGGTATGCACTTCTCTTCTTCAACCATGTGTCCTTGCTCGTTATTGTAACCAACCCATATCCTATCATATGATAATCTTTGAGACTTAAGCATATCATTCAAGATGTTATAACTTTTTTCAAACTTCAAGTTTACAGTAGCCTTTTCCAACTCCTTCAAGGAAGCGGTTTCAATCTTTTTTGCTTGATATATATCATCTTTTGCTTTCAATTGTGTTATCACTTCCTCTTTGCTCTTTAGTATTTATTCAACTGTGAAATAAGAATGAAGGAGATTAATTTGCAGTGAAAATTTGCTAAAAATCATTAGGAAATTGAACATGAAAGAAAAACTCAAAAAATAGCAATAATTGGTGTTATATTACATTAATATGTGTAAAGACATAATATAATACAAAAGAGATAATTTGAATTACCCATGAGGAATTCGAATCTCATGTTGTACACATGACTAGAAGTGGAAATGACACCACTAGAGACAAACTAGTGCAACTTCGGATACCTAACTCAGTCATCGTTCAATTAACTGACACTAGGATACAAATATGGGCTCATATCGCCACAAATAATGCGAAAGAGGCCATGGGCTAACTAAGGGTGAACTAAAGGTGGTCATCGGAGGTTGAATCCACTCTAGTGAGAGATAACTGAAGGTAGGACTCCCGTAATTCAATCTAGACTCCTAAAATTTATGGATTTGTCTCTAGATCTCCTAAATTAATGCATGACGACGCATCAAGTGGACAAGGAGGCCAGATAACATATCGAATGCACTAATTAAGTGATAACATTATCCTAAGCTAGCAAACTACTAAAATAAACCAAGGTATACAAGGAGGATTATTGACTAATCCTAACACATTTGTGGACTAAGGAGTTTATATGTGGATCAAGATTTCCCACAATCATTGTAATCATTTTCATCTTGACAAAATGATCATATATTCATACAGATCATTTTGTGCTAAGTGTGGACCAAAATTCGTTGTTCTCATATGCACATGTTTCATTCTTGTAGATGGCGAGTCTTTATATAGCATGAGAAATAAAGTAGAAATATTTACTTTTCTTTCATATGTATCATTTTCTTGGTCATGGAGCTAGTACCGTAACTATTACTAGGACTAGTACTAAAACTAGACTTGAGTGCCGAACCAAAATATTCTCATTATCATTGCCTGAAGCATTTCATTGCAACCTTATCATCATCACTGCTACTTTGACATTAATGGCCTCAGTTGATCTCTTGACCTTGTTGAAATCAATGACAACTTCCTCCAACATACAATAAACCTTTAGCATCAACATCTTCAACCATCTTGACAACTTTGGTGTTTTCTTCCTTATCATGGAGAACTAGCTCAACATTTTTTAAGTTACCACCATATTCTTCTTCAAGCACTTACTATAGAAATTCCATCTCTGATACCATTATAAAAAGAGACTTGATGCAAAGAAGAAGCACAGGAAGTAGAACTTTCTACTAAGATAATTCTCACATATATGCACAAGGAAAATAGAGAGAAGAATAAACATAATGAATACAAGAGAAGTGATCCAATGAATAATTGATTATTGAATCAATGACTTGATTTATTATTACAATACTAATACATCCTTATAAAGGAAAATTAAGTTGGTGGAAGACAACTCATGCTAGCTCGTAAATCAGACTCACCAAATATGATAAACCCATGATAGGTGGCTAAAGCACTTCCCAAATAAGTAAAGGACCTCGCGAATTAACTAAAGCATGAGTCGGTAGTCATGTATGATGGAAAAACATGCTAATCCTGGAATATGGAGATAAAATAATGGAGGATTGGTTGACAACAAAAGATAAAAGTTTCCTAGTTGACCAGCTTTACCTTATCCATAGAAAAGCTAGATAAAAGAAGAATAAAGACAAAATGGATCAATGTTACCATGTGTAATTTCAAACACTAGAATCTATCTCCTAATTAGGGGTGTATTTATGCTTTAGTTATTATGATTTTATTTTCATTTTAGTAGCATTAATGATTTGAAATGGATCAATATATAATTTCTCATATATATGGGTGCTTTATGGGTGGATATATTGGATGAATTGGCTTGTAGGGGCCATTTTAGGGGCAGGTCTTACATTTGAAATTTGGGGTAAAAAAACATCTGAAACCTTCAAGAGTCATTTTGAGGGATTAAATGCATTTTTTGGTCCAAACCATACTTGTAACCAATATTCCGCATTATACGCACTGAGACCTTTTCAACAGTGCGAGAATCAACTCAATCACAATTTGCATGAGGAAGTTATACCTCCCGAAAGTTGACCTATCCAGTTGACCACCATGGTACTGAGTGGGATCCACTTCTACTCTCATTTCCCACACATCTGAGGATAGTTATGTGTATGCTTTCAAGAACATTCTAAAAGTTTCGAAAACCTATCCATGATCAGAAGTTGAGGTATGTAGAAACCCTAAAATTAACCCTACAGGGTTATCGAGCTATGTTAAATGTCGAGTCGTTAGGAGAAGAAGGAGTTTTGGTCCTTTGATGTTATGCATCGTTCCATAGTTGAGTAACAACATAGGAGTGGATAGTAGACAAGAATGGAGAATATAGGAGATATTGTGGTGTTCATTTTGTCCGTAGAGTCATAAGTAACTCTATAGAGTGTACCACTTTCTTTGTATTTGTATTGTATATAGGAGAAGAAAAGAGCAATGCATAGTCCTCATTTCTAGCTAGGTTTTCCACCATAGTTTGTTTTTCTAGGGTATATCTTGTGTTATTTGTGTGGATTGTGTATTTATTTTCTCTAGTTATTTTTCTTTCAATCCCATTTATTTAATAAACTGATAAAACCAAACTTTGTTGTAAGATCTATTGTGACAAACTATTCCACTAGAATATCCACAAATTTTACGGATTATATTGGTATCGAAGCAATTTTCGTTGGCGTTTTGTGGGAAACTGTAGGATCTAGTAGCTGAATAAAGAAAATCGTCAAACATTATCCATAGTAGAAGAGTCTGTTCAAGGACCAATAGATGATTATGAGGAATAATTTACAAAGTAGGAAATTTGAGTTGTTGATATCTCACATAACATTTCAATCCTCATGGAAGCTCTAGAGAGAAAGTTTGTACCTTACCGTGATTTGATAAGCTCTAACTCAAAGTTCGAACCAGAGGGGAAATCAAATGATAAAATCGATCTAGAAAAGGAATCGACAAAATAGCTCGAAAAAAAGCAGTTGAATTCCAATACCAATATTCCTTTCTAGTCTCTCTTCAAGATAGAAGCGAAGGTCGATATCAAGTCGTACAAAGGTGATATTGATGCTTTAAAATTGAATCATTGGTTGCAACAATTAGATGTTTTATTTTGGTTGCAACAATTAGAGAAAAATATCTCATTTGTCCAACTGAATTTAGAGGGCCATGCATTGACATAGTGGGAAAGCACACAAAAGCACTTAGGTTGGAGAGTGATATGCCATTAACTATACAGAAGGAATTTAAAATTCTTATCAAGTCATAGTTCTACCCTATTGGACTCTGTAAAGGGATAGTGGATCCATTTACATCACTTCAGGTAAAGGAAAGGGCATAGTGTGCAAGAATACACCACCAAGTTCAGGAAGATGGCTATCATGTTGGGTATCTCGCCCAAGAATCCACATGAACTCCTCGAGTATCTAGGGGGTTTTCATAGTTACATATGGAGGAAGGTGATGATCTTCAATCCCAAGTCAATTGATGAAGCCTATGTACAAGTACAATACCCAGAAAACATAAGCAAGAAGAAAGGATAGTCTAGCAATTCAAAACAGAAAGACATCCAAGATGCTACCAAGGAGGGAAAGAAGAAGTGGAAGGGAAAGGAGAACAAAACTAGAGCCATGGCACATCAGTGAAAGGATCCAAAAAACCATTGTAACCACTACAACATTGATGGCCATGCCACAAATAAGTGTTGGAAGTTACATCCTTAGCTAAACCAAAAGAACTGGAAGAAGAATTCCAAGAAGAAAAACCTTCTAGCCGTGGGGTCAAGAAAGGAGTCAGAAAGCATCTCGGATATGGACGATAAGATTATATGTAAAACAATGTAGAAGGAGGTGAATCCAAGTATTCTTCACC
Organism: Pseudotsuga menziesii; assembly: GCA_001517045.1. Taxonomy (NCBI): domain Eukaryota; kingdom Viridiplantae; phylum Streptophyta; class Pinopsida; order Pinales; family Pinaceae; genus Pseudotsuga; species Pseudotsuga menziesii. Next base: position 622,952 of record LPNX010247800.1, on the reverse strand, counting down.
CTAATAAAGAGAAAGAGATGATCAAACTCTTCCACATTGAAGGTCTAGGTCAAGAAGGCCAATATTGATGCTCTATTAAATTTTAGTTCACGAGAAAAGTTCGTAGCAGAGGATTTTAGTATATAAGCTAGGATTCAAAGTACATGATCATCCCATTACCTACCCATTAGGATGGTAAATAAATGTGCATAACTCAGAGTCACGAAACAATGTGATATTAAGTTTTTCATAAGTGCAAAGTATATAAATGAAGTTGAAGTAGACGTAGTAACCCTTGATGTTTGTGGTGTAGTGTTTGGAAGCCCCTACATGTTTATGAGGGATGCGATATTCATGAGAAGATCCAACCAATACCACTTGATCAAGGATGGAAAATCCTTCATCATCAACTTGCACAAAGGTAAATCTTAGATCTCTCTCATAAGTTCTAACCATGGGAAAACTAATCGATTCAAGTAGGAAGTTTGTATTGTTTTTATTAAGACAAAATCAATAAGAAGATGTAATGATAAAAGTGAAGGAATCCTTGGAGGGATGTACCAAAGAGTAGAAACACCAATTGGATAACCTTTTTTAGGCCCATACAAAGAATTGTTCTAAGATCCTAAGGGTCTACTTCCTAGGAGGGATGTAGAGCATGGTATACATTTATTGTTGTATTTTTTCATTACCAAACATCAGACTAAACATACAATCTGTCATAGAAGAAAATGAAGTGAATAAGCAATTGCATTAGTTGTTGGAGCAAGGCATGATCTGACCAAGAACCTCACCTTGTGGATCACCTATTATCAAAATATCCAAGAAGGATGGAACTTGGAGGATGTGCATTGAACAAGACCACACTCAAGAATTGTTACACCCTGCCAAGGATCAATGATTTTTTGGACCAATTGCAACATGTCAAGTACTTCACCAAGTTAATGGATCTCAAATCAGGATACCACCAGGTGTGAGTGAAGGAATAACACACCTAGAAGACCACCTTCAAGACTAGGAAATGTCTATATGTATGGTTAGTAATTCGTTTGGTTTAGGAAATGCACCAATTACATTTATTTGTTTGGAGAATGATGTATTACTTCATTTCTTAGATTTGTTTATTATAGTATATTTAGATGACATAATGGTTTATAGTGCTACATGGGAAGATAATATATTACATCTCAAGTAGGTGCTAAAGACTCTGAAAAATCACTAATCGATGGCTAATTTGAAGAAATGTGAGTTCACCTAGCAGTCATTTGTGTATTTGGTGTATGTGATCAATAGAGGGGAACTCAAGATTGATCCTACAATAATGGAATCCATCACTAAGTGGCCAACTACAATAAATGTCACTAAATTTAGGATATTTTGGGGGGAAACACAATACTTTCAAAAGCTCATACCGTTGGCCTACTGTTCCTCACTATCGCAACCCAGGTTCAACAACAACACACTACCAACAAAACACCCAAAGGCATCGTCCTGACAGATCAAGCTCAGCCAGCAACACCTGTGAGGCAAGTGCAGTCTCACCCGAGATATCTTAATGTGTAACTTCCAGAACCATGTTTCTGCAGTTGGCGAGGGATTACATTCCCTTGGTGCGAGGTCAAGGTGCTCGACAGAGTTGGAAGGATGGAGTCTTTTACTACTCGACAATGGCACAACAGTGTGACACAGCCGTCATGTGACACAACCTTGTCCTTGTCAACTTAAAAACTGATGCAACTATGTGATGCAACTGATTCCTTAAATGTAAATGACAATGAGGCGATTGTATTTCAACCTTAACAATATTTTAACATGAAATAACACCAAGTGCTTGACAATGTTTTAATCATTCATTCATTCACTGCTTTTATCAATATTGTGACATTCATTCAATAAATAATCATAAACAATGCAATATAATCAAACATTCAACATTAACCGTTAAAAATTCAATATTTGACATTCACCGACACAGAAAATAACGTGGAAACCCATATGGGAAAAACCACTAAGGTGCTCTTTATCTAGCATGAGAAATATATGGCACCTTGCAGTATGCGACTTGTAGACTGTTTTGAGATATGTCTATTTATCTTAGACTCTTCTTGCTCTCATGCTCTCTCTTTTATGATTTTCTTCTATCTACTCCTATTGATCCGCACATATCCTGGATCGACTCTTCTACTCTACTATCTGCGCACTCAGCTGCAGAATGACTCTACAAAATGATCTGCGCTCACAACTGCAGATCTGTGGATCAACATCCTTCTACTATCATACTTCTCTTTGATCTCTTCTTGCTATTCTCCTAACTGACTAGCTAAACCTTATAAAGAACAGGTTCCTCCTACTTATAGTTTCTACAAGACCGTGCAGGGTCGATAGAGTACAACTCAGTTATTACAGTCATAACTAGCCACAAAATATCTTCTATTACATTAATGATAGGCCATACTGGACAAAAAACATCCTGCATTACATTAATCGTAGGCCATAACTAGCCACGAAAACGCCTTTCATTCTACATGTACAGGTCCTAACTAGCCACAAAATCCCGTCCTTTAGTCTTCCGTCGAATCGAACTCCTACGGTATTCTAACCTACTACTTCCCAACCTTTACTCTTCTACCTGCCACACTTCCAACAACTCTAGGTTCATTTTTCCTCCGTCACACCATTCCTTGTCGCAGATTTCTATGTTTTGCACTTCCTTTTCGTCCTTTTCCTTCTTTTACCCCATCATGTGCCTGCTTTTACTCTTGTGCTTGCACTTCGGGTTCTTCCTTGTGCTCTTTCCTATCCCAACAGGCCCCCAACACTCACATGTGGATCATCCCGAGCCACTAAGAAGGGTTCATGGTTCCGATGCAGGTTGTTCCACAAGACCAACCTTGTCTTAAAATTCCTTCAAAATTCCTTGTACCTGGGCAAATTCTTTCCTAACCTCCTCTGCTTGCTTCTATAGTTGTTCCACATGGTCAGAACTGATATGTTTCGACAGTACTTATTCCAATGCCTGAGTTAGTTGCTGGAGTTTCTGTTGTACAGGATGAATAAGCCCTGTAACTCTTTCTGCCTCGGATTGGTGCACTATCACCACATCATTCCCACTCTACTCCTTGTCGCGCAAAGTTTTTACTTCCTTCTGCAATTGCTTCAGCTCAACACCCTTTGCAATCTTCTCTCTTATCGGTAGCTTCTTCATGTCTACCTTGACCGTGGCTATTTCCAGCTCAGCTTGTAGCGCTCCCTCTGCGAACTTCGGCACTGTCTCATCTTCCAAGAGTAGTTCCCAAGTTGTTGAAACTGCTTCTATCGCTTCTATACATAGATTTTCTCCTTCTTTGATCCTTTCAACAACCTTAGATGTTGTTTTTCAGCGCTCTTCAATCACCTCAAGAGGTGTTCTTGGTTGTTGTTTCACTTTGAGTTCCTCAACCTGTTTCCTTAGGTCTGTCGCAATCCTTGATAACCGATTGAATTTTCTAGCTGCATCTTCGTCTTCCTATCCTTCTTCCACAGGGAACTCTGTGATCACACTTTTTATGGCTTCAGCTAGTGCAAGCCTACTTTGTTCCTACGCCTCAATATCTTGATCCTTTCCCTTAGGAGGACCTTGCGCTCTTTCGCCTTCCTTGTCTTCTTTGTGTCCTGGTAAGCAAGAGCATTTTCTATGATGCGGAGTTCTGTCACGGCCGCATGCTGAACAACATATACTTTGGACAATGCTAGCTTCAAAAAATATAGTGTTAATGTCCCCATTTCTTAGATAACGTCATCATATTCTTTTGTACTTGATTCCAGTGCTTGCGCTTTTAATTCGATCTTGAGGGGTAGCAACAGCAGTGGCATAGCTAATGTATCACCAGGATCAATGACGTATGTCTCAGCTTCGACTGTGGTCTTTACTTCATTGATAGCCTCAGTGAGCTTATTAACATGGTCAGTGAGCTTGTTGGCCACTTGCATATGCTGTGTACTTAGAACTCAAGGCTGGTATTTGCTACTTCTGCGACAACGTCTGCAAGCAAGCCAATGTCCTCCTTATCTAAGCTGGCTGTATTAGTTGTTTTATCATCTTTTCGTTTCTTGTGCTCATGCGCATGCTCCTGTTCTTTTTCTCTCCATTGGTTCTGCACATCCTCATCGGTAGGTGTGTCTTCTACATCATCTTGATGAGAGCCAGCATCATCGTCGTTGTTGTATTCATATTCATATGAGCTTAGTGACTGGTTATCTTGTGTGTCTCCCCCATCATTTCCTGGGTCCTCATCTTGGCCATTTCCTTGGTCGTTGCCCTGGTTATTTCCTTGGTTTATTTCCACGTCGACCGGGACGTGCCATTCCTCACGCCAGTCCTGGATGGTTGCTTCCACATCTAAGTCAGCAATCATAAAAGGTGGTCGGTGTGCTTGCTTTGCAGGATCTTGCCGCGGATCTAAGATAATATTGTGGACACCAGCTTGGAATTTTATGAAGGATGCATACTTCTTGACGGCCGCAACGCGTAGTCTATGCTAACGTTTAATTATGTCTCTGAGTGATTACGCATGCAAAAAGAACTATATGTTATTCTCCTTCTGTCGGATCCTGTCTTCCTTGTCCTCCTAGAGGTTCTGATACTTGGCACCATGGAAAAGTACTGGGATATCCTGCGGCTGGTAATCTGGTGGGTTTGACCAAAGCACAAAATAAATTAAAATCAGGAGCCAGAAGTAGTATAATTTTGTCTTAGGTTCCTCCCACACTTGCTTGGCATCCTCGGCCAGCCCATTCAACAAGTACCGCGACCATTTGAACACCACTCCTGCCCTGCACTGCTCTGCCAGTGTACTCAGTTGGATGCATCTTGCGCAACAACTTGCAAGAAAATATATTTGTGGCTAACCTCACGGTGTTGTCAGTTATAGAGGAAATGAGGAATCCTCTATTTGCGCTTTGGAGGTCATATTTTTTCTTCATCTTCGTCGTATCTCTGTTTACGCGTAGATATGGAGTAGGGTCATGTCCTTGACATGGTAGACCTGTTATTAACGAAATGAGCTCAACATCAACAACATATGGCTTGTCGAGCCATAGATAGCCTCCATGGAAAGAGACCAGGAGCTGTCGCACATATGTGCTTACCTGTGTACTCCGACCAAAATGTGGCATTATTAGCAAGTTCAGCAGGCCTGCACTTTCTATACCTCGAGCCCATTGCATTGGAACTACTAGTTGTGGCTCAGGTGGCACAGCTGGAAGCGTGACCATGTAGTTTTTTCTTTCCAAGTCGTCTTGCTTCCGAGTATCAATATCTTCAAAATGTAGTTTGATCAGCTTCAGGATTGTGTTCATCAATAGCAGCACTTCAACAGGGATCTGGGGTGCCACCAAGGAGGAGGGCGCTTTCATTGGAAGTTTTACCTTAGGCACCTCTAGTCTCCATGGCCAAACATAGGGAGGTAATAGGTTCCGCTCTTCTATGGTGGCATTCATGTCTTTGCATGGTGGTGATGCTGGTGCTTCCTCCACAGGTATGTCCTCAGTAGTTATGTCCTCAATGGCCTTATGCTTCTTTGATAACTTTCGTACTCTGACCCAAGGCGCTGATGATTCTGGGATGTCCTTGTCTGACGCAAACATTCGAGGACCTGTAACTGGTATATCAACTGGTGTATTTTGAACCAGGGCCGACGCAGAGGTCGAAGTAGGGGTCGAAGCGGCAACTGAAACTGTTTGTGGATTTACCCACACCATTGTCTCTGGTTCTTCCTCTTTTTGATGTACTTTTGGCGACGTAATTTCCTCCACAATCGGGCAAGGTGAGGCGATAGTAACGTCAGACTGCTCACTAGTGCTGGAAATGGAAATGACCATTAGCTTCGACTCTCTCAATCAAAATCTCTGGTTCACTCTTCTTCTCTCTATGCAAGTAAAAGGATTCTTGACGACAAAGGCTCATATTTATAGGAATGTGCTTGTCTTGCATTTGATCATTCTTTGGCAGATCGATGTCTTGTCAATCACATGGGATTCTCCTTTGATTGGTTTCCAAATTAACTCATGTACTCGATTTTTCAGTTGTACCTGTCAGGACAGTTATGGCATGTACGACAAATGGGACCAAAAAACATGCTGTCATTCTCCTTGAATTTGTCGAATTAATGACACTTCGTTGTCATAACCACCTAAATATTTCTGGGTATCCATGATTTAATGATGTCCAACTGTCATTCCCTCTCTTATTGCGATTTACATGCTCCCGTCGCAGACATGCGACAGAGCAATTTCCTTTCCTCTTTTCTCTCTTACTCTCTTTTTTTTTAACTTCCTGCCTTACCCAGGCATGTCACAACCATCATAGTAAGGTTTCAGGCGGCTACCATTGATCATTCCTATGATGGGCGTTCCATCTAGCTTGTGCAGTTTTACTACGCCTACGTTAGTGATATGTGCGACCACATATGGCCCTAGCCAATGCGTCTTCAGTTTTCCTGGATGCTTAAAAAATTTGTTGTCGTACAACAAAAGAAGTCCTCTGACTTTGAAATTCTTGGTTCTAATATGGCGATCATGCCATGCTTTCAGCTTTTGCTTCTCTATGTTTTGATGAAATCCTGTGATAAATCATTCTTATTCCATCTAAACAAGATGCAACAACCTTTCCTCGATGACATCCACATCTGTCATTTCCGTTAGTGCAGTAATTCTTAGTCTCAGCACAATATACTCCATCGAGACAACATATTCTTTCCCATAGACCAGTATGAATGGAGTTTTCCCTGTCAGTTGCTAACAAGTCATGCGGTATGCCCATAGCACAGCTGAAACTTTTTTATCCCAATCATCTCGGTGCACATTGCATACTTTGGTTAATGCATTCTCTAGGATCTTATTGAATTCTTCAACTATTCCATTCACCTGAGGATGATAGGGTGTCATCTTTCTATGCTGAATCTAGAATTTTGTGGTAAGCTCATCAATCATTTTGTTAACAAAGTGTGTACCTTGGTCTCTTAGTAGAATTTTCGGGCAACCAAATCTAGTCACCACGTTTTCAAATAAAAACTTCGCTGCAGTCACATCGGTACATCCTTTAGAGGCACGAATTCATCCCATCTTGTTAAATAGTATGTCGTTGTGATAATGTAGCATGCTCTAGTCCTTTTCTCGACAGACTGATAGGACCAACAAAGTCAACATCCCATTTATCAAATGCTTGAAGGGTTATCTGTGGCACAAGCAACATCACATCGCGGCGCGATGATTTTCTTGTCCTCTGGAAAACATCACACTGTCAGCAAAAGCTCTTGGTATCCATATGTATAGTCAGCCACCATAATCCATCTTGCAATATCTTGTGCACAGTTTCCTTTCCAGCGTAGTGTCCTCCTGTGACACCGGCATGCGTTTCACTCATTACCCAATGTCGTTCATGGTCAAAGACACAACGTCGCAATATTTCATCAGGGCCCATCTTGTATAGGTGTCTCACAATCAATGTATAATCAGAGGCTTTGATGACCAAATGTTTCTTTTGTACAATGGTGAGCCCTTCAGGCGCATAGCCTGTGCTCAGGAAGTGGATGACAATGTTAAACTCCTTATTATGATAATCAATCATGGTGACCGCAAATAGTTGCGCGTCGGCCAAGTTATCCTCCATATTGGTTGGTTCTTCATCACTTTCTATCCTCGACAGGTGATTAGGTCCCACATTCAGTCGACTAGGTTTAACAATGACTTCAAAGTCAAATTCTTGAAACAAAAGAAGCCATCTACAGATCTTCCCCCCCAACACTGGCTTGTTGACCATGTATTTTAATGAGGAATGATCAGTGTACATTTTAAAATGTCCACCCAATAAATAGTGTCTGAATTTCTATAGCACATAGACCATGGTGAGGCCTTCTTTCTCTGTCATTGAAAATTTTCTACTAGCAAAAGCAATAGGGTGGTCCAGCGCACCCTCACCCGGTTGTGTCAAGACTATGCCGAGCGCTATAGATAATGCGTCGACATGAACATGGAACTGCTTCTTCCAGTTGTGAAATACAAGTATTGGCACAATGGCCATCTTGTTCTTTAATTTGTCTAAGCTTTCCTGACAAGATTCAATCGACTAGAACTTCGCATCTTTCTTCAATAGTTTCTCCATAGGTGTAGTTATCTTGGCATGCCCTATGATGAATTTCCTTTAGTATCCTGTGTGTCCTAACACTGATATGAGTTGCGTGACTGATGTAGGTGGTGGCAAGTCAAGGATAATCACAACTTTCACTGGGTCGACAAAAATTCTGTCGCGACACACGACATGCCCCAACAACACACCAAATGGTGCGCCAAAAATACATTTCTTTGAATTAAGCGCGATATGATACTAGTGACAGCGGCCCAACACCATGCACAAACTCTCAATATGGTCTCTTCCTAGACCAAACACAGTCCAATCATCAAAGTAGACATCAAGAAAGTTATGTATGAAATATTTAAAAGCAGAAACTACTATTCTAGAAAAAATAGCATGTGTGTTCTTGAGTCCAAAGGGCATTACTATATACTGGTAGCATCCCCATTCTGTGACGAAGGTAATTTAGTGTCACACTTGATGATAAGTAGAGAATTCATCGGTGAATGAATACATCTCCTTCCCTTCGACGCTTTCTAGTACTTCATCCATGAATGGTGTCACTATTTGATCGGTTTAGCATATGGTTTCAGGGGTATTTTCATCTCTCCTAGATCACCAACTATTCCCTTCGTCTCTGCGAAATTGGTAGGGAATAGGTCTTGAAACTCATGCAACAAGTCTGTTATCTTTGATACCGTCTCAGCGTCCCAATAATCTCCTATATTGGTGAACTTCGGGTTCTCCGGCGAGCCAATGTTCACTTTCTTGATTTTCAACGGCTTAAGGAACTGGTCGCTCGAAATACCACTTCCTTCGAATTCGTGCATGCCCTCTGACTTTGGTATGTTTATGTTAGTTGGATCATCATCTGGTTCTCCAGCCATATTGTAACAATCCATCCATTGCTGGATGGTTGCGATGCACTGGTGGGAACTCAACACTTCGATAGGGATTTCACCGAATATCTTTTCCTTAGTCACTTGAAGCGCACATCAAATTTTGGCTGCTCATCAACAAATGCAAAGGTGTGCGCGAATTGTTTAACCACCTCGTCCCAATCCTAAGTTCCTTGTCGCAACTCTATGGATGTATACCAGCCTCTAGGTGTCATTCCCAAGGTGTGAATGAAATGATGGACCCATTCCTATCGTGGGTATTCTACAAATTCTATGCGACACTGATTAATGTGTTCGACAGGGATTGACAAGCGTGTGTAATTCTTATCCGAAAAGGTGACTTCTTCACTGAATCTAACTTCCATCAACCTTCTACACTGTGGCCATTTTGATAAGGATTGCTTATGCCTACCCCACCATCTAGCGGGCATAGCCTTCAATACATACTCTAATGCAGACAAGCGTTGCGGTTCTATTACCAGTCTTTCAAATCCGCTTAGGAAGGTCACAAGATTAGGTAATCCCTCATATGTGGGTAATTCCCTCAATTGATTCCCCACCCGATGCACATAATGGGTAACTATGGTGCGTCTCTGCATAGATACTTCATGTGATCTATTTTTCCAATTCTCCAATGCCTCTCCTGAATATGATGTGCATGAAACAGTACTCCTCCAAATCAGGTTTCCATCTGCTGTAGGATTTACATAATTATCTATTGGAGCGCTGATATTATAGATATGGTCTAGATAGTCACCTTGTCTTTCACTATAGACTGGTTCGACATACCTCTATCCCTCCAGGGAATCAATGTGCGACACTACCCTCATCTCATCATCCTTGAATGATAGGATTATTATCTTGAAGTTTATAATGGTTTGATTATCTATGGCCCAATCTATCCCTAGAAGCGTGGGATATGGTTTTGTGTCGTCAACAATGTTGATGACTTCAAAGTTTGTGGATGTGCACAGTCCCTCAATGTCGACAGGAACTTGAATCAACCTACCAACTGGTAAGACCTTTGCTTGATTTACAAGCCTCAACTGGACAGGGGACCAGTCTAAGCACGACTTTCCCATTCTCTCCTAACTATGTCGTTTTAGAATATTGATGTCCAATCCCAAATCAAGAATAAGGTAATCCATGTCATAGTCCCCTATCTACATAGTCATTCTTAACTCGTGCCTTGTTTTAAATTTATTTTTGGCATGGTTAACCCTTCTTTCAAGTTGCGACTCGACTGGTGTTTCTTCTACCAGTGCATGTAGTTCTGTGATAACATATTTATCATGGAGCAATGCTAAGAAACTTGAAAGAAATGGCTTAAGATTACTAACCTTTCTTGGAGCTTGCTTCTCGAAGATCTCTTGGAAGCGTTTAGGAATCTCCCTGACTTCGGCTAAGGTCAATGGTTGTTCTGAATCAACAAACTCTGGTCACACGTCCAAAAATACTTGCTTCTGGTTTTGAACATCGAATGTGTTGCTGCTGCAAGATTTCCCAAAAATATTTTTTAAGATATTTTTTGGCCCCCTTTTGAAGATCTTAGTTTTCCTTTGCTTTGATTGTCTTTTTTATTTTCTTGTCCATCATGAATTTTCAAATTCTTCATTTTCCACCAAAGATGAAAGTCAAATTTTGATCCGCAGCAGCGGACAATTTCTTAGTTTCGAGCCGCTATAGCGGACTCTTCTTTGTTTTCAAGCCGCTACAGTGAGCCTTTCCCAACTTGCGAGCCGAAATGACAGGTGTCTTTTTCTCTCACCGTCATTTTAGAGGAAGGTTGTTCATGATCGGGCCGCTACGGTGGGTATCTTTTTGTCTTATGCTTCGATTTTCATCTACTCCCGCTATGTCGACGAGTTGTTCAAGTTGCATCCTCTACGGTGACGAGTTTTTCATTGGCATTCGATTTAAGTCCCCGAGAGCCGCTACGACGGACGTTTCCTTTATTATGAGACACTACAGCGGGTACTTTTCTGACTTTGCGAGCCGTCATCTGTTTACTCCCGCTATGACAGAGAGCTGTGTAAGTCATGCCCGCTACGGGGGTGGACTTCGAGGTTCATTTCATTTGACATCTGGGAGCCGTTACGGCGAAAGTATCCTCATGTTTGACCCGCTACAGCGGGGTGTTGTACATATTTTATTACAGAGGTTGTTCGATACAGTGTTGTGGAAAACATGTTGGGTTTCGAGCTGTTGTTGCGGATGGATCGTTGTTTTCTCTTCGATGTGTTTTATCGTCGAGTCGTAAGGAGATCGCGAGAGAATTTTGGATTTCGAGCCACTGTTGCGGATGTGTGTTGAGTTTCGGGATGCTGTTGCGGGGATTTTCCCATGATGACTTAAGTCTTCGGCCCGCGGTTGGTTGGCACCAACAATGTTTTTGGGTTCACATGTGCGAGTGAATTAGGGGTTTTTACAGCCTTAGAAGCCTTTTTATTTGCCCATTTCAATTGGTTTTTACCTTGTTGTTTTTACGGAGTTCGGTGAGCTTGGAGAATGCTTCCCGTTTGAAGTTATCTGCACGGTTTCCTTGGTGGAGATCACGTGGCTCACACTCGTTAGTTATTTGCAGCTGTGTGGTGCTAGTATTGCTTGGACAGGTAGGTTTTCTTATGTTTTTTCCCAGTAAATGATTTGTTAAGGCTTGCAACTATCTGTCGTTGTTGGTGGTTAGGTTGGCCGGGTGTATAAAGGAGTTTTGTTTCTCGTTGTCTTTTAGGTCAGGCTATCACCATGTTTGTCCCTAGTAAGTCACCCAAGCCCTATGCGGGCGATAGTATGGGAATCAATTTCTTTTTTCTGTGTAGAGCCCATAGGTGGAAGATCCTTAGGTATCAATTGTGGGATTTGTGGCATTGTTTTAACCTAGGGCATGCCCACCATTTTTTGTTTCTTCGAAGCTTTGTTGCTCCTATGAGAGAGGCAGTTTCTGACGCTGAGTGGGGGGTTTTTTGCTGATAAGGAAGAAGAGAGCAGGGGGGTTTTGCCCGCATAGTTTTCTTTTAGTTGTAACCTTGACCTGTGGCTTGTATTGTGGGTTTTAATGGATGAAACTAACATGGTAAATAAATTTATTTTTTATGCTGCGGTGATGTATACATAGTTGGTTTCACTTACATTTATCATATGGATACTAAGACAAGTTTTTTTTGCAGGAACTGTTTACTGCCGAAGCCATGCCGAAGAAGGCCCAGGAAGAAGCTCAAAATCACTAAGAGTGAGTTTGACAAAGATATTGTTGAAGTCCCACCTGCGGTAAAAGTCGAGACACTATACAAAGACACTAAATCAGTTACAGGGGCAAAGCCTGAGTTGAAATGGGGCCAGATCTATCTTCTGATGGCTAAGAGGAAAGTGCCAGAAGCTAGATTGGGAGATCTAGCTCTGTACGAAAATATTTTGAGGTATGGGTTAACCAAAATAGCCATTAGGCCAGAGGTTTTTCCATGCGAGGAGGTCATTGGATGATTGTTGCCAAAAATAGACACAGTAGGGATGTTAATAAATAATGAAGAGGGAAAGTCTATTGCATCATTTGCACCGACATTCATTTCGAAAGCATACAGTCTACCAGAAGTGGAAATAAGTGTGACAACAGATTGGGTCAAGATTCTTAAATTTGACTATACAAACACAATAAAGGGGATGATGATTGAGGGAAAGATACTCAGACATAAGCAGTCAGGAGAATATGAAACAAATAATCTTTGAACCCCATTTAGAATAGTAGCATTGATGTTAAGTAGAGTGTATGGTAGGTCTGATGGAAAAACATATAATTTTGGTTGGATCCCCCTTATGTATTATGTAGCCATGGAAGGAACAATTTTTAACTGGGCAGATATATCTACTAGAAACTTGTCCAAAGGTATCAGGGCAACCCACAAAGGTTTAAAGCATAACAAATCAAAATTCTTTATGTCATCCTTCTTGATAGATTGTATACTCTATAGGCACTGATTTGACAAGCTAAATTGTGTATGGATAGAGGGAAAGCTCCTATTTACATTGCATATCAAATGATGGGAGCCCACAAATATCACAATCATTATCAGTTAATTTGTGAAGAATTCATAAGGCCCCTATATAGGTTAATATTTTTAGAAGACTGTCCATGTCTTCCAGAAGGAGCAGTAGAGTCTATAAAAGAATATGGTGACTATTTTTTCACCAAGGAGGGCACTTATCTTAGAATGTATGGAGGCACCAGAGCACCCTCCCTGTTGCCCAAGTATGCAACAGACTACATAGTCCTGAAGGAGGAAGTCAGACAAGTATTCCTAGATGATTTTGGAAGCCATTTTTTCGATATTAAGAAAGATTTTTTCCCACCAGTACCTTTTTACGTGGGAAGTTACAAGTTCAACAAAGTCAAAAGCACTCTGGATTTCATCAAAGAGCTGGAAATATTTCACTTTGGGGAGATAAGCTTCCACATGAATGATTCACAAGGAAAGGTGGCAGCTCACAAGGTAAATTTTGAGTATGCGGACTACATAGACAAAGAAGAGCAAGTATTCAGAAATGTCTACAGTATGGCAGCCTTGAGGAAGAGGTTGAAAGGAAAGGCATTTGGAGCTAATGGAAGTAGCAGCAATAACCCAAAGCCAAACGAAGGAGATGAGGAAGCTGCAAAGAAAGCACAAGAAGAAAGTACTTAGAGGCTTGTAGCAGGGGCGAAGAAGTTGTTGGAAGAAGAGGCACAAAGAGATAGAGAAGAAGCTGCCAAAAAGAAGAGCAAAGAAGCTATTTTGAAGAAAATGGCAGAGTGGGAGAAAGCCTTGGCTAAAGGAGATTCAATATCTTATCAAGGAATGCAGGATAAAAGAGGGCTTTCAGAAGGGAAATACTAGCATAATGAAGAAGTTCAAGGTAGAGGAGGTTGAGAGGAAAGCCATGTGTAGGATAATCCAAAGAACCTACCGGCCACATCTAGCAGCATCTTTACAGGGGGTAATGTGCCCATAGCTGAAATGGGGCTTGTACCCTTTACACCATCAAATCAATATGATGTGGGATGTTTAGGGGATATTCATTTTGATCCCAAAATGAAATCTATTACATGGAGGACGGAGAAAACTTTGAAGGTGGGAACTCAGCTAGCGGTAACCACAGTGACAGAGAGAATAGTCATGAAAAATGTAGAAGAGCACCCGGAGGAATTGGCTTCTATGGGCATTGCAAATGCCTATGCAAATGCTCACAATGTGGACAGGATTATGGAAAATATTGAACAATACAAGGGAAATATGGTCGAAATGAAAGAAGTGTTGAGGAGAGAAGAAAAGGTAGGAAGAGAATCCAAAAGAAAATATGAGGCTACCTTATCATATTTTGAAAGGATTCAGCAGAGACATCAAGTCTTAGAAGTAGAATGGGACAATTTGAAATCATCAAATGAAGAGTTGAGCAAGGAGAAAGGAAGTTTGGAAAATAAAGTGGTAGAGTTGGAGATGTAGAAGACTACTGCTGAGGGGAAATCCAAGCACTATGAAAACCAAGTAGCAACATTGGAGGCCCAAAAGGCTTCACTGGAAGTTTTATTAAAAGTAGAAAATTAGCAAAGAACCGATATTAAGCCATTGACGAAGCATTCCCTCATGCTCAGAAGTAAATTTATCAGATGCAGCTTCAAATAACAGAGGGGATGTTGAAAGTTTCGCAAGTAGAAACTAGGTTGGATGAGATTGTGAGTACAGCTTATTATTTTTTAGACAGGACCAAGGATATCCTGGAAATTCTTCAAGGACGTTTAACTTGGTTGGAAACAACCAAGGAACCTCCAGCTAATGCACCAATCAAAGACTTAGAGATAGTGAAGATGGAGTATGAATTGATAGAATTCGGGAGTAAAGCTGCAGAGGAATTGGTAAAGGCGGTCCGAAAGACTAAAGGTGCTTGTACATAATTTTGTAGAAAAGTGCTCACAAATTACAACCATTATCAAACATCTGCAAAGAAAAGGTTAGAATAATTACTTGAGCATGAAGAATTGTTGAAGCAATTGCAGGTTAGATGGCAGGAGGATGAATTGGGTATTTAGCTAGTTAAGGGTTTAGATGAGAAGGTGCTGAAAACTGTAATAGCCCAGGCAACAGTGAGAAATCATCTATTGGAAGATCAACTTGATTTGATTCTAGCCAGAGTGGAAAATATAAAAGGCCAAGCTTCCAAACATGAGATCACTATGAGATTCCTAGATCCATCAGGGTTTGAGACCACAATGACAGATGCAAATGTTTGGAATAAATTCATAAATGATGTGGCTGGGTCCACTTAGTATTTTGTTTTATTAATACATTGTAATACTTGCCTAAGCTAGCGAGTCCACTAGGAGACAAAGGCATTTTTTGTAACAGATTTGTAAAAGAAGCCCAAAGGGAAAGGGATACCAAGAGACATTTGAAATTGTATAAATAGAGATCAAGTCAATAGAGTAAGGGAGATTTTTTCATGCTATCTTTCTGAAAAATTATTGTAAAAAGAACTACTTCCTCTTATAATAAAGAAGTTATATTTTCTGCCGGAGAAGGCACTGTGAAGTCTCAAATGCATTTTGTAAATTGGTTGAATGTGGAATTACTTCTGTTTCAGCTTTTTCTACAAACAGTGAGATCGTTCTAACTTATGAATTATTTCCATGTTATGAATGGTTTCTTGTTTATTTTGTGAAACTTACGCAGTATATTGAGTAATGAATGTTTTAACTAACAATGAGATATCTCTTTGTTTATCTTTCTACTTACATTCATGTATTCTGAAATATGAACAACTATCTGTAATATTCTCAATGCATGATTTACAGTACATTACTCATCATTAATTACAATCTTGCTCCCTAGGGATAGGTTAGATAGAATTAGTTAGCATTAGCATAAGATGTTCTTTGTTTATGATTTAGAAGCGAAACAGGTAAGACGAGAGGTAAGAACCTGTGCATCACATTGTGAGCTCTTCGCTATCTCTATCAATTGCATTTAATTAGGAACTCGCATATCATACATAAACAAAAAATTAAAAAATACACTTAAACGGTGGACCGGGCTGCAACCGATAAAACAATCTTTAACCGTTACTTGACCTACGGTAGCTGGACCGCAAACCGGATGAATTCCCCATACCAAACAATAGCGAGCTGATTGGGAACGCTTATTGGGGAGAATCCCTACTGTTGTTACCTGGGATTTTCTAGGCCTCAACAATTTTGGCGCTAGAAGGAGGGCCACCGGTGCATGACTGGCCGAGGAAATTCATTTTCTTGAGAATACTCCACCGGTGACAGTTCTGAAATCAGTTTCCCTCAAAAATCTAGTCCTGAAGAAAAAGTCACAGAGTATTTCTATTCCATTGATAATGAGGTGGTTGATGATTTAAGAAGGATCACAAGGGAATATGCAAAGAAGATTGGGGGACTACCCAATATTCTAGCCTTGCCTAGAAGATAAGTGCGTAAGAAAGACCGTCCTTACTATGAGGATGCGGTGTTAGTGGAAGACTTTGAAGAACTGGTAGAAATAGCCTTGCAAGAAATTGTGCAACCTCTAAATCATTTGGGACCAGATTCCCCTCACCGCTCACCTTTTCAAACCCCTGTCCAGTCTCCTCCTCAATCTCTACTTAGAATCATGGAAAATGTGAAGGCAAATCAAACTCCTCCACCACTTGCTTGGAGGTCCAGATCCCCTCTAAATCTTACTCCTCCATTACATGCTATGCCTCAAAATTTTGATAAGGCATTGCCCAAGTTTGAACCAAATGAAGGAATTATAGTGGACGATCATTTGAAAAGTTTTTGTCTAGATTTAGAAGGTTTACAAGCAGCAGAGCATGAAGATGTAGTCTGCAGATTGTTCCCTCACACTCTCAAGGGAAAAGTAGCCTCATGGTATTTTTCCTTGCAGGAAAATTCAATTAAAAATTGGAATACCTTTGAGAGATTGTTTAGAAACAAATATGGAATCCAGAAAACCCATGCTGCTTTAATGAGAGGGTTGATTGCCCTAAAGAAAGAAAAGAAAGAAAGGGTGCATAACTTCACTCAGAGGTTTGCTTCCTACATGAATAACTTTGATGCAACTACAAAACCGATTGAGCACACCCTAATTGAGTATTACACCTCAGCTCTTGGGCCTGACCTAGCCATGTTTGTCAAAAGATCAGTTAATCCCACCTTAGTAGAGACTTATGAAGAAGTTGAGAAGGTGGAAGCTGAAATGGATATTATAGAAAAATATCCTATACAATCAGAAGAAAAAACTTATGGGAACAGAAAGCCTCTATTGTTAACTAAGCCTAATGATGAACGGTCACAGGAATTAGATGGTGTGGTAAAAATGATGCAGAAATTGTCAAATAGAGTAATTGATATGGAAAAGGATAAGGAGGCCCATAAACAATACACACCTTATTATAAAAAGAGAGATGATAATGGTCCACCCAAGCCTCCCTCTCATAGTCCCTCGGCTATGAATTTAACAGAGGTAGGAATGGAAAATTTCTATACATTCCATCAGCAGCCTCACTTTGAAAAAAATTGTCCACATTGGATAAATTCTATGACTTTAGTGATGAACCAGTTACTAGATTCCAAGTTGATAGAAACTGTGGATGAGAAAGAGAAAGGTCATGAATTGACAGAAACCCAAGAAGAAGACACTTTGGTTTTATGGGATTGTGTTTCCATGTTAAATATAGAGGATGAAGATATCACTGAGGAAGAAGAAATACGAGAAACGAATGTTACAAAAGGAGTCAGGGCTCATTGAAAGAGGATAACATGATACTGCCCAAGATAAAGAAACTTCAGGAAAACATGAAAAAAATAAGGAATAATATTCAAACTGTCAATATACCAGATTTTGTCATCTCAATCCAGAATCCCAAGATAGTCAATATGCCCGTGAAGTCTACGAAAAACAAAGTTGAGAATCTCAAGAAGAATTCCACTGAACATGAAATGGGATATGACATTGTAGAAGACATTAAAAATACTAAAGCAAACATCTCTTTGTTTGAAATGTGTAATCTACCCCAACAAAAAGAAAAGTCGTTGAAAGCACTTGAGACACCTATGAAGGAACCTCATAATGATAACTAGGAAGATGAAGAGATTGGTGAAACAAGTATAGGAGGAAAGTCTAAATATAGGACTCCAACATTCCTACTTACTTTTGAAATTTTCAATTACAACGTGCATAACTGTTTGGTGGACTCTAGAGCACCAGTGAATGTAATGCCACTTTCAGTTTGCAAGCAAATAAATGGTCAACCAAAGCCGACTATAGGACAGGTGGTCCAATTAGATAGGACTGCAGTGAAAGTGGTAGGAGAGATGGAAGATTTCCTGATACATTTATCAGCATATGAGAGGGTATGCAAGCATATAGACATTGTTGTAGCAGATATCTCGGATTCATATGGTTTGGTTTTGAGCCAGGATTGGTCAGCAAAATTGGAGGGATATTTTTCCTCATATTGGTCACATGTATGGTTACCTTATAAAGGTTTCCAAAATCACATAAAGGTGCTAAGGGAACCTCAGATGAAACAAAACATAACCCAGTTGGAAGGAAAAAATGAACTAGTTAATTCTGTTTTCGGAAACTATTTTCTTGAGCTTGAACCGGGAAATTATAAAGATGAAGAAGCCAATAATACATTAGATATCCATCCCGATCTCCTTCAGTTTTCACGGGTTGATAAGATTGATTGTAATATAGTAGAGTTAGTCTTAGATGTAGTTAGTAGTTCAAATTTAATAGGAGTAGAAAATTTTTGGATTCTTTATTTTGACAGTTCCAAAACCATCGAAGGATCAAGAGTTGGTTGTGTCATGATCGATCCAGAGAAAAATAAATATTTTCTTTAATGTAGATTAGAATTTGAGTGCACTAATAACACAGCTGAGTACGAAGCATTAGTCCAAGGACTAAAAAAGGCAATGGAATTAAAAGTAAAAAATCTAAAAGTATATGAATATTCCGAATCATTGTTAAACAAGTTCAAAACAAAATTCATTGCATATCACCACATTTTAAGGCCTATCAAAATTAAGTATGGGATTTATTAACAAATTTTGATGCATTCAATATCTTTTCAATTCCTAGAGTAAAAAATGTAGCAGCTGATTTGTTAGCTACTTCAGCTGCAAGGTTGGTACCTATGAATAACATATGTTTGATTGAATTGCTTTTCAAGCCTAATTCTATTCCAGAAAATATCACCAATATGAGGGTGTTTGATGATGATCAACAAATTTTGGAATGTCTAATGAATGATGAAACCTTCAAGGGAGCCAAAATAGATGATGAAGAACATCAAGCAAACCTCCAGAATGGAAACTTTATCCCTAAAGGAGTTTGAATGTTAGAACAAATGTTCGATATGGAAACCAAGTTTAGAAGACCAACAAATGTCAAGACACACAGTTTGTCTTTGCAGTTCGAATTGATAAATCTAGGGTCAAAGGTTGAACCCAAATATGTGAATTTAGGGAAGTGTTGTTCACCCAGGGAGAGGAGAAAATTCATCAGTTTATTCAGACAATACAAAGATGTATTTGCTTGGACCTATGAAGACCTCAAAACTTATGACACCAAAATTATACAGCATGTTATTCCAATCAAAGCTGGAGTCAAACCTTATCAGCAACCTCTGAGAAAGATGCACCCCAAACTAGAACCCCTAATTCAAAGTGAGGTGAAAAATCTTTTGGATGCTAAGATCATATTCAAGGTTAGACATTCAGAATGGGTTTCAAACTTGGTTCCAGTACAAAAGAAGTCTAGAGAGATCCGAATTTGTGTTGATTTCAGAAATCTAAACCATGCATTTGACAAAGACAATTACCTTGTCCCACCCATGGAACAGATATTACAAATGGTCTCAGGTTCTGAACTATTTTCTCTGTTAGATGGATTCTCAGGCTATAACCAAGTGCTAGTAGCAGAAGAAGACAGACTCAAGACCACCTTTAGAACCAAGTGGGGGACTTTTGCATATAGAAGAATGCCCTTTGGACTCATTAACGCTGGAGCAACTTTACAAAGGGCTATGGATATATATTTCCGTGGTCTGATTGGCCGGAGCATTGTAGTTTATTTGGATGATGTCATGATATTTTCTAAGAAGAGAGGAGAACATGTGTTTCATTTGAAACAAATTTTCGAACGATGTAGAAAATATGGCATTTCTTTAAATCCTAAGAAATGTGCATTCGTTGTTACAGAATGAAAGCTATTGGGTCATGTTATTTCGAAAAAAAGGATCTCAATAGATCCAGGGATAATTAAAGCAATAGAACATATCCCTTTACCCCATAATAAAAAAGGTATGTAGTATTTTATGGGGACAATCAATTTTGTGCGAAGGTTTGTGCCAGAATTTGCTCAAATAGTCAAACCTTTGCAACAAATGATCAAGCAAAGTGTTCAATTCAAGTGGACTGATCCAGAGAAGGATGCATTTAACAAGATCAAGACATCCATAGCTCATGCACTAGCACTTAAAAGTCCCAGCTTTGAAAAATATTTTATCTTGTACACTTTTGCTTCAGATGATTCATTAGCAGCGGTGCTTACGCAGAAAGAAGAAGGGGGAGATGAGTACCCCATATCATTTATGAGCACTAGTCTGCAAGGGGCTGAATTGAATTATCCCGCGGTTGATAAGCAAGCTTATGCAGTTTTCAAGGCGGTGAATCAATTCAGACCGTATATCCTTAAGAACCGTACCAAAGTGACAGTTCCACACCCAGCAGTCCGATATCTGTTTTGTACAGAAAGAGTTAGGAGAAAGAAAAGGTAATTGGGTGACAGCCTTGCAAGAGTATGACCTAGAATTCAAACCAAAAACCATAGTCAAAGGACAAGGGCTCTGCAAATTGATGGCTGAGAGTCAAGACAATGAAGATAACAATTAGGAATATGAAGTTGAATTACACATGGTGGATGCATGTCCTTTATTCACAGCTCCAGAATCCTGGTATAGAGACTTAGTTCATTATATTCAGGAGGGACACTTGCCAGAACATTGAAATCCCAATCAAAGGAGAGCATTACGCCTAAAATCAGCCTTATATCACATTATTGATGGAGTGTTGTTTAGGAAAAACTACGATGGAGCTTTTCTCAGATGCTTAGAACGTGAAGATGCAAATAAGGTTGTGGTAGAACTACATGATGGACCTGCTGGAGGTCATTTATCAGGAGATACATCTACACACAAGATTTTAAGAGCTGGGTATTACTCATCGACTTTGTTTAAAGATTCTCATGCTCATGTTAGGAAATGTGATACTTATGTAAATTTGAGCACACAGATCTGTAGACAAACACACAACTCACAAAATAGATCACACAATTTACTCAACAATTGAAGAATGAAACAGTGCAAAAATGGCTTGTAGCTGTGAATGATTTCATTAATCAAAAAGTAATCAGATAATAATTACAATGAAGTAAAATGGATTTAATAGCCACATGAAATTCGAATCCACATGAGGAAATTTGAATTGATAGACTCTACTTGACTGTAGGTAACTAAGACCTTGTCTAAATCACAATTGGAGGACTCAGTAGTTAACTGACCTTGTCTAAACCATAACCGGAGTTCATCGGACCTCTAAAACACAACTCAAGTGTTACATTCAGTGTTGACTAAGGTTAACGGACTGTGGTAGGTGAGAAATGCCCCCCACATGAGTGCAGTCAAGTAAACCTAGCGCTAACTGAATGTAGAGGACTAGAATTGAATGAAATTGACTCCTAACTTAGCTTGACTAGTCATCAACTGAAGTGAACTGACCTTGGTTGGTTTCGACACTCCTAGTGGCTTCCTATATTATAGGGATTGGTCTAGGAGGCTCCTAAACTGATGCAATCAAGTGCAATCAGTGGAAGTGAGCCTCAATTAGTGTTTCCCACACTTTAGTAACTGAAACATGTGCCCCAATTAGGCCAAGTGGACCCAATGGTGTTAATGACTATAAATAGACTGGATGGAATCCCAATTTAGACATGACTCTCGATTTAGACATATGACCAAATTTGGACAAGGGAGGATTAATAATCCTAACACCCCCCCTGAATGATAACTTGGAAAAATTGTGGGCCCTGGTAACTAAGACCATAGGTCACCCATTACATAAAGTAAAATAAAGTAACTGCTTATTACAAGGAGTTGGGGCAAAAAACACATGGGAAAAAATCCCCCCCTTTATCTAAGCAGGTAGAATCAATTCTCAAGTTTGAAAAACTTGAAAATATGTTGCTGCAATCTTCATCTCTATGAGGTAGTGAAGCAACATGCATGGTGTGCTGTGCACAGGTATTCTGGGGCCTGGCATGTAGACTTCTCCTTCTTCTCCAAAAATGATGATGGAAGGAAGGAGGAATGTAACCTTTGTCTCTTGCTGAATGAAGAGGTGTATGATCATATCCATTCTTTTAAATGTAGTAAGACTGATCCCTTGCCATATAGCATCTTACAGGGAGTCTATTGCATCTTCTTGAAGAAGGTAAGATAGCATGCCATAGCTCAAGGGTCTTTCCTTTCTGAGTGTCAGGTGAGTTTCCAATCATCTTCCTAGCTTCCAGTTTGGAAGTAGGGACTGAATCTAGATCTGAGTCACCTTGAATCTCAAAGTCATAAACTGATATAGATGGATTTGCAATACTAGTAGAAGCTGTAAAAGAAGTAGATGCAATGATTTTACCTTCCCTTGCAGGTGGCTGCTAAGAGTGCACTGGTTCTGAAGGAGGCATGAAATGTGAGAACTCATATGCTTTTGAAGCATGATTTTCAGTACCCTTTGCTACGATTCTCCCAGTAGAGATATCTGTGATCTCCACTGAGTCAGGACCAAAGATCACTCGCTTTGGAGATCCAGTATGGGTCATTTGATAGACAAACAACAGATTTAAAGCTAGGGAAGGAAAAATAACACATCTTTGAACCTTCCATGTTCAAGTTGGACAGAGCCCTTCCCCTTTGTTTTGACTTTAATGTTATTTCCCATCTGAATACTAGGACCATCAAAGGACTGAAAAGAAGAGAATGATTCTCTGGATGTAGCCATATGGGTGGAAGCTCCAGAATCAATGAGGAAGACAGGTGCTGATGTGTAGCAAGCCTTCAGTGCATGGCCTTTCCTTTGGTATTCTTCATCTTCTTCTTCTTCAGATTCATCCTTCCCTGCGCTAGCAGGTACATAAATGTTGTGCTTTTTCAAAAAAAGAGCCATTTCATCAAGTTGTCTTCTCATACAGGAGCTTTCTGAATGAAAGCCCCTTCCATAGTAAGAGCAGAGGACCTTGCCTTTGCCATTCTTCTTGCTTCTCTTCGAACCTGAAGGTTCTTTTGACTGATCTTTCTTCATAGGGGACTCATCTCTTTGCTTCCCTTTTTCATTCACTACCTTATCTCGTCTTGCAACTAGAGCTAGATCTTTGGGATATCGAATGATCCCCATTTGGATCCATTTATCATTCTCAGAAATAAGAGATTGGATCAAGGCATTAAGAGTGGGCATCTTCCAATTTGGAGTAGTGAGCCTTACTGTTTGGAAGGTGGATACAAAGACTGAGTAGTCTGTATTGAGCTTTGTGAGAATGGCAAGGATGAGCTGATCTTCATCCTTCTCCACTTTGCATTGCTTCAACAGATATATCAGGTTCTTGAACTTTGTGAAGAATTCATATAGAGATTCGAAATTGGATGGATTGAGAGTAATCAGATCATTTTCTAGCTGATGGATCCTCATCTCATCATGCTTATCAAATAGGGAGGCAAGCTTGTCCCAAACCTCCTTGGGAGTCTTCAATTCTAGGATGTGGAACCAAAGATCTTTAGAGACTGAGAAGAGAAAGTCACCCATGGGCTTCATCAAGCTTGTTCATGTACTTAGCTTTGTATTTATCTGAATCTGGCTCTTCCTCTGTTTCTTCTATGAGTCTGAAGAGCCCTTTGGTGTGGAGCATTACCACCATGTCTTCCTTCCATTGGTGATAGTTGAAGGGAGTGAGAGGCTTTATTGGATGAGCCATTTTGAATGTAGTAAGAAGAACTGAGCTCCTGTAGCGAATGTAGTGAGAAGAAAGGGTTGCTTGTAGTGAATGCTGTAAGAAAAGCTGATAACCTGTCACACAATCAAACATACAAGTAAGGTCGATAGTCTGCACTTTTGGAATTTCCTTCACACCCAACATAGTTGATCAAGCAAGCTTGATAAAAAATTTCCTAACTTGGGATATTAAGTGGTAAATTCTCTGCTTCTGGTGCAGTACTGGAAGGAGCAATTTGCCCAAAAGGAATGATCCGGCTGGAGATATGAGGAGGAGAGGAGTCTTGTCCATCAAGGCTCTGATACCATGTAAATTTGAGCACATAGATCTGTAGACAAACACACAACTCACAAAGTAGATCACACAATTTACTTAGCAATTGTTGAATGAAACAGTGCAAAAATGGCTTGCAGCTGTGAATGCTTTCATTAATAAAAAAGTAATCAGATAATAATTACAATGAAGTAAAATGGCTTTAATAGCCACATGAAGTTTGAATCCACATGAGGAAATTTGAATTGATAGAATCTACTTGACTATAGGTAACTAAGACCTTGTCTAAATCACTATCAGAGGACTCAGTAGTTAACTGACCTTGTCTAAACCATAACCGGAGTTCATCGGAGCTCTAAAACACAACTCAAGTGTTACATTCAGTGTTGACTAAGGTTAACTGACTGTAGTAGGTGAGAAATGTGCCCCACATGAGTGCAGTCAAGTAAACCTAGCGCTAACTGAATGTAGAGGACTAGAACTGAATGTAACTGACTCCTAACTTAGCTTGACCAGTCATCAACTGAAGTGAACTGACCTTGGTTGGTTTCGACACTCCTAGTGGCTTCCTAAATTGCAGGGATTGGTCTAGAAGGCTCCTAAATTGATGCAATCAAGTGCAATCAGTGGCAGTGAGCCTCAATTAGTGTTCCCCACACTTTAGTAACTGAAACATGAGCCCCAATTAGGCCAAGTGGACCCAATGGTGTTAATGACTATAAATAGACTGGATGGACTCCCGATTTAGACATGACTGCCAATTTAGACATATGACCGAATTTGGAAAAGGGAGGATTAATAATCCTAACAACTTGTCAAAGGAGTGATGGAAGACAAGCAAAGGCAGCAGGACCTTTAAAGCCAGTTATCATTTCAGAACCATTCGAGCAATGGGGGATCGACATTATCAGAGTGATCAATCCAAATTATTCATTGCAACATAAGTACATCCTGACAGCAACAGACTACTTCACCAGATGGGTAGAAGCCATTTCGCTGCGAAAAGTGAATAAAGATGCGGTTATGGACTTCTTGCAAGACCATATTATGACCAGGTTTGGGGTTCCAATTTCCTTGGTTTTTTATAATGCTTCATATTTTTCATCTATTAAATTGACTGCATTTTCAAATGAAAAGGAATTAAGCTGCATTATCTTGCTAACTACTATCCACAAGGTAATGGTCTAGCAGGATCTACAAATAAAAACCTCATTAGGATTTTGAAGAAAACAGTCATAGAAAATCAAAGGGGTTGGCACCTAGCTTTGCCTAATGCACTTGGGCTGATAGACTCACAGCCAGGAACTCCTTAGGTGTGTCACCCTACACTCTAGTCTATGGGAAAGAAGCGATCCTGCCTCCCAATATTTTGTTGCCATCCTCTCGACTAGCCCAAGACTCTAGAGGAACTGACAATGAAGTTTTACAAATCAGAATCAATAATCTATTAAAGTTAGAGGAGTATAGATCCAAATCAAGAGAGAGGTTTAAACATCAAGAGGAAATGGTGAAGAGATTGTTTGATAAGCACAAGGCCAGAAAGAAAAAATTTGAAGTAGGCGATTTGGTTCTTAAGTGGGATCACCTGCATGATGAGAAGGGAAAGCACACTAAATTTCAGCAATTATGGATAGGCCCTTCAACTTATAATTTGCAAGATTTACAGGGGTGGGAAGAGAACTTGCCAGTCAATGGTTTAGTTCTCAAACCATATTTTTCTTAATGCTTTTGATTTGTATTTGTACATAAATAAAATGTTTGATTGTTTTCAACCTTTCTTTATTTTAGTTCTCCTTGATTTACAGTTTTGCTTTCTTAGAGTTTGATTTCTTGTATTTTGGTTTTCTTTACCTTATGTTTAAATAAACCAGCACAACCTTTGGTTTTGGAGTTCATCAGAGTTCTGGATAAACTAAAATCTTTGACCAAAGACTGCTTGGTATTTGCACATACATCATGCTTAAGGATCTTTTAAGATTAACAGATTATCTGAATAGATTAGGAACACATTGAAGTCCTGTTTAATCACTGTAAAATAACTAAGGTCAGAAAAGTCCAGAATACTATTTTGAGGATCCATTCACTTCACACTAAAGTATGTCCTAGGAAGCTAACAACAAAAGACCCATGGAGAGAAAGCAGGGTGAGCAGTTGTATGGTATTTAAATGATCCCATGCCACAAATGAAATCCAAAAGGCTAAAAGAGTCAAGTCTCATAGAAATAAAGCATACATAAAAAATTCATACTGAACAAAATCATTTTGAATAAGATTGCTCGAAATTTCTTCTCCATTCATGAAATGAAATCAAAATATCTCTCACACAAAAGGACACTATGGATGGAAGAACCTGAACCAAATTTCAGGAAGAAAGCAATCCGAGAGGACTCAAAAGGACAAAAGTCTAGAAGCATCAAAAGAATGCAAAATGGCATGGGAATGAGGAACAAACGAATATATCTATTCACAATTTGTTACAATCTTGTGGTGTCTAAGTTGGAAGCTATCCGAAGGCACAGGTAAAATAAACTTCATATCTTGGCCTCAAAAGAGTTATCAAGACTTTGAAAGCTTGGTTTTCTTATCCCATCAAACCATAATCAGTGTTAAAAGTTCATAAATATTGTATTCTGGAAAATCTAGGCATCTTAAAGGAATCCAATAATTTAGTTTTTAATGGGATACATTTAAAAGCAGTTGCTGTTTCAAAAAATCAATTGTTCAGAGATCTGTGTCTGCCAGTTAGTCGCTAATTGTTGGTGCTGCAACATTTTCCAAAAATATTTTTTAAGATATTTTTTGGCCCCCCTTTGAAGATCTTAGTTTGCCTTTGCTTTGATTGTATTTTTTATTTTCTTGTCCATCATGAATGTTCAAATTCTTCATTTTCCACCAAAGATGAAAGTCAAATTTTGATCCGCAGCAGCGGACAGTTTCTCAGTTTCGAGCCGCTACAGAGGACTCTTGTTTGTTTTCAAGTCACTATGGCAATCCTTTCCAAACTTGCGAGTTGAAATGACGGGCATCTTTTTCTCTCACCGCCTCTGTAGCAGAAGTTTGTTCTTGATCGGGCCGCTACGGCGGGTATCTTTTTGTCTTATGCTCTGATGTCCGTCTACTCTCGCTATGTTGGTGAGTTGTTCAAGTTGCGTCCTCTACGACAACGAGTTTTTTCACTGGCATTCGATTTAAGTCCCTGAGAGCTGCTACGGTGACTGTTTCCTTTATTATGAGCCGCTACGGAGGGTAATTTTCTGACTTTGCAAGCATGCATCTATTTACTCCCGCTACGATGGAGAGCTGTGCAAGTCATGCCCGTTACAGCAGCGGAATTCGAGGTTCATTTCATTTGACATCCGAGAGCTACTACGACGAAAGTCTCCTTCTGTTTGACCCGCTACGGCGGGGTGTTCTGCATATTTTATTACGGAGGTTGTTCGATATGCTGTCACAGAAAGTGTGTTGGGTTTCAAGCCGCTATTGCAGATGGATCGTTGTTTTCTCTTCGATGTATTTTATCCCCGAGTCGTAAGGAGATCGTGGGAGAATTTTGGATTTCAAGCCGTTGTTGCGGATGTGTGTTGAGTTTTAGGCCGTTGTTGTAGGGAGTTTCCCATGATGACTTAAGTCTCCATCCTGCGGTTGGTTGGTGCCAACAGTGTTTTGGGGTTCACACGTGCGAGTGAATTAGGGGTTTTTACAGCCTAAGAAGCCTTTTTATTTTCCCATTTCGATTTCTTTTTACCTTGTTGTTTTTACAGAGTTTGGTGAGCTTGGAGAACGCTTCCTGTTTGAAGTTATCTGCGCGGTTTCCTCGGTGGATATCACGTGGCTCGTGCTCGTCAGTTATTCGCAGCTGCATGGCACTAGTATTGAACAGACAAGTAGGTTTTCTTATCTTTTTTCCCAGTAAATTATTTGTTAAGGCTTGCAGCTATCCATATTCATTGGTGGTTACGTTGGCCGGGTATATAAAGGAGTTTTGTTTCCTGTTGTCTTTTAGGTCAGGTTGTCACCTTGTTTTCCCCGAATAAGTCACCCAAGACCTATGTGTGATCAGATGCATTTTTGCCCAGTCGGTTAGGTTAGAGGTGAGTTCTCAGGAGGCCGAGCTTTGTGCCAGTATGAAGACACTCGGCCGCTCATGCGTGGGCGTTAGTATGGGAAACGATTTCTCTTTTTCTGTGCAGATCCTGTAGGTGGAAGATCCTTAGGTGTCAACCATGGAATTTGTGTCATTGTTTTAACCTAGGGAATCCCCGTCATTTTTGGTTTCTTCGAATCTTTGTTGCTCCTGTGAGAGAGGGAGTTTCTGACGCCCAGTGGGGTTTTTTTTGCTAATAAGGAAGAAGAGCGTAGGGGGGTTTCCCCCATGTAGTTTTCTTTTACCTGTAACCTTGACCTGTGGCTTGTATTGCGAGTTTTAATGGATGAAACTAACAGGGTAAAGAAATTTATTTTTATGCCGCGGTGATGTATACATAGTTGGTTTTGCTTACATTTATCATATGAATGCTAAGAAAAATTTGTTTTGCAGGAACTGTTTACTGCTGAAGCCATGCCAAAGAAGGGGAGGAAGAAGCTCAAAATCGCTGAGAGCGAGTTTGACACTGATATTGTTGAAGTCCCACCTGCTATAAAAGTCGAGACACTATACGAAGACACTAAAGTAGTTACAGGGGCAGAGCCTGAGTTGAAATGGGGCCAGATCTATCCTCTGATGGCTGAGAGGAAAGTGTTGGAAGATGGATTGGGAGATCTAGCTCTGTACGAGAATATTTTGAGGTCTGGGTTAACCAAAATAGCCACTGGGCCAGAGGATTTTCCATGTGCAGACATCATTGGATGGTTGTAGCTGAAAATAGACACGGTAGGGATGGTAATAAACGATAAAGAGGGCAAGCCTTTTGCATCATTTGCACCGACATTCATTTAGAAAGAATACAGTCTACCAGAAGTGGAAATAAGTGTGACAACAGATTAGGTCAAGAGTCTTAAATTTGACTATAAAACCACAATAAAGGGGATGATGACTGAGGGAAATACCTTCATACATAAGCAGTCAGGAGAATATGAAATGACTAATCTTCAAACCCCATTCAGAATAGTAGCATTGATGTTAAGCAAAGTGTATGGTAGGTCTAATGGAAAAACATAGAATTTTGGTTGGATCCCCCTTATGTATTATGTAGCTATGGAGGGAACAATTTTTAACTGGGCAGATATATCTACTAGAAACTTGTCCAAAAGTATCAGGGCAACCCAGGAAGGTTTAAAGCAGAACAAATCAGAATTCTTTATGTCATCCTTCTTGATAGATTGTATACTCTATAGGCACCAGTTTGAGAAGCTAAATTGTGTATGGATAAAGGGAAAATATCCTATTTACATTGCACATCAGATGATGGGAGCCCACAAATATCACAATCATTATCAGCTAATTTGTGAAGAATTCATAAGGCCCCTATATAGGTTAATATTTTTAGAAGATTGTACATGTCTGTCAGAAGGAGCAGTAGATTCTATAAAAGAATATGGTGACTATTTTTTCACCAAGGAGGGCACTTATTTGAGAATGTATGGAGGCACCAGAGCACCCTCCTTGTTTCCCAAGTATGCAACAGACTACATAGTACTGAAGGAGGCAGTCATACAAGCATTCCTATATGGTTTTGGAAGCCATTTGTTCGATATTAAGAAAGTTGTTTTCCCACTAGTACCTTTTTACGTGGGAAGTTACAAGTTCAACAAAGTCAAAAGCACTCCGGATTTCATCAAAGAGCTGGAAATATTTCACTTTGGGGAGATAAGCTTCCACAGGAATGATTCAAAAGGAAAGGTTGCAGCTCACAAGGTAAATTTTGAGTATGCAGACTACATAGACAAATAAGAGCAAGTATTCAAAAATGTCTACAATATGGCAGCCTTGAGCAAGAGGTTGAAAAGGAAGGCATTTGGAGCTAAAGGAAGTAGCAACAATAACCCAAAGACAAATGAAGGAGATGAGGAAGCTACAAAGAAAGCACAAGAAGGAAGTACTTAGAGGCTTGCAGCAGGGGCGAAGAAGTTGTTGGTAGAAGAGGCACAGAGAGATAGAGAAGAAGCTGCCAAACAAAAGAGCAAAGAAGCTATTTTGAAGAAAATGGCAGAGTGGGAGAAAGCCTTGGCTAAAGGAGATACAATCTCTGATCAAGGAATGCAGGATACGGGAGGGATCCAGAAGGGCAAGAACAGCATAATGAAGAAGTTCAAGTTAGAGGATGTCGAGAATAAATCACTGTGCCGGATAATCCAGAGAACCTGTCGGCCACATCTAGCAGCATCCTTACAGGGGGTCATGTGCCCATAGCTGAAATGGGGCTTGTACCCTTTACACCATCAAAGCAATATGATGTGGCATGTTTAGAGGATATTCATTTTGATCCTAAAATGAAATCTATTACATGGAGGATAGAGAAAACTTTGAAGGTGGGAACTCAGCAAGCGGTAACCATAGTGACGTAGAGAACATTCATGAAAAATGTAGAAGAGAACCCGAAGGAATTGGCTTCTATGGGCATTGTAAATGCCTACACAAATGCTCACAATGTGGACAGGCTATGGAAAACATTGAACAATACAAGAGAAAGATGGCCGAAATGAAAGAAGTGTTGAGGAGAGAAGAAAAAGTAGGAAGAGAATCCAAAAGAAAATATGAGGCTACCTTATCAGATTTTGAAAGGATTCAACAGAGAAATCAAGTCTTAGAAGTAGAACAGGACAGTTTGAAATCATCAAATGAAGAGTTGAGTGAGGAGAAAGGAATTCTGGAAAATAAAGTGGTAGAGTTGGAGATGCAGAAGACTAATGCTGAGGGGAAATCCAAGCATTATGAAACCCAAGTAGCAGCATTGGAGGCCCAAAAGGCTTCACTGGAAGTTTTATTAAAAGTAGCAAATGAGAAAAGAATCGATATTGAGCCATTGACGAAGCATGCCCTCATGGTCAGAAGTAAAAGTTATCAGATGTAGCTTCAAATAGTAGAGGAGATGTTGAAAGTTCAGCAAGTAGAAACTAAAGTTAGATGAGATTGTGAGTACAACTTCTTATTTTTTAGACATGACCTAGGATATCCTGGAAATTCTTCGAGGACGTTTAACTTGGTTGGAAACAACCAAGGAACCAATCAAAGACTTATAGACAGTGAAGCTGGAGTATGAACTAATAGAATTTGGGAGTAAAGATGCAACGAAATTGGTAAAGGCAGTCCAGAAGACTAAAGGTTTTTGTACATAATTCTGTAGAAAAGAGATCACAACTTACAACTGTTGTCAAACATCTGCAAAGAAAAGGTTAGAAGAATTACCCGAGCATGAAGAATTTTTGAAGCAATTGGAGGTCAGATGGCAGGAAGATGAATTGGGTATTCAGCTGGTCAAGGGTTTAGATGAGAAGGTGCTGAAAACTGTAATATCCCAGGCAGTAGTGAGCAATCATCTATTAGAAGATCAGATTCGTTTGATTCCATCCATAGTGGAAAATATAAAATCCCAAGCTGCCAAACATGAGATCACTATCAGATTCCTAGAGCCATCAGGGTTTGAGACCATAGCGACAGATGCAAATGTTTGGAAGAAATTCATAAATGATGTGGCTAGGTCCACTTAGTATTTTGTTTTATTAATACATTTTTGTAATACTTACCTAAGCTAGCGAGTCCACTATGAGACAAAGGCATTTTTTGTAACTGATTTGTAAAATAAGCCCAAAGGGCAAGGGAGACCAAGAGACATTTGAAATTGTATAAATAGAGATCAAGTCGATAGAGTAAGGGAGATTTTTTTGATGCTATCTTTTTGAAAAATTATTGTAAGAAGAACTACTTCCTCTTATAATAAAGAAGTTATATTTTCTGCTGGAGAAGGCACTGTGAAGTCTCAAATGCATGATGTAGATTGGTTGAATGTGGAATTACTTATGTTTAAGCTTTTTCTACAAATAGTGAGATTGTTCTAACTTACGAATTATTTCCATGTTATGAATGGTTTCTTGTTTATTTTGTGAAACTTACGCAGTATATTGAGTAATGAATGTTTTAACTAACAATGAGCTATCTCTTTGTTTATCTTTCTACTTACATTCATGTATTCTGAAATATAAACAACTATCTGTAATATTCTCAATGCATGTTTTACAGTACATTACTCATCATTAATTACAATCTTGCTCCCTAGGGATAGGTTAGATAGAATTAGTTAGCATTAGCATAAGTTGTTCTTTGTTTATGATTTAGAAGCAAAAGAGGTAAGATGAGAGTTAAGAACCTGCGCATCACATTGTGAGCTGTTTTCTATCCTTATCAACTGCATTTAATTAGGCACTTGCATATCATACATAAACATAGAATTAAAAAATACACTTAAACGGTGGACCGGGCCGCAACCGGTAAAACAAGCTTTAACCATTACTTGACCTATGGTAGTCAGACCGCAAACCAAACGGATTCCCCATACCAAACAATAACGAGCTAATTGGGAACACTTATTGGGGAGAATCCCTACTGTTGTTACATGGTATTTTCCAGGCCTCAACAGAATGACACTTTCTTCTACACTGCCGATTGCACCTGCGGTTGTTCTTGCGGTATCTTTTGATCAGCTCTAATCGCAGCACGTCCTTGTGTTATGATAACAACACTCATTTCTCTTGGCTTAGCAACAATCATCTAAACATTTGGTTTAGGGTTTGTATTTGGATTTTGCGCTGGGTTAGTACCTACAATGGTCTGAGCTTGCCACTTTGCAATTAACTGGGGAGATTGCTCCACATTATGGTCACGCGCTTTACAATATGAACAAGTCTTTGCAGGTTCTTGGAAATCTCTGGCATAATGGCCTGGTTGTCCACAGTTATAACATACCACTTGGATTCCTCCTAGGCCAAATCCTCCTCCTCCTCTACTTCTGAAGTTTCTAGCCCCCCTTCCCTGAGGGTGTGGCTGCTGCGGTGGGTATTGATTATGCAATACATACGGGTTCTATGGCGCATACTGAGGCTGATGCTGGTTTTGTGGGAAAGGCCCAGGATGGTAGTGTGCTTTTGGCTGTTCATCCTGAGCCTGCTAGTCATTCTTCATCAAGTAGGTGTCCACTATCTTCTCCTTCAGGAGCTGATATGCTCTGCAATTCTTCTCATCATGCCCTACTGATTTGCAAAATTTACAGAAAAGGATGGTTGGTGTTAGCACTGGAATTGAACCAAAGGTTGTGGAAGGCTCGCTCCCAGGTAACAGCAGAACCACTTTTGAAGAGAGAACTGGCCTTCTGCTCTTCCGAGAGGGATCTCTCACCAAACATTAAAATTTCCAGATATGTACAAGTAAAAATATGAATTGTTTGTAAGGGTGGTTGAAACAGAGCATAGAACCATTGGGCGATGGAGTCAAGATATGTAATGGAAAAAAACACAACTTATGAAGGTGATTTTAACATAGAGGCAAGGTAGCCATTCGATCATAGTCAATTTATAATGTTCTGGTGGAAAAGGAAGAACAAGAACAAACCATTAACACAGAGCATTAAGGAATGAATTCTGCATTAACTTTAGAAGAAAGCTTTAGTGGATATCTGAAACAACAGACGAAGCATAGTATGTATGGATTCCAAACTATTATACACTTATTTTAGACATGAAAGAAAACATAATGGGGGAGATAAACTGGAAAAAATTCACATGAGAAAGGAAGAAATAGACTGCAACACAAACAACACATGAATCCCTGTGAAAAACACCGACTTCGGCTCTGCAACTTTATTAGAAAACTCTTGAAAGCATACAACACAAAGTTACATTGGTACCAACCCTTTATCCTTCTTCAGGAGGTAAATTTATAGTGTCTCGGACCTCCTAAGCTGACATTAGAATCAAAATTTGTTACAAAATGAAGAACATCTTCTAACAAACTCGAACATGGCATATCTGCCACGATTTACATAAAACAGAAATATAATGCGAACCGTTGAAAAATAAGATTAAACAACCCCTCCTGCATATCCTAGCTGGTGAAAGCTGTGAAAAAAATGAAATAGGTTTTTGTAATTGGCCATGTAGCTGACGAAACCCATGTTTTATTTTTCTCTGATTTAGCTCCAGCTCCTCAGGATCTGATTTTGAAATTGATGACTCAGATACTAAACCTGTAAATTTCTGGAAAAATACCCTGTGAATATATTTTAAATTATCCAAACTTGTGATACCTATGTAAAAATGAAAGGAGTTTTTTGAATTTAGGCATGTGATAAAGAAAAACCTCTCTCATTTTCCTGAAATTCAACTCCATTTGGGTAAAACAATTCTTTGAATTTTATAACTAAAATAGTCATTCTCAGATCTGAACATTTTCCCTCTGAAGATGACTTCGATTCTCTCAATCCACAGAACCTATGTGAAAAATGAGATAGGTTATTGTATATAAGTGTGTTATTAAGAAAAAACTCTCTCAAGTTTGGAAAATACATCTTGGTTTGGCGGCAACAATTGATTGAATATACTGAACCAAAACAATCATTTTCATAAAAACAACCATGCTCGGCTGCTTTAATTCTGAATTGAGATGATTTGATCCACAATCAGTACAATGTTTGTGAGCGTTGTTTTTCCAACTGCATACATGTCCATCATTTGTTCAGTTTTATGGTCATACTGTTTTAGAATAGCCTCCCTTCACATTCACCCAGCCGAATTATTTTGAGTTGTTGATCAATTTTCCAAACCACGGATACGGAAGCACGTGTCTCAAGATGCTTGCTATATAAAATTTCTCTAATATCAAAACCTAATTTCTCCTTGCAAGTTGTATTCCCAAAATTAACCTTCTCCGTGGATTTGTTTCTACGCCAAATCATCACCATTGAAACATGCCATATTTTAAAAGATTTCACAAATTGAAAATTTTAATTTTTCCTTGCTTGTTGTCAACGCGAAATTTGTTTTATCTGTGGATTTTCATCACCTGTCAATCTAAACGTCAAAACC
The DNA here is from genome assembly GCA_001517045.1 of Pseudotsuga menziesii. Lineage (NCBI taxonomy): Eukaryota > Viridiplantae > Streptophyta > Pinopsida > Pinales > Pinaceae > Pseudotsuga > Pseudotsuga menziesii. The sequence goes on along the minus strand of LPNX010247800.1, from coordinate 587,604 downwards.
TATCTATCATTTAACATCATTTCGCTGATTTGAAATTTTAATTAATCCGTGCAAGTTAATATAGTGAAATTGACCTGAGCCACAGATCTCTTCCACCTGCTGGTTTGACCGTCCATCCCATCCATTGTTTCACATCCTTCCTCTCGTTTCTCGGTATGCCAAGCTTTATATTTGTACAAACCACTCAAACTGGAAGTGCATGAACTATTTGGTGCGTTCAAAGGAATACCATACTTTTCATCTTCAACTAATGACATTACCAATTGCTCCATCTCCGGAAATGAAAATATTATTTAGTGTTAATTTCTTCAATTTATTTATTGCAGAAATTTTACTTTAATTAATCTCCACATATAACTAATTATATTCTCTCCACCAATATGTGTTGATGCAAAGAATTCTCACGCTTTTATATTTTGCTTCCTTTTGATGAGGGAATTATCCCACATGCAAGGGAACACTTACCTGTAAACTGTTTATAAACACCAATCATTTCAAACTATACAAAGGAACATTGTGTGTATTAGTCTTGGAGAGCTTGATGCTTGGACTTTGGTGGAAATATTTGCATGGTGTGTATGTTGATGCGTTGAAAGCGTGGGCCCATGTGACCATAGGCTCTTGGTGTTGAGCAGTCTTGTGCCAAATTTTTTGTAAAAATCCCCACCAAATTTACATTAAAACCCATGTTTTATTTTTATTCAAAAATGAAGAAAATCCTTTAATTCATAAAATTCTTTTCTTTTTGCTCAAAACCTTTAACCTTTTTCTTCTTGCAGAGCTGGGAAATTTTTTATAAATTGCTTAGTGGGAAGAACTTGAAAACCACCCGATCACCAATATATCTTAAAAGAAATTTAATGACAGCACTAACTTTCAGCAAAAATAAATAGTGCTAATAGTTGGGGTACTTACAATCTTTTGTAAGTATAAACAGTCCTCGCCACAATGCCCTCTAGTTTGGAATATTCGGCACCAAGGTATCCCATGAGTACTTAATGAATTAGGTGTACCCGATGAGATATAGTTCATGTACGACGGACAATTATCCTTGGTGTTTCCATTCGTTCAACATATTGTGCACCACAATACCTCACATGCTTCTTTACCCTTCTTGATGTCCAGAAGTTGCACGATCATATTAGCCAACTGCAACTGAATCTGCATCATTCATGCGCCACCATCTCTGATCGGTGAGGATTCTAGCTTCATTGCTAGTTCTAGCGCTTCTGTTTGCGACACAATCTTTCGTTGCATCAAAGGAGCTCGAATGTGTGGTAATAGCACAGCAACAAACCACTCTTTATGTTGCACATCTGACATCTGGAAACTAACTTTGGCCATCAAAGTTTTAATTCTTTGATCAAAATCCCATATGGACTCTATTGGTAACTTATTTATCTCCTTGATCTCAGTGACGCATTGAGACTTAGATTTAGATTTTCCTGAACTCACAAATCATCGCGAGTCAGATCTCATCAAGGGTCTTCTGTTCATAAATCAGTCCAGCATGCGACCCCTTAGAGTCCTAACCATCTGCACTTTCTTTATGTCCGCATTGTGAACTTGGTGAACCATCCAAACAGATTCGCAAAGGAACCAATGTTGCTCTGGATATTCTACTCCATTCCCATTGAATGTGGGCAATCTAATATCTGCCCCAGCCATTGAGTTGGCATCAGGGATATTCAATGAATAATCTAATGGAGGTGGACTCTCTTGTGCGTTAGTTGCAGTACTAGCACTATCAGTATCAACAGTTCTTGCAGGAGATGAGGCTCTATACCTTACCTATGGTGATACTCCTGGGGTGGTGTAGTTGCGTCCTGATATTGGTGTCTCTGCAGATTCTTCAAATTCTTCTGCTCCTTTTGAAATCGGGCTATAGTCTTCCTCTTCGTCTCAATACCCTTCATCTAGCCGCGACTCAACTTTGTACTCACTTTCTTCGAACAGACTAGGAGTTCATCTTCCTCCTACTGTCTTTCTTCTTTTTCCTGACCTAAATCTAATTCCACTCCTTAGGAATCCAACTTCTAGTTCAGGTTTTGTACTTCCTGGGAACATCTCAACTCACCATTTCCCATTTTATTTATAGTTTGTCTACGACATATCCCCTCCTCTGGATATGAGACTCAACTGCTCAACTACAAAATACCCTTCTCATAGACGAGCATCTTTATCCATGTAATTATAGACAACAAATACCTTCTTCGGGGTCCTTGGAAAAATTTCTTTCAACCTCACTATATGAGGTTATTGTCTCAACTATAAAATCAGTAATATACCCTTGCAAAATATTGTCGACCCAAAAATCAACAACTCTAGAGATGGTGTTACTTACATTGGTTATCTCATGAATCAACTGAGCACTCCACTCGATCGTTTCTCTTCTCTAGAAATTTGTCTGTCAAGTTTCCAATCTTGACAACCACTCATGCAACGCAATAGGAAACTCTGCAAAGAAGATCTTGTGAATTTCAGAGTATATGTATCGGTCTAACCAGTTTTCTGCGCTCAACCGTGATCTTGTACTCTCTTCTTGCGCAAATGTTAACGTTTTAGACTCCACACAATCCTCAATTTCCTACTTTGTCGGACGCCACAACATTTTCCTCGACTCAAATGATTAAGGGTCTTGGAAACGAAACCATTTGTTGGTCTACTTTTCCTCACACTCGTGACCCAGGTTCATCAATAGCACAATACCAACAAAACACCCAAAGATATTGGCCCAACATAGCAAGCTCAGCCGACAACACCTGCGAGGAAAGCGCAATCTCTCCAGAAATATCTTAATGTGTAAATGTGAAAACCATGTTTCCGCAGTCAACGAGGGATTACAATCCCTTGGCACGCGGTCAAGGCGCTCGATAGAGTTGGAAGGACGGAGTCTTTTACTACTCTACTGTGGCGCAATAGTGTGACACAACCATCATGCAACACAACCTTGTCCTTGTCAACTTAACACCTGATGCAACTATGCGACGCAGTTGATTCCTTAAATGTAAATGACAACGAGGCAATTGTATTTCAACCTTAACAGTATTTTAACATGAAATAATACCAAGTGCTCGACAATGCTTTAATAATTCTTTCATTCATTGCTTTTATCAATATTGCGACATTCATTCAAGCAATAATCATAAAAAATGCAAGATAATCAAATATTTGACATTAATCATTAAACATTTAACATTTGACATTCATCGACATAGGAAATAACATGGAAACCCATCTGGCTAGAAAAACCGCCAAGGTGCTCTTCATCTGGCATGAGAAATATATGGCACCTTGCAATCTGCGACTTGCAGACTATTTTGAGATATGTCTATTTAGCTCATACTCTTCTTTCTCTCATGCTCTCTTTTTTATGCTTTTCTTCTATCTACTCCTACTGATCTGCACACATCTTGGATCGACTCTTCTACTCTACTATCTGCGCATTCAGCTGCAGAATGACTCTACAAAATTATTTGCACACACAACTGCATATTTGCAGCTCAACAACTTTTTACTATCAAAATTCTCTATGATTTCTTCTTGTTATTCTCCTAACTCATTAGCTAACCCTTATACAGAATGGGTTCCTCCTACTTATAGTTTCTACACGACCATGCAAGGTGGACTGAGTACATCTTAGTTATTACAGTCATAACTAGCCACAAAATATCTTCTATTACATTAATGATAGACCACACTGGCCGTAAAACGTCTTGCATTACATTAATCGTAGACCATAACTAGCCGCGCAAACGTCTTTCAGTCTGCCTGTATAGTTCCTGACTAGCCACAAAATCCCGTCCTTTAGTCTTCCGTCGACTTGAACTCCTACGGTCTTCTGACATGTTGCTTCCCATCCTTTACTCTTCTACCTGCCACACTTCAACTGACTCTAGGTTCTCTTTTCCTCCATCGCACCACTCCTCATTGCAGCTTTCTCTGTTATATGCTTCCTTTCCGTCCTTTTCCTGCTTTTACCTTGTTGCGCGTCTGCTTTTCCTCTTGCGCTTGTGCTTCAGGTTCTTCCTTGTTGCTCTTTCCTGACCCAACACATACCTTCCTTTTTTGGTTGTGGTTGCACCTCTCTATGACATTACAAAAAGCAACAAGGGTTTCCAGTGGGGAAAGAACCAATATAAAGCCTTTGAAGAGCTTAAGAGAAATGCCAATCATATATTAGGTCTCGCACTACCCAACATGCATAAACCTTTTAAATTGGAGACAAATGCAAGTGGGTATTCCATGGGTGTAGTTCTGATGCAAGGAGGAAGGTCACCATGCTATAATTCTAAAAATTTCATGGTGGGTTGTAAACTACCCTACCTACGATAAGGAACTCTATCCCCTAGTTCAAGTTGTTAAGAAATGGAAGCACTATTTGATGGGAAAGAATACCATCATTCACACTGATCACCAACCATTGTAGTATTTGAAAGAACCAAGTAAGATACAACAGATTAAACTTTATAAGTGGATGGGATTCTTAAAAAAATTCCATATGATCATGGAATATAAGAAGAGCAGTACAAACAATTTTGAAGACATGCTCTCAAGGCCAAGTACAACCAAGACTACAACTTTAGGAACTCTTATGAACATGGAACCTTTCACCCATGATGCATACAACGAGGAATACACTCAAGATGAGGACTTCAAGGAGGTATTTCAACACCTACCAGGCCAATTCCATGTAGAATAAGGTGACAACAAGGATAACTATGATCTTTAGGATGTTGAAATATTGTAACCTCGAAGAATATTCTAAATGTATTTTACTAATGTAACCCAAGGGAGATGTCTTATTCCTCTATCAGGATGTTACTATTGTATTTGGTCATCATAGAGTCATGAGGTATATCCTCAATTGTAAGTCGGGTCAAAAGTACCCTCTTGAATATAATATAATATAATATTTTTTTGTGTCTTCCTAGGTGAAGTCGACCCAGTAAGTTTGTTGGGGTTGACTTGTTAGGGTAAAAAGTCAAGTGACAGAAATAGTATAAATCATAGGATTTGTGTTTCTCATTTGAACACACATTCACTTGTGTATAGTGCATAGGAGAGAGAGAGAGAGAGAGAGAGAGATCAATAAGAATAAGGAGCACCTATTTTTGGGTTTTATCTTATACATCTATATAGAGGAAGTTTTGTTGGGTTTTCTTCCCCTTGAGGGTTTCCCAAGATAAATGTGTGTCTATCTTGTGATTATGTTTCTTTCAGTGATTCTGCATATGTTATTGATGTGAAATTGGATTAAACATTAATGATATCTATCTAATCATATGAAATATTAACATGGTATCATAGCTAGCCTGAATAGAACAACTTTCACAAGGTGAAACTCTCTCTCCTCTCCCTCCGGCAATAAATTAGGGTTTCTGTCAAAATCAAAATTTTGGAAATCATATTGCATAGAAATTTGCACCTCCATATAATGCATCTGTTGAACCCTAGATCTATGTTTTTGAGTGGGTGGATCTCCGAGAAATCCAAACCCTAGTTTTCCTTTGAACCAAAAAACTGCAGAAAACTAGAGAACCAGAAATTTGCAAAAATTGAAATCTCGCAAGCAAGTTTTTAAGGGTGAATATTTGGAATCTACACAAACCAAGTGGACCAACCAACTCACCTCAGTAAAGCCCATCTCTTGGTAAGGTCAGTATTTTTTTTTGAGAAATTTCATTTTTTAGTGACCTCCTGGATAAAATGGCCCCAAGCACTAAGCTCAAGGAAAAGCTAGAAAGAATAGAAAAAATTCAAGCATGGAAGTATAGGATTGGTCTCATTCTTAGAGAGAATGATCTTGAAAAATACATCAAAGAAGAATTTTCAGAACCATAAGAAGATGAAGCTAAGGAAAAGCACCAGAAGGACCTTATCAAGGCAATGAGGATAATTGTTGATTCTATCAAATATCACTTGATCCCTCAATTATCATCCAAAGAGACACCAAAGAAAATGTATGATTCCCTTTCCAGAATGTATGAAGAAAAGAACATCGACTTAAATATGAATTTAAGAGCTCAATTGAAGAGTACCAAGATGAGTAAAGAGGAATCCATTCAAGACTACTTCACAAGGGTCTCCTAGTGCAAGGAGAAACTAGAAGCCATTGGAGACTCCCTTGAGCAAGATCAACTAGTTATGACTGCTCTCAATGGTATCACTAGACCTTGGTATTCATTCATATAGACTAAGTGTGCTAGAGAAGAAAGTATGAAGTTTGACATTGTATGGGAAGATTGCATCCAAGAGGAAGCTAGAGTAGCTAACAGAGAAGCTCTACTCAAAGAATATGATCAAGCCCTAGCCACCCATACTAGAATAGGAATAAGACAATAAAGCTTCAAGAAGAAAAGTAACAAGGAGTATCAACCTCCCAAGAGGTTTCAAAAGAAAAGAGAAAATAATTAGAAGAAAGAATACTCCCAATATCAATGTTATAACTGTCACAAGATAGGGCACCTTGCCAAAGAATCTCCATTGAAGAAGAACAAAATACATCATGCAAATATAGATGAATATGAGGATGAATAAGAAAGACCTCGAAGGAAACAAGCAACAGAACAAGATGTAAAATAATATGTACTATTCTCTGCACTCTCTGGGTCTGTAATACCTGGTATAATTACAGTATAAACTTCATTAATCCTAGCAGTATACAGCAAGGTTACATAAAAGAAAATTTGAATCATGTGGATATGATTCAAATCTACCAACTCAATTTGACTGCATGTCTAACTAGAAGTGTCTAAGTCACTATCAGAGTTCACGAGATCAACTCTAGTTGTATAATTCAGTCTCTCAATCAATTATAATCAGTTAAACTAGTCTAAATTATGTGGTAGGTGAGAAGTAGGTGAGAATAGTCACCTACCCACATGCAAACTTGCAAGACTGGCACTAAGTGTACTGGAGGACATATAACTGAATGTATATGGAGCATACTTAGCTTGACTAGTCACCAACTGCCAACAACTGAAGGAGGTTGGTGTCAGCACTCCCAGTGGCTCCTAAATTGTAGGGATTGGTCTAGGATGCGCATAAACTGATGCATGAAGGTGCAGTTAGCCTCTACATGTGTTCCCCACACTCTAGTGACTAGTACATGTCTCCCCATTAGGAAAAGTGGACCCAATGGTACTAGTGGTCCCAATAATAACTAAATGACTCCTAAGTTAGGAAAATATAATCTAATATACCAGTTGGACAAGAGAGGATTATAAATTCTAACATCCCCCCCCGAATCCTAACTTGGACAACTGTGGGCCCTGATAACAAAGCCAAAAGTCACCATATATAATATAAAAGAATTAAAAAAATTTGCTTAATAAAATGAGGAAATAGGAGAAAACCTCATGGAACCCCACCCCCAACCCCTCAAAATAATAAGGAACAAGAAAATACAAGTTTTGAATAAAAACTTTGTGAAATTTTAGTTGCAATTTGCAGCACTATGCAGTATCTTGGTTCTTATGTGCAGTAGTATCCTGAGTCTATGCATGTGAACCTATGAATCCAAACTAAATCATTATGTCTATAGGAATCTTCCTCTTTCGAAGAATAAGAAAATTCTCAATTAAATCAGAAATATAGACAGTTGCAAGATGAAAACTGGACCCATGTAGAGAAACCAAAATCAACTGATGAGAGAGAAAAAGTTATTGATAATTCGAACCATGTGAGGAACACCCAAGAAAATTATATATTGCATCCTTGTTCATCGAACCATGTGAGGTATAATCAGCTCCAAGTGTTAGGATCATGTGTCTAGGCGAATGCAGAATGTCTCCCTGTTTACTAATTCTTTGAGGAGATGAGCATGTGATCAAATAGAAAGGTGGAGAAGCCCTGGGATTGTGGAGAGCAAATGCTTGAGATCCATAATCTGATATATCTTCATAAATAACTTATGATTCACAAAATATAATATCAGCAAACTCATAAGATAAAACTAACATCCAATCCCCAACAACAAGTTTGAAACAGACTTGCGGTACTTGATTTTTCACACCAAAATTGATGAGAACAACTACAAGCATGACTGGAAGCTCTTGAAACTTAAAATTAGAACCAAATAATATCATATCAGATCCAAATAATTTCATATCTGATCCAAGAGTGTGCTCCATCGAGATGGTAGATGCATAATTTTCTCCTTCATCAAAACACTAATTATTGGTGCATTCAATAATGCACGAATTTCCCGAAAGCTCAAGATCAATGAGAATGAATGGGTCACTCATAAAATATGATATTATTTCCAAAAATATCCAAAGAATTACTTATCTTGACACCAACAACATCATTATAGATAGAGAAATCAAATTCCTCTTCATTTTTTGAAACAGTCACTGGTAAATTATGCACATAATTGAAAATAGAAGAATCACTAGAGAATTTTTGCATAGAATGGAAGGAGAGATTTTATTCAATAACATATATTCGAATGTCTTCTTATGCATCAAACATATGAGAATATGAGATATCATATATCTCATAAACTTCTGGATGTAACGTCCCCGATCCTCCTACCGACGAAGAGGACGCTACTATACACCATCAAACATCCGGGCAACTAGCCCCATGAACATGAACATACATAAAATGCTGAAATAAAATTCTTAAAACATAAAACATGCGAATATGCATATTCATTCACATACACAGCGGAAGCAAACATACATTCAGGCATTCAACATGTTCATCATAGTTCATTAGCCATCAAATATAATTGCAGAGATGAAATAGACAAGGATACTTATCTCATAAAGAACTTGTCCCGCAACCAGCTACATCGCTACAACGTTCCACCCAATCATAGGTCGGCATGCTCATCAATCCCTCAGCAACTCTGCCACCCCTAAGCTTGGCATGATTCCCCAAGGAATACGGGACTAAGCATGCTTACACATAGCCACGATACACAAATCAGCCAAGCCCACACAGTACGGTTTATCAAGCTATCGAGGAGCTGGGAGAAGCTAAATGCTAAGATGGTGAGCTCATGGAAGAGCTAAGGATTCCTACACTAGATCTAGCCTGACCTCTAAGACACCCACACACACCCGGCACCAAGAATCAATCCCTTCTCTGCTTCACAGTCCCTCAAGCCCTGACTTCCCTTGCCAGTGCTCTTCTGGGGTTGTGGAGAAGAAAGCCAACCATCTAACTCTATCTGTGTGGTTACCCAAACCTAGGTTTCTCAAGCATACCCAGCCTTCAATCCCACTCCACACAGTCCGAAGACCCACCATTGCATACCCACAGTAAAACAAGCTATTCACAACTGGGACAGGGGAAAACAATTCCTGAGTCATTCATGGCCCTATCGTGGCCAAAATGACTCCATAACAACCTACAACAGCCCAAAATGTAAAGGAAGACACAGCCAACAAACGTGGGGAAACAATAGCTCGTTCTCAATGATGAAGCCACGGGAAAACTTACACAGACCGCAATGGGGAAGAAAACTGACTCCCAATCTGTACGTGAGGGAATTTTACACATAGATCCCAAAATCTGGATGAAAAACGCATCAGATACCACTCTGTAGAAAATGGGAATGACAGCCCAAACTACTCCCTTCCTTGTCGCGTGAGCCAAAACAGAAGGAATACTCAGCGTGAAGAACAGGACGTCCCTCTGCGTGAAGAAGAACAACGCAGAAAATCCTGTGCGTGAGGAGGCGAACCTCACCACCTCTGCGTGAGAGTGAGCAAGACAATCGAATCCCCGTGAATCGAAAGAATGCAGTCGTGGGAGAGTGGAGAGAGTGGAATTTTTTCCTCTCTGCCCAAGTGATGTGAAGAGGAAGAGTCTGCTGGTGGAGTGGGAACGTGGGCAAGGACTGACAATCCTGCCACACCCACCACTACTCAACAATAACTGCTCCCAACTAACAGACAACAGAGTTTAAATGGGTGGTTGACACATGGATTTTCCCCATAGGCTCAAGGTTGACAATCCCCCCCCTTATGCTTAAGAAAATCATGCCCTTTTCATTAACGTTGCACTGTCGTAGCTAGCTGTAGGTTAATTTTAATTAATGTGCATATTTACATGATGCCAAAACTATTACGTGTCGGATAGCATGATATACCATCGGCAACGATCCCAATTTCCAAAACATAACACAACCAAATTGATGGTGGGGCTTTTGCCTTTAGCTCCACACCACGATTAATTACAATATATACATCCTGTACCTTTTAATGCATCTGGGGTCAAAACCGTGGGTATTACAATCCCCTCCCCCTTGGAATAACACCGTCCTTGGTGTTCCAATACATAGGAATACATATACAATTTTCACATCAAATTTTCAAAATTTTGCAGATCTGTCGCGCGTTCAATTATTTACTTGAACTTTCAGGACCAAGCCCCTTGGCTTCCACAAGCTTCTCTTGCTGGTTCTCAGCTTTTGGCTCGTCGCCAAGTCTAGGAACTTTTCTGTATCTTGAGCATCTCTCCAAAATTTTCTTGGGTCTTGGCAATTGTTTGAAGGAGACTTCCAGCCAAATCCAACAGCTTTTGGTCGACTGCCATGATCAATGTGCACCACTGGATTTCACTTTTCTCACCTGTGAAATGCATCATTGAAAGTTTTTCAGACCAAGCATAATATAGGCATTAAAATCAGTCAATTAATTTCCCAAACGGCATGACAGTCCAAGTCTCATCAAGGAGACTTTCATATTTTTCATGCCTTCCCAACAGGCACATGAGCTCCTTCATGTCCATTCTTGGGCAGGGATTTAACTATTCCAACATTCACAATTTACTTTAAGCAAATACACACATTCTATGCCCTGTCACAAGACAACAACAACCTCTCAAATTGTTGAGTTTTTCTTCACCCATGTTTGGACACACTTTGGCCTCCCACGCAACATCATTTCTGATCATGATTATAGATTCCTCAGCACCTTTTGGAGTACTATTTTGATTTCAGTCATACATGCATTCAACAATCTTTTGTTTTCACAATGCATAAGTATAATCAAAAAGGAAAGAGAGAGCAACAAGAGTTTTTCCCCTCTTTGTCTTGTTCCATCCTGGAACCCACACCACCACTGTGGTTTTCATGCTCTCAGCCTCTTTCACTTCACCGTGAATGCTGGACCAATCCCTCTTGGCAATGACACTTAGTGTCTCCAGTCTATTTCAGACCTCTCAACCATGGGGCCTCCCCACATGGTTTGTCTCGGCTACTAGGACCTTCACAGTCTCACTAGCACCTTTTTCATTACTACTCATTCTGAGCTCTTCAGGACAGTCACATGTCCACATGCACCCCTAGGATGCTCTCATAGTCCTCGCTCCCAGTGATACCTATATTCAAACATTGAATAGATTCACATGTTTAGTTTATTCTCAATGGTTTTTATCTCTTAAACAAGAGTTTAGAATATCATAACCAAATCATATACACATGTATATTCATAAGCAAGAAATTGCAAAATAATCCAAAACTTATATGTATTGTGCGTTTCCTCTTTGGTCCACAGGATCTTGCTTTGCTTTGCAAGCCTTGGAATTGCCTATGGACTTGGATGTTAGGTCAGCACCCAGGCTGCTTCACAACATCCTTTTATATATATATCCAACACAGTCAATCCAACCTATAGTTGGGTTTATCAGACTGTCCAGCCAAGCCAATATACAATTGGGTTTATTAGGCTGCAACCAATCAAGCCAATACATTACTGGGTTTATCAGGATACTCAGCCAAGCCAACTAACAGTTGGGTTTATTAGACTATAGGTAGTCAAGCCAACACTGTAATGTTTCCACAATTTCCACAACATCAAATAATTACACAGTCAAGCCAACCTTCAGTTGGGTTTATCAGACCGTCAACAAATCCCATGCACTTATATCAACAATACACTTATCTCAACAATGCACTTATATCAACAACCAATCAGCCAAGCCAACACAGTTGGTTTTATCAGGCCATCAACAATAACACATGCACTTATATCAACAATAAATGACCATTTCCAGGTCCAAGATCTACTATGGATCCCTAGGCATATAATAGCCCAACATCTCCTTCCAGTACATCTTCATGCCGACTGGGAAGGAAACTTTATCATTACCATTTCCAGGTTTCATTTCCAGCAGTGAGCTCTAATTCCACCACCCCATACAACACAAGAAACCACCCCCTTCTCTACCCTTCAGTCCCTCGGGAATGTCTCCTTCTCTGTGCTCTTCAATAGGAGGTAGGATGAGCCCAAGCCATTGTCCATTTAGTGTGCAACACCAGAATGCATCTGTTTAGCCTGACAACACACGCAATATAAGAAACTCATCAGTGTTATTGCTCTAAAAATGTAATCACATTTCATATCATTCACTATCAAGTATTGAGACACCAGGAGTGCATCCACTTCCTAGGGTGTAATCAATATTGAAAACCCTTTCATGATCCGGCATCCGGAAAGTGTGCATCCCTTTCCGATGTGTGCCATGTAGGCCCTATTCATACTCAAGCAATCTGCCATAATGGAAATAAAATCAAAACATGTTATGTATATTGAATTTAACAATTGACATGCATATTCTTAGCTAGGGTCACATAACACTTATCCATTTGCCGAGGCAGTATTCCTTCGTTAAGGAGGAATGGGGGCTCCCTTCTTTGAGTTGACAGTCCCTCAGTTTGCCATCCCAACTCCTTTTTTCATTTTGTATCCACACATGTCTTACCGACATAATCTATACCATCTCACTCATGTTACTTACCAAACATGTAGTGCAGATGAGACATTTCCAAAATGTTCAATGGAGTTTCACCCGAAACCCATTTCCAAGATAAGGGAAAACCTCCCCATGAAGTTTGGCTCCAGCGGGCCATCACACATGATCTTCTTGCAATGTGTACCCCTGGCACATTCATCAAGTAGCCAAACAGTAAATCATTATCCGATAATACAATCCAAATTGATTGTTCCATAACCAAGCAATGACATTAGTAATTAAATTCAATAGGAATTGCAACTCTGTTTACTACAGAAATTGATTTGCTTGGCAATGAGGTGATCCTCATTGGTGGGTCTCTTATAAGCAACACTAGTATTCTCATTATGATTTTATGCTTACTAGAATAACATGAACACCCACTTACAATGCGTCCTCCTGACACAATTCTATGCAAGCCAATAGTGATTAGTAGTTGTCAGCAATTTCTCAAATATGAGATTTACAATTTCAAATTGACAACTCATTCTGCATACAGACTATTTTCATAGCCATGAGACTCTTCTCATGAGGTTTGGCTCTTTCACATGGTAGATTCCGGTCTTTGTCATGGTCTTACCCACTTTTCCATGCCCCAAACAATCTACCTGAAACCTGAACTTCAATCAGCCAAACACTTGGTAAGTCTTGATGCGTATAACTTTTTCCATTGCTACAACAATCACTGAAGCATTTTCAAAATTTTAAAATTCAAATACTTCCAACTATTAGCATATCAATACTACCACGCAATCATTGTCATACTAAAACTGCAAGGTAGAGTCACATCATTATGCAATTTAAATGAGTTGTTTAGATACTCCTTACTTCACAAGCGTATCATTGTACCCCCTTGCCCTTCCATAGAGCATTTCTGGCAGCCAATTGATCATGACTACCCTCTTCATGCACTTACTATCCTGCATTCACATCAGCTCTTGAAATGGTTCCATAATTGTCATCAATTCATCATTTCAGCCATTATTTATTCATAATAACACATGCACTATCTCTATGCATTCATGCAATGCATCACAACATTTGCACCCATACTTATGTATGCATATCTACAACATTTACTCATACTTTTCATATGCATCCATTCAATGCATAACTACAAGATTTATAAAATATTTTAATGCACATCCACTCAATGCTACCTTGCATTGATTCAGAAATACTATGCATTCAAACATACCATGTGTTGATGCCTGGAAATTCGCAGGCGGCAACAGTAAGGGATTCTCCCCAATCAACGTTCCCAACTAGCCCGTTGACTGTTTGGAATAGGGAATCCGTCCGGTTTGCAGTCCGGCTACCGTAGGTCAAGAAACAAACAAAGGCTTTACCGGTTGCGGCCCGACCCACCGAGTTTTTTGTATTTTGACTTTAAGAAATGAGATGCAAGTGCCTAACTAAATGCAGAGCGATCAAGATGCAAGGAGCGGTCACAATGTGATGCGCAGGTTCTTGCCTATCGTCTTATGCTCGCAAGCAGCCAAATGAGATATAAAAGCAACAACTAACTATCTTATCTATCCCTAGGGAGCAAGGTTATCATTTTGGGTGAGAAATACATTTTGCACATGCATTATGAAGAATCACAGGTAGCTGATATTTCCTTCAAGACACATGAACACTTCATGATATTCAAATAACCAGATAGCCGATCATTTTATAACAACATTCATTACCCATAGTGAAATCGATATCCCAGAAACTACTGAAGAACATTTAACAAGAACATAGGTTCATAACATTAAATACTCTTACAGTAAATGAAACACAGCTGAAAACGAAATAGTTCCTCTTCAACATTATTCATTGCGTTGCATTGATACATTCCACTTTTCACTCTCTCCAACAGGTAAAAAATTGCAATTTCCTTTGCAAAACGAAGTAGTTCCTCTTACAAGCAAACATTTACAAAATTTTCCAGGGGAAAAAAGCCCTTTCTTCTTCCCCCTTTCAAATATTTAAACTACAACTACTGAGTGCTTCGTTTTCCTCCCCAGACGCGTGGCCTTTCAGTTTCTTCAACGCTTCATATTCTGATCTTTTGTCAGTAGGTGATCATGAAACACTTGGTAACTGATCCATTTCTGGGATCATGCCTTTACAGCTCCGGACTTCATTCTCCATTTTCCTCGTTTCAGTCAGACCTTCGCCAAGCGGGTTAGTCTTTCTTCTTATCGTGGTGGATTGACCGGTCTCCTTGAAACTTCCTACAATCAATTCACGAGCATGGTTCAACAACAAATATTATCAATTAACCACCATCTTACAAGGAAATGGCCGGGTGCACCACATACGGGCCTGGCAAAATATCCTATGGTCACCGGCGGGAAAAAATCAAGTCGACAGTCAGAAGGAAGTGAGCTTGGGGGGCAAGAGGATCTGCCAACCGCAACGTCGGGTGAGGCTTAAGTCACAGCCAAGCGAAACGCGGGTGGGATATGCCATAAATAGGACGTCAGACATTTTTTTAGTTTCGGAAACCAGAAGACTCTTGGAGCCGCAATGGTGGAGGAGGAAAGCTAGAGGATACGTGGGGCGGACGGGAAAACTTAGTCGGACGTAGGAAGACACTCAGATCGGGAGCGGAAGAGATCACCCAGCCGCAACGGCGGAGGAGGAGAGGCTATGGGCAAGCGATTGAAGGCTAAAATGAATTGGGCGTCGGATGGGTTCAGACTTCGGACGAAGAAAAGATCTTGGAGCCGCAATAGCGGAGAGGCTGAGACTTTGCAGCTTCCGATCCAGCAGCAAAATGAGGCCCGATTACGGGAAAACTTAAGGATTTGAGCAGCGTTAACAACCAAAGTCGTTTTATTCGCAAAGGCTACCCTGAAGAACAAAATTTTACTTCTTCACGGCCAGAAATCCATGACTTAACTGAAATTGAACATGGCAATGAAAAAACCTGCTGGCATCCAATCTTCAAAGTAAAATGAAAAGAAGATATGCCCAAGAGGCTCAAGCATTTTAACGACCCAACCAGGCAAAATGATGAGGAGGGGCCCAGAATTTAAATAAGAATAAATTTGGGGAGGACAGTTGTGGCAGCAACAACTGGCGATTTCCTGGTGAACCTAGATCTCTGGGTGATTATACTTTGAGCAACAGACCGTTTAACCATAATGCTTCTAATGAATTCTTCCAGCCATATGGATTCTTCGACCAACAGAAGTGTGTACCTTAATCATTGATGATGATGGTCCCTTTGGGGGAAGTGGAAACTGAAACCTTCAAGTCCAGATAACTCTGTCGGGGCCAGAGGATGAGTTTCATTATTACCTCTATTTTCAGGTAGTTAATAGCGTGGACACCACAGGATCACAACAGATAGTAAACAGCAGTATTCGTTTGTTTCTCGTTCCCATGCCATTTTAACACTCTTGTGCTTTTGGACTTTTGTCCCTTTCATTTGAGTCTTTCTGTGCGCCTTTCTTACTGAATTTTAATTCAGGATCCTCTATCCCATAGTGTCATTTTGTGTGAGTGGTGTACTTTAAGTTTCAGCTCACGGACGGATAGGATCTTTTGTCAATTTAGTATTTATGACTCAGCACTTGCTTTGATTTATGATGCTTTTATAGAAGTTTTGACTCTTTACTTGCCTTTTGGCATCCGTTTCTTGGCATGGGATCATTTATATTTAATACGCTGTTCACCTTGCTTCTACCCATGGGTCCTTTACTGTCGCTCCTTAGAACATTTTAAATGTGACGTGGATGGAGCCCCGACATAGTACTCCAGACTCTTCGAATGCGGTCTAATTCACAGGGGTTAAGCAGGACTTCAATGCACGCAACATTTTTATTCGAGAAAACCGTTAGGCTGGAAGAAATCTTTTAGCAACACACAGGCTGACACTCACGTATTTGCTATTCCCAAAAGACCTTAATATCCTCTAGACAACCGCAAGTTCGTTCCCCTTATTGAAAATCAAAAACTTAAAATTAAATCGAATGAAAGCATGACTCGAAAACAAACCCATAGCTTATTTATATACAAGGCAGAAAAAATCAAAGAAACTCAAGAAAAGTAAGGCTTGAGAACCAAACCGTTAACTGGCAAGTTCTCCTCCCATCCCTGTAAATCTTGTAGCTTATATGTAGCAGGGCCAAGTTTGGCTACAATCTGAAAAGGGCCCACCCATAACTGCTGGAACTTGGTATGCTTCCCTTTCTCATCATGGGGGTGATCCCATTTGAGGACTAAGTCTCCTACCTCAAAGTCTTTTTTCCCAGCTTTATGTTTGTCAAACCATCTCTTAACTGACTCTTGTTGCTGTTTAAAACGTTCTCTAGCCTTGGATCTGGCCTCTTCTGCCTTCAGGAGATTATATATTCTTATTTGGAGAACCTCATCATCCGACCCCCTAGACTCTTGAGCTAGTATGGAAGATGGCAGCATGATATTGGGAGGCAGGATAGCTTCCTTACTGTACACAAGGGTATAGGGTGACACTCCTATTGCGGACTTGGGGGTGACTCTGTCAGCCCACAGGGCGTTGGGTAAGGCTGAGTGCCAACTTCGCTGGTTTTCTATGACAGTCTTCTTCAGGATTCTAATGAGGTTTTTATTGGAGGATTCAGCCAGGCCATTCCCTTGCAAATAGTAGTTAGAAGAATAATGTAATTTTATCCCTTTATCATGAGCAAATGCAGTCAATTTAATTGATGAAAAGTATTTGGCATTATCAAAAACTACTAAAATTGGAACTCCAAACCTGGTCATGATATGATCTTGTAGGAAGCTGATGACTTCGTCCTCGTTGATCTTGCGCAATGGGATAGCTTCGACCCAGCAGGTGAAATAATCAGTCGCAGTAAGAATGTATTTGTGCAGCAGGGAAGAATTTGGTTTTATTTCCCCAATAATGTCCAACCCCCATTGTTCAAATGGTTCTGTGATCATAACAGGCTTTAAGGGTGCCGCTGCCTTGGGCTGTCTTCCACCACACCTTTGACAAATATCACATTTCCTGACATGTGCATGTGCATCCTTGAAGAGTGTAGGCCAATAGTAATCGGCCCTAAGGATTTTGTGGGCTGTAGTGTCGCCTGAATAATGTCCCCCAGCTGGACTGTCATGTAATTCTGCCATTACTTTCTTTGCATCTTCCTTTTCTAAACACCTAAGGAGAATCCCGTCATAATTCTTTCTGAATAACACTCCTTCAACAAGATGATAGGAGGCTGATTTGAGACGCAGAGCTCTTCTTTGTTTGGAATTCCAATGTTCTGGTAATATCCCCGACTGTAAGTAATGCACAAGGTCCCTATACCAGGACTCAGGAGCTGTAAACAGAGGGCATACATCCATTACATGCAATTCGGCTTCCTCTCTCCATGCTTGTTCTTCGTTGTTTCTACTTCCAGTCATCAATTTGCATAGCCCTTGACCTTTCACTATAGTAGCCGGTTTGAATTCCAGGTCGTATTCTTGAAGGGCTGTTACCCAGTTGCCCCTTCTTTCTCCCAACTCTTTCTGAATGAGAAGAGATCTTACCGCTGGGTAAGGGACTATTACCTTGGTCCGATTTTTTAATATATAAGGCCTGAAAAGCTTCACTTGCTTAAATACTGCGTAAGCCTGCTTATCAATGGCCGGGTAGTTTAATTTAGCCCCTTGAAGCCCAGTGCTCATGAAAGAGATTGGGAATTCATCACCCCCGTCCTCCTTTTGTGTAAGCACGGCTGCCAATGAATCATCGGATGCAAATGTGTACATATTGAAGTCTTTATCAAAGTCTGGACTTTTCAGGGAGGGCGCATGGGCAACATCAGTCTTGATTTTGTTGAACGCAGTCTTTTCAGTTTCAGTCCACTTAAACTGTGTATTTTGCTTGACCATCTGCTACAACGGCTTGACAGTCTGAGCAAAATCAGGCACAAACCTTCGTACGAAATTTATTGTCCCCATGAAATATTGCATTCCTTTTTTATTATGGGGCATAGGAATTTGTTCAATGGCCTTGATTCTTTCTGGGTCTATAGATATACCTCTCTTTGAAACTATATGTCCCAGTAATTTGCCTTCTGTGACCGCGAATACGCACTTCTTAGGATTGAGGGAAATGCCATACTTCCGACAGCGCTCAAAAATTTGCTTTAGGTGGAACGCGTGCTCCCCTCTTTTCTTCGAAAATATTGTGATATCATCAAGGTAAACCACCACACTTCGTGCAATCAGTCCACGGAAAGCTATGTCCATAGCTCTCTGAAATGTCGCACCAACATTAATTAGTCCAAAAGGCATTCTTCTATATGTGAAAGTTCCCCATTTAGTTCTAAACGTTGTCTTCAATCTATCTTCCTCGACCACTAACACTTGGTTGTAGCCAGAGAATCCGTCTAACAATGAAAATGATTTAGAACCAGAAACCATATGTAGCAATTGCTCCACGGGAGGCACCGGATAGTTGTCTTTGTCTGAGGCGCGGTTTAAGTTTCTGAAGTCCACGCACAGTCTGATTTCTCCCGACTTTTTCTTGACCGGCACCAAATTAGACACCCACTCTGAGTGCCGGACTTTAAAAATAATCCTAGTGTCCAGCATTTTTTTTACCTCACTTTGAATCAGTGGCTCCAACTTGGGGTGCATTTTCCTTAACGGCTGCTGATATGGCTTGACACCTGCTTTAATAGGGATGATATGCTTGATAATGCTGGTGTCGTAGGTCTTCAAATCTGCGTATGTCCAGGAAAAGACATCTTTGTACTGCTTGAACAAACTAACAAACCTATCCCTTTCGGCAGGTGAACAGCATTTGCCGAGGTTCACAAACTTAGGATCCGTCTCAGCCCCCAAGTTTATCAGTTCGAACTACAGGGTTGAGCTGTGCGTATTTACATTAGTGGGTCTTCGGAATTTTTCATTCAAGTCAAACATTTTCTCTAATGTTCTGACTCCTTTAGGGACGAAATTGTCAAATTTAATCTCGGCTTGGTGTTTTTCATCGTCGATGATCGCTCCTTTGATTACATCCTCATTGGTCAAACATTCTATGATTTGGTGGTCATCATCGAACACCCTCATATTGGTGATCATATTTGGTACGGAAGGCCTAAAAAGTAATTCAATAGAACATCTGTTATTAGTGGGTACCATCCTGGCAGCTGATGTGGCCAAAAGATCAACGGCCGCGTTTTTCATTCTTGGGATTGAAACAATATTGAATGCATGAAAACATTTAAGCAATTCCCATACCTCGCTTTGGTAAGCTTTCAAATGGGGGGAAACACAATGTATTTGATTTCTTATTTGCTTTACAACTATTTCTGAATCCCCAAAAACTTTTAAATTACTAAACTTTAGCTCAATCGCTTTCTTGAGTCCATGTAGCAGTGCTTCATACTCAGTCGTATTGTTAGTACACTCAAACTCTAATCTTCAGGACAGGAAGTGTTTATTTTTTTGTGGATCAATGAGGACGCAGCCGGCCCCTGACCCTTCTAATGTTTTAGATCCATAAAAAAATAAAGTCCAAAAAACATTATCTACTGAAAAAGAATCTACTTCTACTGCTAAATCTACTATTTTACAATCAAACTCATCAGCCTGTGAGAAACGAAGGAGTTCAGGCTGGGTGTCAGATATGTCACTGGCCTCTTCCACTTGATAGTTCCCTGGTTCCAGTTCGAGAAAGTAGTTTCCCAACACAGGTTCGACTGGTATATTCTTCTCATCCAGCTGGGTAACATTGTACTTCATGTGAGGCTCCCTCAAAACCTTAATCTGATTGGGGCTTCCTTTGTATAGCAACCACAGGTGTGACCAATCTGAGGCGAAATATCCATTCAATTTAGCTGACCAATCTCTGCTCAGGACCAGGCCATAAGCGTTTGGTATATCAGCCACCACGATGTTGATAACTTGGCATACATTGTCATTTGATGCCAGACGAATTAGAACGTCCTCCATTTCACCAATTACCTTAACATCTGTCCTATCCAATTGCACCACCCTCCACATGGTTGGCTTAAAATGCCCATTGATTTTCTTACATACTGATACGGGCATGACATTAATTGACGCCCCTGAGTCTACTAGACAATTGTGCACGTTATGATTAAAAATTTCAAATGTCAGGAGGAAGGGTGGCTGTTTAGTTTTAGACTTACCTCCAGTGCTAGCTTCTCCGATTTCTTCTTCGTCCAGAGGCTGATTGACAGCAGGTCGCTCCTCTTCTGATGTTTCCAGTGCTTTCAACAGCTTTTCCTTTTGCTGAGGTACTTTGCACATTTCAAACAGCGGGACGTTTGCCTTTATCCTTTTTAAGTCTTCAACGACGTCATATTCAAGCGGCTGTTTAATGGATAGAGATTTATCAGCTCTCACCTTCTCTTCATTTGGCTTGGGCAATATTTTGTTCTGCTCAGGATTCTGACGGGTAATAGTGAATTCCTGAATCTTATCAGTCAAGGATTTATCTTGAAATTTCTTCTTGACGTTTCTTTGCAGCCTTCTGATCTTTGGGAGTAAAAGACTATCATCACTAATCGTCCCTTGACTTCTGGTCATCACGTTAGCCTCCCTAACATCTTTGTGTTTTTGAGTGATATCTTCTTCTGCATCGAGTAGGGAGATCGAACTCCATAATGCCAAATTTTCTTCTTCCTGTTCTTTGGTAGAAGTAGAAGCAGCACTTTCTTTCCTATCATCATCATCTTCTTCTGTTAGTCTCGAATCCAACATCTGATTCATGACTAACGTCATTGAATTTATCCATTGTGGGCAGCTCTTTTCAGAGTGAGGCTGCTGATGAAAGGTGCAGAAATTTTCCATCCCTATCTCTGTCAGGTTCATAGACACGGTATTGTGAGGGGGAGGTTGGGAATGATTGTTTTCCTCCCTTTTCTTATAATAAGGCCTGTAGAACTTCTATGTTTCCTTCTCTTTTTCCAAGTCTATGATCTTATTAGACAGCTTTTGCATCATTTTGGCCATACTTTCATAATCTGGTGCTTTCTCCTCTTTAGGCTTAGTGAACAATAAAGTTTTCCTTCTCTCTCCTGATTGTTCGGGGTAATCTTCAATGCTCTCTCTTTCAGCCTCCACCACTTCTGCTTCTTCATAGGTTTCTGTCAGAGTAGGCTTGGCCCTACCTTTCGCAAACATGGCCAGATCAGGACCCAGAGCTGAAGTATAGTACTCAATTAGTACTTTGTCTGAAGGCTTGTCTGTTTCAGAAAAGTTCTTAAGATATGCTGCGAACCTTTGTGTGAAACTGTGCACTTTTTCCTTTTTCTCTTTCTTCAGGGCACACAGTCCTTTCATGAGGGCAGCATGAGTCTTTTGGACTGCATACTTGCTTCTGAACATTCTTTCGAAGGTATCCCAGTCTGGGATAGAGTTGGCAGGAAACCAAAATACCATGAGGCCGCAGCTCCTTTGAGGGTATGCGGGAATAGTCTACACACCACATCTTCGTGTTCCCCAGCCCTCATACCTTCTATTGCCAAGTAGAAACTTTGTAGATTATCGTCCACTAGGATCTTCTCATTGGGGTCAAATTTAGGCAGTAACTTCTCAAAGGCTTGAGGTAGGTCATGCAAAGGCAGGGTCAGATTTAGAGGTGATCTAGCTTTCCAAGCTTGCGGTGGGTTTGGTGGATTAGGTGGGGGTTGATTGGCGTTAACGCCGGCCATGAGTTGAGGTGGAGAGTGAGGAGGTGAACCAACATGGGTGTGAACATGAGAACTGTACGGGGTATCTGGGCCTTCTTGATTCAAAGGTAGATCAACTTCTTGCAAGGCAGTTTCCACAAGTTCTTCCCAGTCACCAACCAGCACTGAGTCTTCTGTTATAGGACGGTCTTTCTTCTTGTACTCTCTTCTAGGAAATTTGGGAATAATTGGCAATCCTCCAATCTTCTTCACATAAGCACGGGTATGTCTTCTTAGGTCATTAACAATTTCGTTGCGAACGGGATATAGATACTCTCTTTCCTCTTCTTCCGGAATTGGATTGCGTGGTCCGCTACTTTCAGAACTGTAACCAGTGGAATAATCTCGAGAAAACGGGTTTCCTCGGCCAGCCATACACTGGTGGCCCTCCTTCTAGCGCCAAAACTGTTGATGCCTGGAAATTCGCAGGCGGCAACAGTAAGGGATTCTCCCCAATCAATGTTCCCAACTAGCCCATTGACTGTTTGGAATAGGGAATTCGTCCGGTTTGCGGTCCGGCTACCGTAGGTCAAGAAACAAACAAAGGCTTTACCGGTTGCGGCCCGACCCACCAAGTTTTTTGTATTTTGACTTTAAGAAATGAGATGCAAGTGCCATCCAATTTTCAAAGTAAAATGAAAAGAAGATATGCCCGAGAGGCTCAAGCATTTTAATAACCCAACCAGGCAAAATGATGAGGAGGGGCCCAGAATTTAAATAAGAATAAATTTGGGGAGGACAGTTGCGTCAGCAACACCATGCACGGCCTAACCATGACTACTTCATATAGGATGCCCTACCGTAATCAAGACCATCAGTACTCACTTTCTTACCATGTTCATAACAACATATACAGGTAGGACACATTTCTAAGTGAATGTAGTATAAATTTCAAAAACCCACATGGTATGAAATCTCTTGCTTTTACCACTCCATGCAATTGTCATAGTTAAACCATTACCTTCATGGGTCCTACTTACACCCTTGACTTTACCAGTTTGGTTGGTTCTTTTGCAGGGGATTGCAGAATTTGCTCACCAACTTTTGATTATGGACTTGTTTCTTTATCCCTTTCTCCATAGGGTTGCTAGTCACATTTGTCAGCATCAGCAACATATTCAGCCATGTCCATGTTGTCGTTGGTTTTTCCACTAATGCCAACATCAATGCAATAATTATCATTAGTGGCTCATTATAAATGTATAATTCTCACTATTCTTACCAACATGTAATATCTTATGCATGCAAGGAATATCCTCATACATTTCATGTATAAAACTTGTAATCATAATTAGCAAGGCAGGGTTTAAGAAAATTTCCCTTTTCAAGTCCCTCATCCTTGCATGGAACTCCTCTTCCATACAACAGTTGGTTTGACTTCATGGTCTTGCTACCTCTAGGCACGCAATTCTCGTATTGTCCATATTGACAGTAGCACCTTTCTCTTTCAAGCAATCACTAGCACTCTGTTGTTCCGCATTCAAATTCTGGTGACTCTCCCTTGTTCCCTGCTGGATAAGCTTTCCAACACCTATCCACATGCTCCATTCTAAACTCGGGTGTGAAAACCACACCACTTCTAAAATAATGAGTTTCACCAAATTTAGGTAAAATACACAACTGTATTTTGGTCTGGAATGCTAGCTTCAGCCACCTAGAATTTTCTTCCTTTTCCACCCTGAAACTGCTGAAAATCCCATGAAAATTCACTGAGAAATTCGCTAAAAATTCCACTGGAAAAAACCCAATTTTCCCTTTTTCCAATCGGACCTTTTTCCAACTAAATTTTTGACGTTTCGGATCCTTAGTGGACTAGTCTTCCAACACTTCAGCGACCCAGGCGACTAAATTCTTCGGTGCTCATCGACGACCCTATCAGCTATAAGTTTCCGCTGTATCGGTGGTTCCCTCGACTATATTTCTCCGATGTAAGCTTTCTGGACCACTTATCGACAACCAAGGTCTGTTGTGTGTCAGTGGTCGGAACTGTTATCCCTTGTGGCATCAGCGATCAGAGTAACTACCCACTTGCTCATCGGACAGTTAGTCCCATAGTCTTCTGCAATGATGGCAATCCAACAACTACAGTTTTTTGCCGTATCGAATCCTAAGCTATCTCGGCTTCTGGCCTTTATCATTTATCGATGATGCTGAGGACTACTGCGTATCGGCAATCAGATACACTGGCTACCACGGCATCGGTGAACGGGAGTTGAAATCTCTAACCATCGGGATGCTAGCCCACATGGCAGTCGCAATGACGGACCCACGATCATCTAATTTCTTCCGATGTTGTTCATCGGCGGTCCAACAACTATTTTCTTCCGACGTCAGCCGCCGCATTGGCGGATCCATCCTCTAAATTTCACCGATGGATTCGACTAAGTGAGCCGACGTTTCGGCGGTTCCGTCAACTAACTTCTGTCGATCGCCGATGGGTTTGACACTTAGACGAATTTTTACAAATTTTTCTCTTCCTCGTCCGCGTCGGTGCCTTCATCCTCTAATTTTCTTCGTTGTTTCGGCAGTCTTCAAGGGATCTCCGCCGATGTATCGGCACTTTCAACTTCTAAATTTCATCGGTCAAATCGACTAAATTCCACCGACGATTTCCATACTTAAGAATTTTCGGCGAAAAACTTCCTTTATTCCTCCGCCGCGTCGTCACCTTCATCATCTATTTTCCGTCGATGTATCGGCGCTGTCATTGTCTATATTTTGCCGACGTTTTCGGTACTTAGACAAATTTTTAGAAATTTGTTTTCTTCGTCTGCCGACGCATCAGCCGCTCCATCCGCTAACTCTCACTGATGTTTTGGCGTTCTTCAGGTTATCCCAGCCGACAATGCAGCTCATCATCACTGATCGACTTCTGACGACCCGACACTTCCAACTTTTTGGGACATTTTCCTTCTTCCCTTTCGCCGCATCGAAAGTCCTTCCGTCTAAGTGAGCCAATGTCTCGGTGGTCTTCAGCTGAAGGCTTCCAATGATCTCGGCACTTAGACAAAATTTCCCAAAAATTTCCCAAAAATTCCTTCTTTGTCTCTTTATTTTCGTTGCCGTGTCGGCTACTCAATCAACTAATTCTTGCCGACGTTGCAGCTCATTAATGGACAACACGACTGACACTGTGGCTTATTATTCCCCTATTTTTCATCGACTTCAGGGTCTGCATCAGAGGTCTATCCGTCTAAGCTATCTGTTGCGTTGGGGAAGCGATCCTCTAAACGTTTCCGACGACCGATAGTCGGGACACTTAGAAATTTTTTTGAGATTTTTATTCAATGGTCCTTGTAGGACGACCTTCTGCTTAGGTGATCTGATGCATCGGCGGGGCTTCAGACTAAGTCCTTCGATGATTCGACGGTCTCAATCCTTAGAGGAATTTTTCAAAATTCTCTTGTCATGCACAGATTTTGTTCTGTTTTCTGTTGGGCAGAGGGCAACCTACCTCTACTCGCTGGATTTATCATGGCCCTCTGAGGCCCAATGCTGCAACTTTAGCTCTGTGACTACATCTTCACGACCCATTCAGGCCCATGATGCAACCTGTAGCTCTGATACCATACTATAACATCCCCGACCCTCCAACCGGCGAAGAGGACGCTACTATACACCATCAAACATCTGGACAACTAGCCCCATGAACATGAACATACATAAAATGTTGAAATAAAATTCTTAAAACATAAAACATGCTAAGATGCATAGTCATTCACATACACTGCGAAATAAAACATACATTCAGGCATTCAACATGTTCATCATAGTTCATTAGCCATCAAATATAATTGCAGAGATGAAATAGACAAGGATACTTATCTCATAAAGAACTTGTCCCGCAACCAGCTACGTCACTACAACGTTCCACCCAACCACAGGCCAACGTGCTCATCAATCTCTTAGCAACACTGCCACCCCCGAGCTGGGCATGATTCCCCAAGGAATAAGGGACTAAGCAGGCTTACACATAGCCATGGTACTCAAATTAGCCAATCCCACACAGTAGGTTTTATCAGGGTATCGAGGAGCTGGGAGAAGATAAATGCTAAGCTGGTGAGCTCATGGAAGAGCTAAGGATGCCTACACCAGAGCTAGCCTGACCTCTAAGACACCCACACACACCCGACACCAGGAATCAATCCCTTCTCTGCTTCATAGTCCCTCAGGCCCTGACTTCCCTTGCTAGTGCTCTTCCGGGGTTGTGGAGAAGAAAGCCAACCATCTAACTCTGTCTGTGTGGCTCCCCAAACCTAGGCTTCTCAAGCATACCCAGCCTTTAATCCCACTCCAGACAGTATGAAGACCCACCACTACATACCCGCAGTAAAACAAGATATTCACAGCTGGGACAGGGGAAAACAATTCCTGAGTCGTTCTTGGCCCTATCGTGGCCAAAATGACTCCATAACAACCTACAACATCCTAAAACATAAAGGCAGACACAACCAACAAATGTGGGGAAACAATAACCCGTTCTCAACGATGAAGCCATGGGAAAACTTACACATACCGCAATGGGGAAGAAAACTGACTCCCAATATGTACGTGAAGGAATTTTACACATAGATCCCAAAACCCGGATGGAAAACACATCAGATACCACTCTGTATAAAATGGGAATGACAGCCCAAACAACTCCCTTTCTTGCCGCGTGAGCCAAAACAGAAGGAATCCTTAGCGTGAGGAACGGGATGTCCCTCTGCGTGAAGAAGAACAACGCAGAAAATCCTGTGAGTGAGGAGGTGAACCCCCCCACCTATGTGTGAGAGTGAGAAAGACAATCGAATCCCCATGAATCAGAAGCATGCAGTCGTGGGAGAGTGGAGAGAGTGGAATTTTTGCCTCTCTGCCCAAGCGACGTGAAGAGGAAGAGTCCGCTAGTGGAGTGGGAATGTGGGAAAGGACTGACAGTCCTGCCACACCCACCACTACTCAGCAATAACTGCTCCCAACTAACAGACAACATAGTTTAAATGGGTGGTTGACACATGGCTTTTCCCCATAGGCTCAAGGTTGACAATCCCCCCCCTTATCCTTAGGAAAATCATGCCCTTTTCATTAACGTTGCACCGTCGTAGCTGGATGTAGGTTAATTTTAATTAATGTGCATATTTACATGATGGCAAAACTATTACGTGCTGGATAGCATGATATACCATCGGCAACGATCCCAATTGCCGAAACATAACACAACCAAATCGATGGTGGGGATTTTTCCTTTAGCTCCACACCACGATTAATTACAATATATACATCATGTGCCTTTTAATGCATCTGGGGTCAAAACCGGGGGTATTACACTGGAGCAGCAGGAGAAGGAGACTCTCCAAGGAGACTTTCTTCAATTCGAATTGACTATGTTGAAGATTCTGCTTCTTCTTTATCTTCAACAATTTGCTTTGTTGTAGGAGAGGGCATGAACTTATTATGTTGGATTTTAACTAAAACTCTCTCAACAGCTAGGATTAGGGACTCATATCCCTTATGAGTGCAAGGTCCTCTTGATAGATTGAAAGTGGTGAAGGATTCCCTGGAGGAAACCATGTGGTTGGATGGTCCAGAATCTATCAAGTAAGCCTTTGACGGAGTGAGGCCTACCTTCAAGGCATGGAATCTCTCATGTTCTTCAGTTTGTTCTCCATCGTCAAACATCTTTGCACCTTGTGGAAGGGAAATATTGTTCTATACAAGGATATTTTGAACTGGTCGAGGGTCTTCTTCATGCACTGGCTTTTTGAATGAAACCCCCTCATACAATAATGAGAGTTAGTCTTTCTATTGGATCCTGAAGCTCCTCCAGAATAATTCTGACTCTCTTTTGGTTTTGAATCAGATGCCTTAGGATCCTTCCCCTTATGCTTTTCTTTAGCTTGTGCATTGGTAGAGTCTAACATCAGAAGATCTTGGTTCTTAGAAGTTTGGAAGACTCCCATTTGGACCTACTTATCCTGCTCCTATATTAAAGACTCGACAAATCCATCAAGTGAAGGAATTTCCAATTGGGGATGGAATATCTTCTAGAATTGAAGGTAGAGACGAAGACAGGGTACTTAGAACCAAGTTTTCTAAGCACAGAGAGCACAAGATGTTCATCCTTCTTCTCTATTCTGCATTGCTTACATTGTAGTGCTAGAGACTTGAATTTTGTGAAAAACTATTGGATAGTCTCGGAACTGTTGGGATGCAATGATATTATCTCATTCTCCAAGATGTGTCCTTGAATATCATCTTGTTTTCAAAACAAGAATTCGAGCTTCTCCCAAGCTTATTTGGGAGTCTTCAATCCCTCAAGATGAAAGAGGATATCCCTTGAGATGTGAGCACAAAGGAATCCAAACACTTCATCCAACCATTTCAAGAACTTGTTTTTCTCAGCACAATGATGATGTTCTGTCTCTCGGCCCATGGTCATCCTGTATTGGCTAAGCTTGCACAAGGCGACCTACATATCTTCCCTCCAATCAACATAGTTGAAGGGTGTTAGGATACATGGTAAGAAATCTTGAGAATCCATCAATTCTCCTTATGAATAATCAATTTCTTCAATCAAGCTACGTAGCACTTGTAAGAAAACACTGCAAACACAAAAAAATTGCATTATGTCGAAATCAAGTCTTCCGCCTTGACATGTACACTTTCTCAGGGTCCATCACGCCCGCAGTGCCTTCTCTGCATGAATCCATAGTTAGAAATGCACACTTTGCGGCACTTATGTGGAAACCCAATTGCTTCTGGTGTACAATGGAGATTGGACATACTCGTTGTATGCCTGAGTAAGCTATAATACCATGTTTTGATTCTTGTTCCATTGATCTTCAGGAAATGAGTGCAATTGAATTGTATTATTATGCAGTGTAATGGAATGACAAATACACACTGAAGAAGACAAATTTCACAGGAAACAGATAAGTATTGCTCAGTATAATTACAGTATAAACTTCATTAATACCAGCAATATACAACAATGTTACATAAAGGATAATTCGAATCATGTGGATATGATTTGAGTCTACCAACTCAATTTGACTACATGGCTAACTAGAAGTGTCTAAATCATTATCGGAGTTCACCAGATCAACTCCATGTGTCTAATTCAGTCTCTCAATCAGTTATAATCAGTTAAACTAGTCTAACTGATGTGGTAGGTGAGAAGTAAGTGAGAATATGCCCCTACCCAAATGAAGCCATGCAATACTGGCGCTAAATGAACTGGAGGACATGTAACTGAATGTAACTTGAGCATAACTTAGCTTGACTAGTCACCAACTACCAACAACTGAAGGAGGTTGGTGTTGGCACTCGTAGTGGCTCCTAAATTGTAGGGATTGGTCTAGGAGGTGCATAAACTGATGCATGAAGGTAAAGTCAGTTGCATTTAGTCTCTATTTGTGTTCCCCACACTCTAGTGACTGGTACATGTGGCCCCATTAGTCCAAGTGGACCCAATAATAAATAAATTACTCTTAAGTTAGGAAAATATAATCTAATAGACTAGTTTGGATAAGGGAGGATTAGAAATCCTAACACCCCCCCTAAATTCTAACTTAGACAACTATGGGCCCTGGAAACAAGGCCAAAAGTTGCCCATATACATCTAAAATATTTAAAAAATGTTGTTTAATAAACTGAGGAAATAGAGGAAAACCTCATGAGAAACCCTATCCCCCCTCAAAATAAGCAGGAACGGGAAAATGCAAGTTTTGAATAAAAACCTTGTGAATTTTTTTTTTGCAATTTGCAGCACTATGCAGGAGAAAATGTAGTATCTTGGTTCTTATGGGAAGAAACATCCTGATATTGTGCATGTGATCCTATGAATCCAAACTAAATCATTATGTCTGGAGGAATATTCCTCTTTGGAAGAAGAATAAAATTCTCAACTGAATCAGAAGATGAAAACAGGACCCATGTAGAGCAACTGAAATCAACTAATGAGAGAGAAAAAATTCTTCAGAATTTGAACCATGTGAGGAACACCCGAGAAAATGATATAATTCAGACTTGAACATTGAACCATGTGAGGTATAATCAGCTCCAAGTGTTAGGATCATGTGTCTAGGCGAATGCAGAATGTCTCCCTCTTTAATAGTTCTGTGAGGAGATGAGCATGTGATCAAATAGAAAGGTAGAGAAGCCCTGGGATTGTGTAGAGCAAACGATTGAGATACATAATCCGATATAGTTTCATAAATAACCAATGATTCACAAAATATAATATCAACAAACTCATAAGAGGAAATTAATATCAAATCCCCAACAACAAATTTGAAAGAGACTTGCGATACTTGAATTTTCACACCAAAATTGATGAGAACAGCTACAAGCATGACTGGAAGCTCTTGAAACTTAAAATTCGAACCAAATAGGTCCAATTAGGGACTGTTCACAAAAATTATGAGTATGAATGTAGATGAGAGTCAATCAAGATGCCACTTGTCTGAAGCAGCCTATATTTTTCTAGTTTGCCAAATGTAGAACTTCACAACTATTTGTGTTCTGTGGAAACCCTAGCTGCTAAGCTCAGGTGAACTGTGGGTAGACGTAGCAGGCTTACCACGCACTGCTTCCACCATCTCTGCTGCCACCGTGGATTGTTGCAGCTCTACTGCTGCTGTCGTGGACTGTTAGTAACACAAGCAGCTTACCATTAACAGTTCCTACCCTAGACTGCTCTCATCGTGGCATGTAGCAACACTGCTTCTACTACCGTGAAGGATAAAGTGGATGGGAAACATTAAAGTGAAGGCCCTAGTGACTGCCGAGACCAGGAGCAGAGAAGCCACTTGATTTTGCTGCCACAAGAGAGAGAAGAAAACACCCACAGATAGCCACCGAAAATTTTCCTCAGTTCAACAATACAGGCGAGCTTGCCTCAGTCCACAGACACTTGAAAAACATAAGAGCATTCCACCGAAATTTACTAGTCCACCATACTCTGCAAGCTCATTCTCTCTTCATCTTCATTGGGATAGATCAAGACCAAAAAGAAGATATTTCAGACTGCTGCTCCCACGAATTTCCCAGAGACACTCAGCGAGCTGCTTCCCAAAATTCACCCCTCAAAAATGAGGACGTGATAGGGTATTTATACCCATTTTCCAGAGCCGAATAGTCATAACAAATCATTATTTTAATTTATTTATTTCAAAAAACTTAATGGGGCCGACATATCTCAATTAACCTTTTAATTAAAAAATAATTTTATTGAGCCGACCTGTAGTATGTTTTACAATAATTCAAAACAACTTTTAGTAGGCAGACTTGTTCCCTTTTGTTTGGGGTTCTTTCACAATTGTTTCACACATGAATGAAGTGCCATGTCCATTGTCAAAGATTGGGTTGTCATGACATCATTTCTTAAGGATTTCTTCAATTGTTTCTAGGAGCCACATTCACCATTACAAGGAGTTAAGTATAATGAGTCATCCTTACCACATCATACACATCCATGATCAACATGTACACCAAGCCACACAAGACTACCTTCAAGATCTATCATGCCATCAGGAATGTCCAAAAGCTCCTCCACATGTGTGGGTTCAAGACCCAAGGGCACCATGTGCAAGAGTTTCAAGAACTCTTTCAAGATATTATTTAATATTGAGCACGCCCATCATCAAGTGGTCTTATGGATCATAAGCAAACAAGTGTGCCATCATATCATTATGTATATGGATGCCAAATCTTAATTATACACTAGGTCCATCTCCAAGACCTCATGACCACATCATCATGCCATCTAACTATGGGGGTGCCAATCCTCCTTATGTCTCATGACCATCTCCATGGGTACCATGACCCCATCAAAAGGCATAAATGACCACAGAATGGGTCATTAATGTTTCTTCAACCTAGGAAGGGCTTCTCCATCGTCCACAATGGTTTTAGCATCATCACCAAGGCTTTCATCGTCATTGGCAGGGTCTTCAGCGCCATCAGCAAGGACTTCAACATCTTCAGCAAGGTCGTGGCATCAAGATCCAGTCTTGTGGGTACAGGGACCTTGTCAACTGGGTACATGGTGCTTCAAAGCACAAACCCACTCTGTAAGGGATCAAGGCATTGCAGGTGGGACTTGGTGGCATCAATGACATCCCGTGGGGCCACTGCAAGTCCATGTTGGCATCAATGACAATTTCATCAACAAGCCATCAAGTGAAGGCATATTCCAATTGGGGATGGAATATCTTCCATAATGGAAGGTAGAGACGGAGACAGAGTACTCAGAACCAAGTTTGCTGAGCACAAAGAGCACAAGCTAGTACTCATCCTTCATCTCTATTTTGCATTACTTACATTGTAGTGCTAGAGACTTGAATTTTGTGAAAAAATATTGGATAGTATCGAAACTGCTGGGCTGCAATGATATTAACTCGTTCTCCAAGATGTTTCCTCAAACCTAATCTTGTTTTCCAAAAAAATAATTCGAGCTTCTCGCAAGCTAGTATTCATTCCCTCAATATGAAAGAGGAGATCCCTAGAGATGTGAGCACAAAGGAAGCCAAAGGTTTCATCCAACCGGCTCAAGAACTTTTTTTTCTCAGTAGGATGATGAGGTTCTGTCTCTCGGCCCATGGTCATCCTGTACAGGACAAGATTGTGTAAGGAGCCTTGCATATCTTCCCTCCAATCAACATAGTTGAAGGGTGTTAGATTCAGGGTAAGAAAGCTTGAGAATCCATCAATTCTCCTTCTGAACAACCAATTTCTTCAACAAGCTATGAAGCACCTATAAGAAAACAATGCAAACACAAAAGAAAATTGCACCATGTTAGAATCAAGCCTTCCATATCGCATGTACACTTTCTTAGGGCCCATCACGCCCACAACGCCTTCTCTAAACAAATCCAGAGTTAGAAATGCACACTTTGCAGGACTTCTGTGGCAACCCAACTGCTACTAGTGTACAGTGGAGATTGGACAGACTTGTTGTATGCCTGAGTAGGCTCTGATACCATGTTTGAATTATCCTGAAATTGATCTTTAGGCAATGAGTGCAATTGAACTGTATTATTATGCAGTGTAATGGAATGAAAAATACACACTGAACAAGACAAATTTCATAGGAAAGAGATATTTATTGATTATTATAATTATAGTATAAACTTCATTAATCCCAGTGGTATGCAACAATGTTACATAAAGGATAATTTGAATCATGTGGATATGATCCGAATCTACCAACTCAATCTGGCTGGATGGCTAACTAGATGTGTCTAAATCACTATCAAAGTTTACTAGATCAACTCCAGTTGTCTAATTCAGTCTCTCAATCACTTATAACTAGTTAAACTATTCTAACTAATGTGGTAGGTGAGAATAGGCGCCTACCCACATGCAGCCATGCAAGACTGGCGCTAACTGAACTGGACGAAATCTAAGTGAATGTAACTGGAGCATAACTTAGCTTCACTAGTCACCAACTGCCAACAAGTGAAGGAGGTTGGCTTCAACACTCCTAGTGGCTCCTAAATTGTAGGGATTGGTCTAGGAGGCGCATAAACAAATGCATGAAGGTGTAGTCAGTTGCAGTTAGCCTCTATCTGTGTTCCCCACACTCTAGCTATTGGTACATGTGGCCCCAATGGTCCAAGTGGACCCAATGGTACTAGTGTACCCAATAATAAATAAATGACTCCTAAGTTAGGAAAATATAATATNCCCCCCCCCCCGAATCCTAACTTAGACAACTACGGGTCCTAGAAACAAGGACAAAAGTCACCGATATACAATCTAAAAGAATAAAAATTTGTTTCTTAATAAACTGAGGAAATAGAAGAAAACCTCATGGGAAAACCCCCCCTCAAAATAAGCAGGAACAAGAAAATACAAGTATTGAACAAAAACTTTGTGAAATTTTTGCTGCAATTTGAAGCACTGTGCAGTAGCAAATGAAATATCTTGGTTATTTTGTGAAGAAATATCCTAATACTGTGCATGTGAACCTTTGAATCCAAACTAAATCATTATGTCTGGAGGAACCTTCCTCTTTGGAAGAAGAAGAAAATGCTCAACTAAATCAGAAATATAGACAGCTGGAAGATGAAAACTGGACCCATGTAGAGCAACTACAATCAACTAATGAGAGAAAACATTCTTAAGACTTCAAACCATGTGAGGAACACCCAAGAAACTGATATTGTAGCCTTGAACATCGAACCATGTGAGGTATAATCAGATCCAAGTGTTAGTAGCGTGTGTCCAGGTGAATGCGAAATGTCTCCCTTTGTACTAGTTCTGTGAGGAGATGAGCATGTGATCAAATAGAAACGTAGAGAATCCCTCAGGATATGGAGAGAGAATGCTTGAGATCCATAATTTGATATAGATTCATAAATAACCAATGATTCACAAAATATAATACCAGCAAACTCATAAGAGGAAACTAACATCAAATCCCCAACAAGAAGTTTTAAAAGACTTGCGGTACTTGATTTTTCACACCAAAATTGATGAGAACAACTACAAGCATGGCTGGAAGCTCTTGAAACTTAAAATTTGAAAAAAATAAGATCATATCATATCCAAATAAGATCATATCAGATCCAAGAATGTTCTCCAACGAGATGGTAGATGCACAATTTTCTCCTTCTCCAAAACTGTGAGTATTGGTGCATTCAATCATGTAGGAATTTCCTGAAAGCTCAATATCAATGAAAGTGAATGGATCATTCCTAAAATATCAGATTATTTCCAAAATATCCAAATAATTAGTCATCTTCACACCAACAACATCATTAGAGATAAAGAAATCAAATTCCTATTCATTTTCTGAAACAATCATCGGTAAACTGTGAACAAAATTTAAAATAGAAGAATCACTGGAGAATTTTTGCATAGAATTGAAGGAGATTTTTTATTCAATAATAGAGATTCGAATGTCTTCTTTTGGATCATTCATATCAGAAGATGATATATCAGATATATCATAAACTTCCGGATCAATAGTAGATGGAGTCACTCCAAGGAGATTTTCTTCAATTCGAATTGACTGTGTTGAAGATTATGCTTCTTCTTTATATTCAACAATTTCCTTTGCTATAGGAGAGGGAATGAACTCATCATATTGTATTTTAACTGAACCTCTCTCAACAGCTTCGATTGGGGACTCATATCCCATATGAGTGCTAGGTCCTCCCGATAGAGTGAAAGTGGTGAAGGATTCCCTCAAGGCAACCATGTAGTTGGATGCTCCATAATCTATAAAGTAAGCCTTCGAAGGAGTGAGGCCTTCCTTCAAGGCATGGAATCTCTCATGTTCTTAAGTTTGTTCTCGATCATTAGACATATTTGCACCTTGTGGAAGGGAAATTTTGTTCTGTACAAGGAGAGTTTTCAACTGGTCAAGGGTATTATTCATGCACTGGCTTTCTGAATGAAAGCCCCTCATACAATAAGGACACTTAGTTTTTTTCTTGGATCCCAAAGCTCCTTCAGAATAATTTTGACTCTATTTTGGTTTCAAATCATATGCTTTAGGCTCCTTCCCCTTGTGCTTCCCTTTAGCTTGCTCATTGGTAGATTCCAACTTTAGAAGATCTTGGTTCTTGGAAGTTTGGAAGACTCCCATTTGGACCAACTTACCCTGATCCTGTATTAAAGACTTGGAAAAGCCATCAAGTGAAGGCATCTTCCAAGAAGCTCTTTCAAAATGTAAGGTAGAGATGAAGACAGAGTACTCAGAACCAATTTTGTTGAGCATGAATATCACAAGATGCTCGTCCTTCCTCTCTATTCTGCATTGCTTACATTGTAGTGCTAGAGACTTGAATTTTGTGAAAAACTGCTGGATAGTCTTGAAACTGCTGGCCTGCAATGATATTAGCTCATTCTCCAAGATGTGTCCCTGAATCTCATCTTGTTTTCCAAACAAGAATTCGATATTCTCCCAATCTTTTTTGGGAGTCTTCAATCACTCAAGATGAAAGAGGAGATCCCTTGAGATGTGAGCACAAAGGAAGCCAAAGGCTTCATCCAACCGGTTCAAGAACTTGTTTTTCTCAACAGGATGATGAGGTTCTGTCTCTTGACCCATGGTCATCCTATACAAGACAATATTGTGCAAGGATACCTGCATATCTTCCCTCCAATCAACATAGTTGAAGGGTGTTAGGATGCGAAGTAAGAAATCTTGAGAATCCATAAATTCTCCTTTTGAACAACCAATTTATTCAATCAAGCTACGTAGCACCTGTAAGAAAACACCGCAAACACAAAAACAATTTGCACTATGTTAGAATCAATCCTTCCATCTCGACATGTACACTTTCTCAGGGTTCGTCACGTGCGCAGTGCCTTATTTGAAAAAATCCAGAGTTAGCAATGCACACTTTGCGGAACTTATGTGGAAACCCAATTGCTTCTGGTGTACAATGGAGATTGGACAGACTTGTTGTATGCCTGAGTAGGGTCTGATACCATGTTTGAATTATTGTGCCATTTGATCTTCAACCAATGAGTGCAATTAGATTGTATTATTATGTCGTGTAAAGGAATGAATAATACACGCTGAACAAGACAAATTTCACATGAAACAGATACATATTTCTCAGTATAATTACAGTATAAACTTCATTAATACCAGCAGTACACAATAGTGTTACATAAAGGATAATTTGAATCATGTGGATATGATTCAAATCTACCAACTCAATCTCACTGCATGACTAACTAGAAGTATCTAAATCACTATCGGAGCTCACTAGATCAAATCTAGTTGTCTAATTCAGTCTCTGAATCAGTTATAATCAGTTAAACTAGTCTAACTGATGTGGTAGATGAGAAGTAGGTAAGAATAGGCGCCTAACCACATGCATCCATGCAAGATTGGCGCTAAATGAACTGGAGGACATCTAACTGAATGTAACTGGAGCATAACTTAGCTTGACTAGTCACTAACTTCCAACAACTGAAGGAGGTTGGCGTTAGCACTCCAAGTGGCTCCTAAATTGTAGGGATTGGTCTAGGAATCACATAAACTGATGCATGAAGGTGCATTCAGTTGTAGTTATCCTCTATATGTGTTCCCCTCACTCTAGTGACTGGTACATGTGGCCCCATTAGGCCAAGTGGACCCAATGGTACTAGTGGACCCAATAATAACTAAATGACTCATAAGTTAGGAAAATATAATATAATAGATCAGTTTGGACAAGGGAGGATTAGAAATCCTAACAGATCGATCATAAAGGCACTTCCAAAGGATGTGCAAAATGAAAGAATATCAAGAATCCATTTCCGAAGAGTGAAACAAAGACTAAAGGTACGTTAGAATTAATTCATTCTGATGTATGTGATCCAATGCCATCCATGTCTTTAAGTCAATATGAATATTATAGTACACTTACCGATGACTATTCAAGAAAAACATGGATATACTTCTTGAAAACAAAGAATGAAGTATTCAGGAAATTCAAGGAATTCGAAGCCTTGATAGAGAACCATTCAGAAAGAAGAATCAAGACAATCAGAACAGATAAT
The DNA here is from genome assembly GCA_001517045.1 of Pseudotsuga menziesii. NCBI lineage: Eukaryota > Viridiplantae > Streptophyta > Pinopsida > Pinales > Pinaceae > Pseudotsuga > Pseudotsuga menziesii. Next base: position 549,691 of record LPNX010247800.1, on the reverse strand, counting down.
GGTGGAGAATATACTTCAAACTAATTTGAATCCTTTTGTAAAGAAGATGGAATCAAGAGGGAACTAACCACTCCCTACAATCCCCAACAGAATGGTGTCGTGGAAAGAAAGAATAGGACCATTATGGAAGCGATGAAGACAATGATACATGATCAAGATATTCCTATGCATCTATGGGTTGAAGCAACAAGAACAACAATTTATGTGTAGAATGGATTATCCCATAGTGCCCTTGTATTCAAGACTCCAGAAGAAATGTAAACAGGAAAGAAGCTTGAAGTGAGCCATCTCAAGATATTTGGGGTATATGTTCACATTCCAAAAGAAAAGAGAACCAAGTTGGACCCTTCCAAAAAGAAGGAAATATTTGTTGGATACTGTGAAGTCTCCAAAGCCTTCAGGATATACATTTCAGGATTCCATCACATAGAGATTAGTAGGGATGTAACATTTGACAAAGAAACGACTCTTAAGAAATCTAGAAAATGTCAACATGAATAAGTACATGAAGAGGATGTAGCTCCCATAAAAGTAGAAGTTGCACTCTCTCCTGAAATAGAAGCATCAGAAGATCATGATATGCTAGAACCTCAAGAAACCCCTACTATGGACATATCACGAAAGATAAAACCTTCTTGGGTAAGAGAAATCATACAAGAAGCATAAAAGTATGGAGCTCCAGAAGGCTCCACGAGAACAAGTAAGAGATCAAATCCATTCTCCAATTATGTAGCCTTGATGTGTGGTATTGTACATCAAGAATCTACCAGTTATGAGGAAGATGTACAGAAGAAAGAATGGGTAGAAGAAATGACGAAGAAATGACGAAGAATACCAGTCAATAATGAAGAATTATGTTTGCGATATAGTACCCAAACCAGAAAGCAAGAGTGTGGTATCTTCCAAGTGGATCTACAAGAAAAAACATGCAGCTGATGGAAGTATTGAAAAATATAGGGCAAGATTTGTGGCCATAGGATTCTCTCAGAAAGATGGAATTGATTATGAAGAGACATTTGCGCCAATAGCAAGGTACACTTCCATTAGAACCATCATGGCACTTGCATCCATGTAGAAGTGGAATCTACACCAGATGGATGTAAAGACAACCTTCTTGAATTGTGTGATTGAGGAAGAAATATACATCGAACAACCACAAGGATTTGAATTCGAAGACATAGGGACTTACATATGTAAGCTGAAGAAGGATTTGTATGGACTGAAGCAAGCTCCTAGAGCTTGGTACGGAAGAAAAGATAGCTTCTTGAAAATAATGGGATTTACCAAGAGTAAAGTCGACCCTAACCTTTACCTTAAAGTTATGGATGATGAACCAGTCATACTATCACTATATGTTGATCAATTATTCCTGACAAGAAATGAGAAACAGATTGTAGATTGCAAGAAGAAGCTTGCTGAAGAATTCGAGATGAAAGATCTTGGATTGATGCACTATTTTATCATCTTGGAAGTGTGGAAGGGCCCAGAAGGAATATTTCTGAACCAGGGAAAGTATGCAGTGGAAATATTAAAAAGATTTGATATGTTGGATTGTAAATCCATGGCCACACCCATGGATACCAACCTGAAGTTGTTATCTAATGAATCATCAGAGTTAGTAGATATGAATCAGTACAGACATATTATTGGGTCGTTGATGTATCTGACGAATACCAGGCTAGATATATGCTTTGTTGTGAACACCCTAATTTGGTATCTAGTCAAACCTAGACGTGTTCACTTGATAGCTGTAAACCATGTGATGAAGTACCTGAAAGGTATGATAGACTTTGAACTATACTATGATAGAGATCATGACTACATATTGTATGGATATATAGATTTAGATTGGGCAGGAAGTGCCGTGGAAAGAAAGAGCACCTCAGGTAGATGTTATTGTCTAGGATTTTCCATGATCTCATGGTTTAGCAAGAAACAATCCAGTCTTTCTCTCAACACAGCTGAAGTAGAGTACATAGCATCTTGTTATGTTAGTTGTGAATCCATATGGCTTCTAAAGTTGATTTCATGTCTATTTGACTTGGAATTGGACACCACAGTGATTTTATGTGACAACCAGAGTTGTATAAATATGACAGAGAATCCTATGTTCCATGATAAATCAAAGCACATAGAAATCCGATATTTTTACACAAAGAATATGGTACACAAGGGAGCTATAAAACTCTAGTATGTGAGTACTAATGAGCAATTTGTTGATGTATTGACCAAACCTCTGTCTCGAGTAAAGTTTGAATACTTCTGTGACAAGCTTGGTGTAATCCGAAAGGACCTCTCTGGAAAGGGGGAGTGATGATAAGACTATCATTGAAATGAGATGGCAGTGATGTGCCAGTACATAAAAGGCCAAGTGCGCCTGCAAATGCTTATGAGGTCCGACATTTACTTGTGGACGATAATATCCTCTCTTGAGGATGGTCTTGCGAATAAGAACACTCTCTTAATGAGAGTGGTCCTAGCCCTTACCGGCTGAGGATGGTCCTGCAGATGATACTCTCTTCTGAAGAGTAATCCTACATTCACTTGTAGGATGGTGTCGTAGACAAGAACACTCTCTTGAGAGTGGTCATATCACTAACAGTCTAAGGATGGTACACGATGATTCATGCATTCATTTGCGGATGAGATCTTCATTCATTTGCAGATGATGTGGCCCTGCATTCATTTGCGAATGAGATCTGCATTCATTTGTAGACGATGTGGTCTTGCATTCATTTGTGGTTGAGATCTGCATTCATTTGCAGACGATGTGGTCAGGAATTCATTTGCGGATGAGATCTGCATTCATTTTCTGACGCGATTTGCATTCATTTGCAGATGATGGGGTCATGCATTCATTTATGGACGATCTAGCTGGTCGATGATGTGGACCCTCCTCGTTAAGGGGGAGTAGGCTAATGAGGATTGCATCATCCTTGGAATTATTTCCAAAAGTGATAGGTATTGATCATCCCGTAAAGAGATCATGTGTATTGCAAGTAATGTTGTTGCAAAGGATCGAGTGATTGAGTGATACAAGAATATGGATATCAAAGTGTTGATGCAAAGGATCGAGTGATCGAGTGCTGCAAGAAGATGAAGATCAAAGTGTTGCTGCAAAGGATCGAGTGATCGATTGCTCCAAAAAGATGAATATCAAAGTGTTACTGCAAAGGATTGAGTGATCGAGTTCTGCAAGAATACGAAGATCAAAGTGTTTCTGTAAAGGATCAAGTGCTACAGAAGATGAAGATTCGGTGCTATAAAAGATGATGTTCCAGTTGTCGATGATTGTTGAAAACTTCCTATGGCGTATAGATGTATTACCTTGATACTGTTGAAGATTCTCTCTCTCCTTGCTCCTATAGTTAATGATGTTGTTGTCAGTAGATACCCTTCTCGTTAAGGGGGAGTGTTGAAATATTGTAACTTCGAAGAATATTCTAAATGTATTTTACTGATGTAACCCAAGGGAGATGTCTTATTCCTTCGTCGAGATGCTACTATTGTATTTGTTCATCATAGAGTCATGAGGTATAACCTCCATTGTAAGTCGGGTCAATAATACCCTCTTGAATATAAAATAATATAAAAATGTTTTGTGTCTTCCTAGGTGAAGTTGGCCCAATAAGTTTTTTGGGGCCGACTTGTTAGGGTAAAAAGGCAAGTGACAAAAAGAGTATAAATAGAGGAGTTTTGTTCCTCATTTGAACACACACTCACTTGTGTATAACGCATAGGAGAGGGAGAGAGACATATCAGCAAGGAGAAGGACCATCTGTTTTGGGGTCTTATCTTATACATCTATATAGAGGATGTTTTGTTGGGTTTTCGTCCCCTTGAGGGTTTCCCATGATAAATCTGTGTCTATCTTGTGATTGTGTTTCTTTCAATGATTTTGCATATGCTATTGATGTGAAATTGGTTGAAACACTAATGATATCTAGCTAAGCATATGAAATCTTAACATAGGATGGATTACTCTACAATTTGGAAAAGCTCTATGTTCATAAAGGCAAGATATTGCAACTTATTAGAAAGGTTCACACCTCTAAAGTTGTAGGGAATTTGGTGTGGGGAAGAGAGTTGAAAACTTATAGAGGTATTTTTATGGCCCTAAATGGAAGAATATGTAGCACAATTTATTAGAGGATACATATTTGTTGTACAAGCAATCCCAATAATAGGAAGCAAGGTTTGTATCATCCCTTTCCTTCTCCTACGAGACCATGGGAGAGCATCTCCTTGGATTTGTGGGTCGTTTAAAAACCACTAAGAATGGATGTGACTATCTGTTTATGGTAGTTGGTGTATTCAGTAATATGTGCATTCTTATGCCTTGTAAAAAGACCATTAGAGGAAAGGAAGCAACAAACATGTTCTTTGAATAGGTTTGGGTGCAATTTGGGATACTCATGAGCCTCATCTCAAACAAGGATACCAAATTTCTCAGTGCTTTTTGGACTACGCTTTGGGACATAATGGACACAAAGTTGAAGAGATCTACAACATTCCATCCACATACAAATGGGAAGACATAAGTAGTCAACATGAGTATGGTGTAGCTTTTGAGGGGTTACAATCAAAAGCATCCAACGGCTTGGGATAAAAACGTGATCTATTTTCAATGCTCCTATAACAAAGAATCTACAATTCCATTGGTAAGTCACATTTTGAAACTTGTTTTGGATATTCACCACTTTCACCTCTAGATGTTGTACATGGACAACAAGGAAGAGTGAGGGAAGACACCAAAGGTAAATCATTAAGAGTTGAAAATTTCATTGATAAGATTAGACATATCCATTAGCAAGTACATAAAGCATTGAAGAAGACACAAAAAAATACAGGCCAACCATGACCACTACAGGGTTGAAAAATCATTCAAAGTGGGAGAGAGAGTATGGTTACACCTGAACAAGGAAAAACTACAAGGTCCTAGTAAGAATATCAAGGCTCTAAGGTGTGGCCCTTTTGAAGTATTCGAGAAGGTGGGAGATAATACCTATAGACTTAGTCTACCCGCATATATGCACATTTACTCAGTAGTGAATCTGAAACTCTATGAACCTTCCATGTTGGACTAGGAACTTGAGCATGTCTTACCTTCTATAGAGGACTTAGCACCAAAGTCTTGGGTAGAGTTAGCAGAAGACACAATTTTGTAGAAGAATCCCTAAACAACGAGGCGAGGACAAAATTGAAGTTCTTGACGCATTTTGGACTCAAGAGTAGAGTCCATCATCAGGAGAAATCCTAATGATGGAATCTACTCTTGAGTTCAAAACGCATTGAGAACTTTAATTTTCACACAAGTTTCCAAACTTTGAGATAATATGAACTCTAGCAGGTGGGTTTGAAAAGACAACTTCCATGCAAGTTAAATAGTACTCCAAGGAGAAGGTAGGGGAAATGTTTCCTCACCTCATTCAGTAAAATATTTTGCGGACCAAAAGCCTCCCAAAATGGGGAGGTGTGATGTGAAATGGATCAATATATAATTTTTCATCTATTTGGGATATTTCTAGGTGGAAACATTGGATGAATTGACTTGTAGGGACCATTTTAGGGGCATGTCTCACATTTCATATTTGGAATAAAGAATCATCCAAAACCTTCCAAGGAAATTTTGAGGGCTTAAACGACATGTTCTATCCAAACCATACGCAAGACCAAGATTCCATATTCTACACACTAAGACATTTCCAACGGTGCAAGATTCGCCTCAATCAAAGTCTGTATGAGGAAGTTATGCCTATTGAAAGTTGACCTATCCAATTGACCACCATGGTATAGTGTGTGTTCCACATCAGCTCTCATTTCTCACACATGTGGATCTAGTCACATGTGGAATTTCAAGAACATTCTAGAAGTTCCAAAACCCTAACTCTAATCGAGAGTTAAGGTATGCAAAAACCCTAAAATTAACCTTAGATGGTTATCGAGCTATGTTTAATACTAAGTCGTTAGGAGAACAAGGGCTTCCATTCCTTTGATGTTATGTATTGTTTCATAGTTGAACAACAACGTGGGAGTGGATAGTAGAGCATAACAAAGGAAGTAGGAGATCTTGTAGTAGCCATTTTATAGAGAGTGCCACTTTCTTTGTATTTGTGTTGCATAATGAAGAATAAAATAACAAGGCATAGTCCTCATTTCTAGCTAGGTTTTTCCTCATAGGGTATTTTCCAAAGGTATATTTTTATGTTATTTATGTGGATTGTGTATTTCCTTTCTCTAGTTATTTTCCTTTTGGTTCTAGTTATTTAATAAACTAATAAAAAATAACTAAATTGAAAAATTCATTGCGACGAACTGTTCCAATGGTGTATCCATGGTAGCTTACAGATAAATTGAAAAAAAAATACTTTTTATTTCTTTTCTCTGTGTTTCCATTGTTTATACTCTTACATGAATATGCTCTCTCTATATATATTATTTTTAATCGAAAAATTAGTTTGTATCGAGTCAAAAGGATATGACTTCGCCTATAAGGAAAAGTACAATAAGATTGTAAGCACTACATATGTTCTTAGCAAGTCCGGGATGTTCTAGCTCTCATATTTATTCCTTCTTTAATTGGCATGAATATATTCTCACAAATTTATTGCATAACAATGGGAAAAAGTAAAACATTTAAAGAGGTTTACTTTGGATGAGCATCTCTAGGTACACTCAAAGAGACTTGTATTCCCAGTGCACTATTTCATGCCTGATATGATATTTAGATCTTCAACCTCCCATCAGACAAGTGGAATATATAACTAATTCTTCCATGTTTTGACAACATCCCATTATTTAATCTATGAATCCATATGTGATCAATGTTCTCCCTAACTCTACTTCTACTTCTTGAATTTGGGGCCACTAATTTTTCATAGATCTTAGGTTTGTCAAGGTTATCTCTACGCCATTCTATGTGTTGCTTGGATGTAGAGCCTCTATTGAAATATTCTAATATTCCTTACACTCTTCATCCATGGTTACATGTACTTTAGCCTTGTTGGTGGTTGTGTTAATAGGAAAATGGCATTTTGCTTTGGAGACGAATGTATATGAGAATATACAACTTTTCCTCTTGAATGTTCGTCTTGGCTGGCGAGGGAGGTATTTTCTATTATTTTTGGAATGGGAACAAACTCCTCTACAAAGTCTTCAAAGATACAAAATCTATTTTGGGAGGGGCATGCTTTTGCATCATCGTGGAATTGGTAAGAAAATTATTTTTTCTTTATATTTAAGGACCTCATGACTTGATGGAACCCTTAGTCTATGTTAGTAGTGGCAAGAAGTGAGCACTTCAAATAGGTGTGATTGAAGTGTCCATACTCACAACACCCTCTTTGAATGAGAGTTTTTCATAGTCTAGTGGTTGTACGAAGGAGCATTTGTTAAAAAAATGTAACTACAAAAGATATTCTATTATACTTTTATTATATTATTATTATTCCTCCTTCGAAAGATGTCCTTGATGTAACTAGTCATGTAAAAGTCTTGAGGTAAAACCATCGTTGTAAATTAGGTCAATCGTACCCACAAAATATTATATAAATGTTATTTTAAGTCTCCCTAGGTTAGTCGGCCTTGGTTGGAGCAATAGGTCGACCTAGTTAGGTTAAAAGGTCACTCACTTGATGAGTATTAATAGGGTAGGAGCTCCCCTCTTATAGACACACTTCTCACTTAAGGAAGTGTGCAAGAGAGAGAAAGAAGAAGCTTGCCAGAGAAAGGAAGGTGTTAGTCTTGTTCTTGGGGTTGTTTATTGTACTTGGTTGAATTCTATATCAAGGAATTTTTGTTTGGTTTTCTCCCCCACGAGGGTTTCTCAGAATAAATCTATGTGTTCTTTTTGTGTTATTGTATTTGTCTTTCTTTCATTGATCGTATTGCTTATGGTATAACCATTAAAAATCTAACATGGTATCAAAGCCAACCTGAAAGAAGTCATTGTGATACAATAATAGAACATTTTAGACAATCTAGGGTTTACTATTCTGGGAAAATCCCTCATCAGATCAGCTGAAAAAGAAGGTCTATTCAACTCACACTATGAGGGAGCAACTTTCTGTGGTGACAAATTCCAGATCCGAGAATTTTCATTTTTTCCCTAACACTATTTATGGGAGAAACTAAGGCATCGTATTTTTTGTACTTATGTCCACTATTTTGGGAAAAGGAGTATACTTCTCAAATCTCCTTGGGGAGGCACATATTTTCCTCCAATCAGATTTGCAAGTTACCACAGTTGAAAAATTAGGGTTTCTCTGTCAAACCATAAGTCAGCCAGAAGCAGTCTCCATAAAAAGCATTCTTGCTTGTAAGTTATATTCCCTATATTTCTAATTGAGGTTCTCATTCTATAAAAGATGACAAATAATACCAAGCTTGATGAAAAGCTTAAGGGAGATGAGAATTTCAGAGCATAGAAATATAGAGTCGTGCTCATTCTTTAAGAACAAGAACTAGAAGGATACATAAAAGATGAAGTTCAAGAACTAAAAGGAGATGAAGCCAAATCAAAGCACTAGAAGGATATGATCAAGGCTAAGAAGATCATAACTGACTCCATCAAGGATCACTTGATCCCTCAAGTGTCTTCAAAGAAGACCCCAAAGGAAATGTTTGATGCATTGTCTAGTTTATTTGAAGGAAAGAACATCAACAAAAGAATGACCTTGAGAAATCAACTTAAGAGTGTGAAGATATAGAATGTAGAAACTATGCAATCACACTTTACAAAGTGTCTCAGATTAAAGAATAGTTAGAAGATTTGGAGACACGGTGGAAGAAGCAAAAATTATGATGACCACCTTGAATGGTCTCCCAGGGGATTAGGACTCCTACATTAAAAGAATATGTGCTAGAAGGAAGTTGACCAAGTTTAGTAGCTATGGGAAGAACGTGTACAAGAAGAAGAAAGAAGAGAAAACAAAGAAGAGAAGTTAAATGGAAATGAAGACCAAGCTTTGGCATCCCATACAAAGAAAGGAAACAACAAGAGAAATGATCATGAACAAGGCTCCTAGAAAAACTCAAAGATTTCAAAGAGTCAAAAGGACTAAAGGGGACTTCTCATCATTTGAATGTTTTACATGTGAAAAGATTGGACACATTGCAAGAAACTGTTCCCTTAAAAAAGAACATTCCAAGAAGAGAAACAAAAGGTTTGATGCCCATGTAGTTGAAGATGATGACCCGATTGAAGAGAAGGTCAGAGAGGATGAAGACTCCAGTGAAGAATATGTCTTAATTTCATCCCTTGTAGGTTCAGTATCACATGGAAGTGACACTTGGCTCGTGGATAGTGTTGCCTCCAAGCATATGACAGGCTACAAAGACTCTCTCTCATGTCTTATACAAAAAGACTCTCCTCGCAAAGTGAAGCTTGGAGACAATTATCAATATCCCATCAAAGGAATGTGATAAACTTCTTATATGATGGATTCCATAAAGTCCATAAAGATGAAGGAAGTTCTATATGTCCCAGGTTTGAAAAAGAATTTCCTTTCTGTCTCAACTTTATATAAGAAAGGTTTCAGAGTTGCTTTTGTAGATGGTGAAGTCCTCATGCAGCCAAAAGGAAAGACAATAAATGATGCAGTTGTGATTGGAATTGAGTGAGGACTCTACAAATTAAAGAGACATTCAAATTCAACTCTAACAGTGAGTACCATGAACCCATGTGAGTTGTGGCATAGAAGACTTGCTCATGTAAATTACAAAGCATTTCCAATCATGAGCAAAGTGGTGACAGGTTTACTAGAAATCCAGATTGACCATGAAGGAGTGTGCAAGGGATGTGCATAAGGAAAGAATACAAAGAACCCATTTCCAAGCAGTAATAACAAAGCAAAAGGAATCTTATACATTATTCATTCAGATGTATGTGGTCTGATGTCAACTACTTCTCTAAGCGGGTATGTTTATTATGTTTCCTTTACTGATGATTATTCTCGCAAGACTTGAGTTGATTTCTTAAAGAGTAAAGATGAAGTATTTGGGAAGTTCAAAGAATTCAAAGCTCTTGTGGAAAAGCTCTCTGAAAAAAAAGATCAAGACCTTGAGGTCAAATAATGGAGGAGAATTCACATCAGGTGAATCCAAAGTCTTCTGTAAAGAAGTTGGGATTAAGAGGGATCTCACCATTCCCTATAGTCCTCAACATAATGAAGTGGTGGAAAGGAAGAATAGATCTATCATGAAAGCAATAAAAGGTATGATCCATGATCATGATCTACCTATGAACTTATGGGCCAAAGCAGCTAGAACCATAGTTTATGTGCAAAAACATAATATCTCACAGTGCTCTTGGGAATAAGGCTCCAGAAGAAATGTTTACTGGTGAGAAGCCTGAAGTCAATCACCTAAAGATATTTGGTTGTCTTGTATACATACATGCTCCCAATGAGAAAAGATCAAAGTTGGACCCTTTAGGAAAGGAGGGGATATTTGTTGGCTATATTGAGCAATCAAAAGCTTACAGAATCTATATCCCAAGTTATTGTTAGATTGAGATTAGCAGAGATGTTACATTTGATGAGGATTCAACTTTCAGCAAGTCCAGAAAGAACCATGTAGATGAGAATCATGAAGAGGAGCACGAACATTAGAGAGAATTTGAGGTAAAAAATGGGCCTCCTAAGAGATGTACTACAAAAATATAAGATATATTAAAATATTATGAGTTAGGGGTTTTATGAGGTAGGTATATATGACATCTCATCTCCTACACTACTTTTTATGCACAATATAAATAACCATGGTTGAGTTACTTTTCTAAATTGACTATAAATAAAATTAATAAAATAACTCTACAATGAGTGACTAAAATTCATTGTAAATTCCCCAAAAAATATTGTCCTTTAGCATTTATTTGTATTGAACTTGTAAATAAAATTAAACAAAAATGAATTTAATTTATATGCATAACTAACATATTTTTTTCATATAAATATCATTCATGAATTTAATTTATTTTAAAAGTACAAGATTTAATATATATTAGTTTGACATTATGATATTAAATACAATTGAGTTAATATATAATTTAAAATTAAAAAACATGAAAATGACAATATATTATTTTATAAAAAAATGTGAAAAGACATTTTTATGAATTTTGAGTACTTTACTTGAAAATGACAATAATATTATTTTATGAGAAAGTGAATTGTGAGTAAGTTGAAAATAACAATAATATTATTTTATGAGAGTGTGAAATGACTTTTATTGTGAGTACTTCACTTTATGCCTTAAAAGTACTTGTACCACTACCTTGGTTAACTATGGGTTTTCATCCACCATAGAAAATGTGACAAATAAGCATTCTTAACTCATGCAATGCCACCTCAACCATGGGGGATGATGTCATCTACTAGAATGTAATTGGTTGATTTTTATAGTATATTTGGTCCTTTTGAGGCCCATTTTTTACCTCAATTTCTCTCTAATGGCTCTTAGAGTTGCAGAGTCTAGCAAAATACCGGTTAGAAATGTTGAAGAACATATACCGAAAGACAGTGACATGCCAGAACCTCAAAGACCTGTGGACCACATGTAAAAGAAGACCAACTTGGGCTCCTGAAATAATTCAAGATGCGGAAAAGTATGGTGCTCCAGAAGGAACCTTAAGAGAAAGTAAGAAACCAAGGCCATACTCCAGTTATGTGGCCTCGATGTGCAACCTTGTTGATGAAGAACCTACTTGTTTTGAACAAGAACCAAAGAAGGAATGGATGGATGCCATGATTAAGGAATAACATCACATTGTAAAGAATGATGTTTGGGACATGGTACCAAGACCGAAAGATAAATCTTTAGTAACCTCAAAGTGGATCTTTAAGAGAAAGCATTCAACAGATGGAAATATTGAAAAATACAAGGCAAGATTTGTAGCTCTAGGGTTCTCTCATAAGGAAGGAATTGAATATGAAAAGACTTTCGCTCCTATAGCCAGATATACTTCAATCAAAACTGTCCTTGCTTTGTCAGATAAGATGAAATGGAAGCTACACCAGATGGGCATAAAAATGACTTTTCTAAATGGCATGATAGAAGATAAAGTGTACATCTAAAAACCGCAAGGTTTTGAAACACAGATAAGAAGACACAAGTGTGCAGGTTGAAGAAAGTATCGAAGCACCCAAAGTGTGGTATGGAAGAATTAATGGTTTCCTTATGAGTTTAGGCTTTACCAAGTGTAAAGTAGATTCCAGCCTTTACTATAGGGTTGTTGATGATGCTCTTATGATATTATTATTGTATGTGGATGATCTATTTTTGACAGATGAAGAGAAGCTCACTAGTGAATGTAAGAAGAAGCTTATTGCAAAATTCAAGGTAAAAGACCTTGGTATGATGCATTACTTTTTAGGTCTTGAGGTATGACAGTGTCTAGATGAGATTTTCCTAAATCAAGGAACATATGTTGTTGAGATCCTAAAGAGATTTGGTATGATGGATTGTAAGGCCATGAATACTCCGATGGTGACAAACTTGAAGCTCTTAGATGATGCTTCATTGAAGACAGTGGATGTTACATTGTACAGGCATATCAATGGCTCATTGATGTATTTGACAAATACAAGACCATGTATATGTTTGGCTGTGAACACCCTGAGTTAGTATATAGTGGATCATATACATGTTCACTTGATTGTAGCAAAACATATAATGAGGTACCAAAAGGATACATTGGATTATGGCCTCATATATGCATTTGATAATGAGATTAGACTATGTGGTTATGCATATTCAGATTGGGCAAGTTGTGCCGAAGACAGAAAGAGCACTTCAAGATGTTATTTTAGTTTGGGATAAGGTGTGATCTCATGGCTCAACAGAAATCAAACTAGTGTTTCTCTCAGTACGATAGAGGCTGAATATATTGCGGCATGTTCAGCTTGTAGCAAAGCAGTATGGCTTCACAAGTTGTTGACAGAGATGTTTGATGCCGAGATAGATGTAAATGATATCTATTGTGATAACCAAAGTTGTATTAAGATGTCAGAAAACCTAGTGTTCCATGATAAAATGAAGCACATAGAAATCAAATATCATTACATCTAGGATATGATGCAGAAGGGAGCTGCAAAGCTCCAGTATGTTCCTACAGAGGAACAAGTTGCTGATGTGTTGACTAAGCCCCCGTCATGAATAAAGTCTGAGTATTTTAGAGACACGCTTGGTGGAGTCCAAAAGGACCTCCTGCCTAAGAGGGAGTGTTGATGATGTTGATCATCTGGTTTCTTGGAGCCGTAATGTGGCAGCTTAGTCTAGGATTGGTATGTCATCCTGACAAGGCCTCTTTGATCCTAGGGGGATTGGTATGTCTTACTAGGCTTGTTTGGTCTGAAAGGATTAGCAACACAGACAAGGCATGTTTGGTCCCCTAGTAGATTGGTATGTCTGACTAGGCTTGTTTGGTCCAAAATGATTAGCAAGTCAAACAAGGCATGTTTGATCTATCGGATTTCCCATTATAGAGTTGGTTTAGATGTGTGATGATGATGATGTTCCAGCAATCACATGTTGATGTTGATGATGATGCTCCAGATGATGATGATGCTCCAGATGATGATGCTCTAGATGATGATGATGTTCTAGCAGTTATATGTTGTTGTTGATGATGATGTTCCTGCAATTATATGCTGATGATGATGATGATGTTCCATACAGATGATGATGATGACGTTCCATGTTAATGTTGATGATGATGTTCCAGATATATGATGTTGATGTTGTTCCAAAACTTCCTATGAGATGTGTATTCACCATTCAATTGTACAATCGTTTATGTTGTTAATGTTGTATAATACCTTCCTTGTTAAGAGGGAGTGCTAAAGAAATGTAACTTCGAAAGATAATCTATTGTACTTTTATTTATTATTATTCCTCCTCCAGGAAATGTCATTGATGTAATTGGTCATGTAAAAGTCTTGAGGTAAATCCTTCATTGTAAGTCGAGTCAATAGAACCCACAAAATATTATATAAATGTTATTTTAAGTCTCCATAGGTAAGTCATCCATGTTTGGAGCGACAGACCGACCTACTTAGGTGAAAAGGTCAATCACTTGATGAGTATAAATAGGGGAGGTGCTCCCCTCATTTAGACACACTTCTCACTCAAGCAAGTGCGCAAGAGAGAGAAAGAAGAAGCTCGTTGGAGAGAGGAAAGTGCTAATCTTGTTCTTTGGGTTGTCCACTATACTTGGTTGAATTCTATATCGAGGAAGTTTTGTTGGGTTCTCCCCCAAGAGGGTTTCCCAGGATAAATCTTTGTGTTATTTTTGTGCTACTGTACTTGTCTTTCTTTCAGTGATCCTATTACTTACGGTATAACCATTAAAATTCTAACAACATCGACCCAAGGTAACTTGTTTTCATATGGTAGGCCTTATTTAAGTTAAAATTCCACACAAATGTGTATGCATGAGAAAGGTCCTACCCTTGGATCTAATTTATATATGTATTGACCAATCTTATTCCTCGATGTTTCAAGAGTTTCAATATCCCATAGGTAAGGGGGAGACTAGGTGATCTTGCCCAAACTAGTAGATTAGATTAGGTTTGTTCCTCTAGATTGAAGTAGAGATACAATCGATTAAGGTGAAGCACTCCTAATCCCATAACCATGGATTGCTACGAAAAAATAGAATTTTGATATTCTTTGCACTAGAAATAAAAACCCTTACACAAGTATAGCTAGATGTCGCCCTTCATTTAGTGAATGCATTACCTCTAAATCCATGATTTTGATGATTTCACAATCGACCAAGTCCCCATAACCTTCCTATTAAGACTTAATCTATGCATAGGAGGGATTTTGCTTCAAGGCTACAAACTAGATGGTTATCACAGGGATACTCTCTATTTTTTTATAAATTTGAATCCATTCCTTATTTATTTGTGTTGTTTTGTAGGGAAATCCACTAGTTCTTAGAAGGTGCCCTCATCATTCTTCGCATTGGAAGCATTTTCCATCATTAAGTGACCTTAGAAGGGTTGTGAAAGCCTTCTTCAAGGAGAGGAATCTTTAGCTTATTCACCCTTTCAACATTTGTTCAACTGTATGTCACTGACAACACTCAACAAACCATGCATGCAATTGCACAAGAACAACAGGCATGTGATCTCTAGGTAAGGCTTGGTCTTATC
Organism: Pseudotsuga menziesii; assembly: GCA_001517045.1. Lineage (NCBI taxonomy): Eukaryota > Viridiplantae > Streptophyta > Pinopsida > Pinales > Pinaceae > Pseudotsuga > Pseudotsuga menziesii. The sequence goes on along the minus strand of LPNX010247800.1, from coordinate 534,533 downwards.
ACTTCTCTGAGCTTTACTAGTTTAGATGGGCATGGAAGCGGCTAGTTTGTGATCCCTAGCCATGTGTCAACATTGCATCCAAACCCCCATCTCTTCATCTCCTCCTTTTTTGCCCTCTCTAAAGATATCATCAATATAATGTAAGAAGTAATTTTCAAATAAATTATGAATGTGTTAACAATATCTACTTTAGGGAAAAATCACACCATATTGAGTGTGGGTTAGATGATACATATGCATGTGAATTATTCCATTTTGGGATAGATTCAAGCTTTGACATGGATATTTTCATAATCTAAGTTTAGACAAAGTTAAGTTAGTTTTTATGGTCATTTTTACTAAAAATTGCTTTGATAATCCCTAAAACTTCATATTGTTTTTATTATTATTTATTAAGTATAAATTATATAATAATAAATACCATGAGTTATTCCATTACCTTTATCTATTACAAACGCATATATTACAACATATGTATAGGTAAATATTTTCTTTGTAATAATATATGCATGTATACATATATCAATATATATAATTTCATGTGTACACGGACATAGTTTATGTACATATATGTGTACTTACACATGTAATATGTTTTTTGGCACATTCATTTCTCACTATGTATCTACAAAGTAGATAGACACAATAACACTAATCTCTTTATAAATAAATGTGTATAAATCCGAAGGGGTAACTTAATTGGTTGAACCATCTACCCATGGTATCTTGCTGACAGGGAGACCATAAATCATTTGTTCAAATCTAGTCAAGTCCCTCCATCGAGGGATTTTGGAGGACAAGGAGGCAAGCAAAAGATTTTCAAGAAAAACATATGTATAACTTACATATTTATATTCCTGAAAAACATACATATATAAATAAATGCATATTTATATCCCTGGATTTGTATATGTATAAACACAGATATATACATGTAACTCTATATATATAGGTGGTGATACCATGTAAAATTGATTAGCAACCATCTAGCCTTCAATATTCAGTATGACTAGCAATGCATGTGTACAAACACATAAAGCTTGTTTCTATGACTGAAAAATATGTTATCGCATGCCTTGCAATTTTTTAGGTAGAAAAGGATTTTGGTTCTTATCATAAGTCCTAATGAAGCAAGAGTCACCAAACATGCCCATCAAAAGGAAATCCCCAAACCATATGTGGCTTGATTTGTTGAAAACAATTACGCTTGACAGAATTGTCTTCCTTTTAAAGAGATTGCCCAAAGAACAGAAGATAAGAGGGCAAGACGAGACCCTTATGCTCTGCATTTTGTACATGTTCATGTCTTTAACATATGATTGATTTTTGTACATTTTAATGTTGATGTGATACATACAATTAATATTTTTTTCTCCAATTGGTTTCACAATGAATGTAGAACTTTGAATATCCTGTATCTCCACTTCACAAGAAGATTCCACTTTCAGTCCCCCAGTGGTGAATGGCTTATATCTATCAATCAAGAAAAGTTTTCACCATCCTCGATCAAGATTCCCACCAAATACCATTGAAAGCCTAATAGCATTATTTATCCTGGTCAACAAGGCATAACATTTTAGAGAGGCTATCAATTAAAATGCTGTAGTCAAGGTGTGTCATATTGAATTGAAATGACAAAATTGCCTGGTATTCATTCTTAACATTAAAAAATATGAATATGCATGTATACAAACCTCAATACTAAAGAGAATAGAATTATCGAACACCTGCTGCCCAATCCCGGCCTGTAGCTTTCGAACACAACCTTCATATGGTGCTTTGACTACATGCTGGACAACCAAGAGCAAACAAAATTACTTTCCAAAGTAATAGAATGTTACCATTTTACAATATCATCACCATGCACAGTTAAACATACCTCCATTTTCATGGCTTCTAAAACTAGAATAGGTTGTCCCTTCTTTACCATTGTCCCATCTTCTACTAAAACCTTCACAACGCATCCAGCCATTGGTGCAACCACTGATCCTTTAGCGCTTGCAATAAAAGTGTCAGAATTGTCTTTGGTTTGAACATCCTCTTCATCATGATATTTCGTTTGTATATCTCGCATGAAATGATGGTGACAGCTGCCATACCAAATATGTATATGTTCAACAGAGTCCTAGAAATCCAAGCGAAACTCTGATGTTAGCAACCATGCTATTGACAATCAACCACCTAAGCTATATCTTAAGTAGACTGCAAAACAATAATTCCACAAAAGAAAGGTAAAACATATGCAACTTAATAAAAACTTTCATTTTCTGTTAAAAATTGTGCCAAAGACAAGTGTTTTCTACTTCGTGTGCCTAGGAGTGGAAAAGTGTCCAAGTGATCCTTAGTGACTTTATTAAGTGAGAATAGCTTTGTGAGAAATAAAGCTACTTTATAAAGTGACTTCGTGGCTTTTAATTAAAAGGTGACTTTACGATAAATAAAGTGGAGTTAATAGTTAAGACTTAAATGTCTCGTTACGTATTTAAATGGAGTGGGTGCATTAGGATCTAATCATAATGGCTCAAGATCTAATCTTGGCCATTAGATCTTGAAGGTAGTTGCCATGAATTAAAAGACCAAAACTAGGGATTGAAGGCATCATTGTCATTGTTGACAAAGTGATTTTGAGAGCAAGGAAGAAAAGTCGAACTCGTTGAAAAGAAGACGACGAGTTCTTGAGAGAGGGAACCAGCATGCATTCCAAGAAGCTAAGACTGGCACATTTTTTCAGAGAACCTGGGCATGATTTCCAATGTGATTCAAGCAGCTGACAGAGAGAGTCTAGCACATTTTTACAGGACCGTACAGCAGCATTAAACAGGCACAGATTTCGAGAAGGGAACTATGTCCCATTTTTCAGGCTGGCATGAATTTCTAGACAGACGTAAAACAGAATTAAATGCAGACTGTATACCTACAGGCTGCACACACTTTGAGGCTGAGTTGGGCACTGAAATCGAGAGAGTAATCTGCTGTAACAGTGGGCACAGAAATCGAGGAAACTTACTGAAAAAAACAGTCCATACAGTGCTGTTGGGGGAACAAATTACGAGACCGGGTGCACAGAAAACGAGGCAGCATTCTGCATAGTTTTCGAGATAAATTTCAGTCATCTGTTGTAGAGATATGTTGTCCTCACTATGAGATTTTATTCTGCTGTACTTTACCTTTTAAAAGAAGAAAAATAAAAATCTCTCTCATCAGGTTTTCCTTTAGGGGTTTTTCCTAGACTATTAGCCAAAAATATAGCGTCTGAAATTTTATGTGTGGGTGTGTTTTTAAATTTTGCTGATTAAAAGTTTGTAAAATTTCCATGTGTTTCAAGTATAGTATCATTTATATGCAAGAAAAACTATTTTGCAGGAGTGAAACATAAATGGGGTTTGGGCATTGTTACTGACTAGGTTGCATCTAGTTGGACTTTCAGTGAGCCGCCAAAGAAGAACAGATACTTGTTCAATTTCAAGAGTTCAGAAGTCCATTCAGGCCTTCTAGGGCCCCTTTTTTCCTTTTTTTTACGACATGTTCATACTCTGCGGGGAAGTTGTAAAAGATGTGCTAGCATGGGTTTTTTGTAAAGAACTTGGCTTCTTAGGACTTAAACATCAATCCGGGTATTCCAAGGTGTTTTTTCCTTATTAATTATATGTTTTTTGATAAACGACTTATAATTTTCAAGTTTTTCACCGCTCCTCCAACGCTGGAATGGTCGTCTTGATGGTTAGGCCTTAGGAGGTTATTAAAGTTCATGTGTCAATGTATATGAACATGCTAGACATTATTATTGAGTCATATGGACATATGCTAGGTCCCCCTAGGTTTTATTTCATGTTTTTAGAAAATTATTTGTTCCCGTAAACTTAGGCTATTTTTTAATAGTTTAATTGGGAAAATTATAAATGTAATAAAAGTGTGATTAGAAGTCGGATTTTTGCCATGGGGGTGCTCATTTTCTAACTCAGAGCACTCGTTGTACCCTTGATCCCACTTTTCCTAAGTTTTAAGTGATAAATTTATCACTTGAGTAAAAAATCTCCAAAAAATCAAACAATCAATTAAAAAATTAAAAAATAATTACATTGGAGAGAATATCCAAAATCCTAAATCAGTGGATTCTTGTCCGATTTGACTGAAATCAGTTTCATTCGGCTTCCTCCAGTAAAGGCGAGTTCTCTGCTTAACAAAGGCGTCATCTCCAGTTGCAGAATGAGAGGTAGCGAATGGATTTGCCTCTTGGAGCTTGCACCCTCTCTCTGGGTTGGCAAGTTGGTGTGGTGTCATTTGATGAGTGGTTTGGTAATAGGTAGGTGGAGAGGTGGCGCATCTCTTAGGAGGTGGCACCTACCACTCCTGTCCCACCTCAGTTGTAACTGAAGCATTCCATCTTTATCTCAAGGTTAACACCCACTCTATCTCCAGTGTTGGTTGCGCCCCCCTGGGCCTGCCTTAGCTATAAATAAAGCAAGGCTCTCTCCCTTTCAAGTTAGTTGGAATATGCCAGGAAGAGCTTGCACTTGTAACTTTTATTCATTTGAGAAATAAAGAGACTTTGGAGGTCTGGATTGTGTTGTGCCCTGGTTGAGTAAATGTATTATCTTCCAGCTATATGGAGGCAACTAGTATCTGAACCATTATGCATGCAATAAATCTTATGTAGTTTACTTGAAGGGTTGGTATCAACTTGGTGATACAATTTAGTCATTTTGTTTAATGATTTAAGCTATTGAGTATAAATATTTATAGATTTGAATAATGCTTCAATTGTTTATGGATGCTTTTACATCAATTTCTAAACATATATGCTCCTACATTTGATCTATTTTGTGTAAGTGTGTGATATGCAAGTTGTTGTGATAGGAGGCGTGGAGGATCTTGTTTGATCTTTCTAATTTTCTTGTTTCTAACATTATTTGTTGTAGATAAAAGTTCCTCGGCACACCACATGTGAAGGCTCAAGGATCCTCTTCTCTCTAAGCCTTTTCCACTTCTCCTTCTCCCGATATCTTCTTTGTCATTTTGGTTCCTTTATTTTGAAGAAAGCAGTTTTAGATCTAAAATTAAATTCATAGCCATAAATAGATCTTAAATTGTTTTTCTTTATAGATCTAACCAAAGGTTTCAAAGCATTATCATTTCTTAGTTCAGATCTAGGGTACTATTTGTCTTACTTCAAGTCATTTTCTAGTAAAAAATAGTGTTCCACAGGGACTTGCCCCACAAGGTCAGGAGCTCGCCCCCCTCGCTCCCCACGCCCCAAGGGCTTGGGGGATCCTTCTGAAACGTTTCCCCTCATCCCCAATTTGGCGAAACTTGGGGAAACGCAGGGGGGAGCTCATCCCCTTGTTTTGAAGCACACACCGGTGAAGTGGGGGGCTCTTGGGCTCTCCAGCAATAATGCTAATGTTAAATTCTTAAAATAAAAGTGGTATTTTCCTTATCTTTCATTTTCTATCCGTTTACTTAAATATTTAACATTGCCATTAATTGTTTCAGGATGTTTGAGAGTGGTTCCAACCTCATCAGAGTTCATATGCAAAAAGTAGAATTTTAGATCCCATTCAGAATTCAACAGACTTAACAGTTTTCAGGATTTCAGGATTGCAACGTTTCCACTGGATTTTATCACGTATGAGGTTAAGGGATTGCCATTTAATCAAGCACATCAACCTCTCTATGTACATTGATGTTGGTGGTGTTGATTGTTAAACTCCTCTATCATGACCTTAATCAAAATGTACCCTTTCGTCAAGCAAAATCACTTATTAAGCATGATTTTTTTTCTAATTCTACCTTATTTTAATGCTTGGTTTAGGAAGTTTCATCAAAATTGTAGGATGTTGAGTAAAGTCCTTTGAAGATCAACTTCGAGATTCAAGGTAGAGGCAAGGGCTAAACACCTAGAGGAGGCAGGCACAGGGCGCTATTGATGAATATGATCCCAATATAGGATTAATAGTTCACTCTTGCATAATTGTATGTTGGACTTGAAGTACTCAAATAATGTGATGCCCTCTAGAATCATGAAGAACTAGGGTCCTCTGGTCACACTTCCTCATTACAACATCTATGCCATGGATTTACACAATGTTGAAGTGTGTTGAATCATTGAAGAATTAGACTATATTGATAGGGAGCAACTTAAACTATATTTATACAGGATGAACTGTTATTGGCGAGATTTATAATATTATTATATATTTTATAATTTTTATGACCTCGATGTCCCCCTTGAATTTCTCTAAAATTTGGGGGTGATCTCCACACGTCCACAATGTGCGTTTCCCCGCTCCCACGCTCCCGCGTCTCGAAAACTTGGGGGAACATTGGTAAAAAACAAAAGGCTTGATTTACAAGTAAGTATTTGATTTTAATTTCTTATGTAGCAAGTTAGTGCTCTGATTTGTTTGCTATCCTTAAGAAGCAAACAAAGTGTTAGTTTTTCTTAGATCTTAATAACTTAGTTAGGATCTTTATCTGAAAGAATAACAAGTACAACAATATGCATAAGATAGAACATAATACACAAGACACAAAGATTTTAACCGGGGAAACCATAAAGGAGAAAACCCCGCAAACTTCCTCAGAATAGTACACTCACAAACACTGTGTCATAAGATGATCAAACCCCGTAATAAGAAGTCTTCAACAACTATCTATCTCTCCTCCTTCTCTCTCTCTCTCTCTCTCTCATGCGAACTTGAGTGAGTGTGAGGTGTGTATAAATGAGGGAGGGTGCCTCCCTATTTATACTAATCAAGGGACTGACTTATTACATGACTGGGCCCGACCTCTTACCCTAACGGGGCTGACTTCTTCTAGAGAGACTCTCAAAATACATTACATGATGTTTCACTGAGGACTATTGCCTCGACTTACAACGGAGGTTGCACCTCATGGTCTATACACAATAATGACATCTCGAAAAGAGGTAAACACGTCTCCGATGGGGGTACAACAACATACAATGATAATATACATCAAAATATCTTCCGAAGTTACAAATACATCAACACTCCCTCTTAACTAGGAAGGTATTCTCTCTCTTCCACAATCATCAATACATATGGTCCAATCATCATCACAGAGTCATCATCATAGTTGTTGCCATCATCAACTTCTTATCGATTCATCGAAAGGTACTATCTGTCATTGGAAGTTTCTATAGAACCAACCCATTTTCATGCTAGGTGTAGGCCTAGTCCTCATTCAGGTCTTCATCACATTTATGAGCAAGCCATCATGTAGGAATAGTCCAAGACCTTCTTTACATTGCCACGGCAATAACCTGCGTCTCCTACCTTTATCTCGTCATATCCAAATCATCTCTTTTGTCTTGCACTGAACAAAACAAAACACACAAAGCACATCCAAGATGCAGACCACCTGCGTTCTATCACCATAGTAGTATGCCAAGATATTTCACGTCATTAAGATAACCTGTAACCTAAGTTGTCGGATTCGACCCTAGGCCTAACCGCACCCAAATCAGATTCTCGGATTCTCCCACCTCGTTTTGACACATCTAAAGCTCTTTACGTAGTATAAATGTAGGATAATTAGGGTTAGGGTTTTGAATCCCCGACTCCTAATTTTGGGACAAGTGTCGCACCTGTATCGGATTCTTCAGCCGATTATGATCACACCCACAGTCCGTAACATCTACAATGCAAGAATCGCCTAGGAACACACTCGGTGCATTACATCTCTCCATGGTCAACCTGCGTTTTACTAGTAAAGGAGAACCGCCTAGGTGCACCTCACGCGCTTCATGACCTTATCATCTCCAACATGGTAATACACATATATAGATATATATGTAAGGACTGATTACGACCGAACAACTTGCTACACCAGGGCTTTTACGTTCCAAGTCAACAACAAGGACTTATTACATCTGAACAACCTGCGTCTAGGATCTTTTTTGTTTAGACAACCTTCAGCGTGTATTACATCTGAGTAACATGCGTACCAAGCTAGGGCTCTTTTTACACGCGAACAACCCACGAGACTTATTACATCGAATAACCTGCGTACCATGCCAGGACTCATATTTACATTCGGATAACCCGTCTCAAGATTGATTACGTCTAAGTAACCTGCGTATCACGCCAAGACTCGTATTTACACTCAGACAACCTACAGGACTGATTACGTCCAAGCAACCTGCTAAACCAAGGTCTTTTCTGCTCAGACAACCTGTCTCATTTCCCATGTAAGATATCATGCATCATCGTCTTCTGGTCTCTTGTTATTTCTAGCATAGAAACAAGTCAGGACTGATTACATCCAAGGATAACCTGTGAACTTCGCCAAGACTTATTACATCCAAGGACAACCTATAGGGCTGATTACGTCTGAGCAACCTACGATCTTCGCCAAGATTTTACGCTCAGATAACCAGTCTCTCCAGGTATGCTAGAACTCATCACTCCCTCTTTTGAGGAGTCTCGTTCTGGATCACACCAAGTCTTTCTCTGAAGTACTCGAACTTCACTCTGGTTGGAGGCTTGGTCAACACATCAGCTATCTGCTCATCTGTTGCCACATACTGGAGCTTCACTGCTCCTCTCTGCACCATATCCCTGATATAGTGGAATTTCATCTCTATGTGCTTCGACTTGTCATGGAACAGAGGGTTCTCCGACAGCTTCATGCAACTTTGATTGTTGTAGAAGATACAAGTCACATCTAACTGGAGATCAAACAAATCAGACAGTAGCTTCCGCAGCCACACTGCCTCGCAACTAGCTGCGCAAGTGGCAACATACTCTACCTTGGTTGTACTCACTGCCATGCATGATTGCTTCCTACTAAACCAGGAGATCATGCCAGATCCCAAACTAAAGCAGAAACCCGAAGTGCTCTTCCTATTAGTGGCACTACCTACCAAATCTGAATCAACATAACTGTGTAGGTTAATCTTCGAATTCGCATCACACTTGAGCCCATAATCCACTGTACCCTTTAGGTACCTCAATACATGCTTTGCAGCTATCAGGTGAACATGTCTCAGATCCTTCAGGAACTGGCTCAGGGTGTTCACAGAAAAGCATATGTCGAGTCTCGTATTCGTCAAATACATCAATGAGCCAATCATTTGATGATACATCGTGGCATCAACTGACTCAGATGAAGCATCACACAGAAGCCTCAAGTTTGATGCCATAGGTGTGGTTATCGCCTTGCAATCCAACATTCTGAATCTCTTCAGAATCTCCATTGTATACTTTGCTTGACTAAGGAAAATCCCATTTGCATTCTGCCACACCTCCATGCCTAAGAAGTAGTGCATCATACCTAGGTCTTTCATCTCGAACTTTGTAGCAAGTCACCTCCTCGCATCTTTAATGAGTTCATCCTCGCCCGTCAAAAACAAGTCATCGACATATAGTGAGAGCATCATTGGTCTTCCGCCTTCAACCTTGAAGTAAAGGTTGGAATCCGCTTTACTCTTGGTAAAGCCTTGGCTCATCAGGAAGCTACCCATCATGTCGTACCATGTCCTCGGTGCATGTTTCAATCCATACAAGTCCTTCTTCAATTTGCACACATGAGTCTTCCTATCATGTGTCTCGAACCCCAGTGGTTGTTCCACGTACACTTTCTTCTCAACTACACCATTCAAGAATGTTGTCTTGACATCCATCTGGTGTATCTTCCATTTCATAACTGCAGCTAATGCAAGTATGGTCCTAATGGAAGTGTACCTTGCCACGGGTGCTAATGACTCTTCGTAGTCTATGCCTTTTTCTATGAGAAGCCTTGTGCTATGAATCTTTCCTTGTACTTCTCGATGTTGCCATCTGCAGTATGCTTGATCTTATAGATCCACTTCGAAGTCACGACAGACTTCTTTTCCGGTCCCGGAACTATCTCCCAGACATCATTCTTCATGATCGACTGATACTCCTCGATCATGGCATCCTTCCATTCTTTCTTTTCTGAAGCCTCTTCATAGGTGGAAGGTTCCTTGTCAATGATGTAACATAGCAAGGCCACATAGTTGTTGTAAGGATTTGGCCTTTTCCTTTCTCTATGCATTCCTTCTAGAGCGCCATACCTTTCTGCTTCTTGTATGAGCTCCCGTGCCCATGTTAGTTTCCTCTTGTGGGAGTCCTTCTCGAGAAGTGTCTTTATCGGCTCTTATGGTTTTGCCATGTCATGATCTTCATGGTCTTCTGGAATTGCTTCTCCAATTTCCATACCTAGGACTCTCGTTTCTTCAGGTTCTTCGACCTCTTGAATAGTTAGCCTCTTGGATCTGAACTATGTGGAGTCTTCATCAAAGGTTACATCTCTGTTAATGTCGATCTTCTTGAATCCTAGGAAGTATATCCGTTAGGCCTTTGATGTATCACTGTATCCTATGAATACACCCTTCCTCCCAAAAGGATCGAGCTTGGTCCTCTTCTCCTGTGGGATATGTGTGTACACCGAGCAGCCAAATATTCTAAGATAGCTGACTTTTGGTTTCTCTCCTGAGAAAGCCTTCTCCGGACTTGTGTTGTCAAGTACTCGATCAGAAGTAAGGCTCTGTACATACACAGCTGTCCTTGTTGCTTCTGCCCTGCTATCACATATACATTTGCAGTTGGGCTACCATGATGCAACATACTGATCTATCTCTTATTCTATTCCGAGCTATTTTTCACATGCGGTTTTAGCATGGATCATCACAACCTCAGCCATTTCAGAGCCTTATTCAACAGAATTTGCTTGCGAGCAATGAGATTCAGTAGTCCATTGAGATGCTTTCGGTGCATTGAGATGCTTTCAGTGATGACCTAGTTCATTTGAGTAATATGGTACACATTTACAGAGGGCCTTATCAGATGGAGATAGGCATATATGGTGAGATCAGGTATATGCTTCCTTAGTTTGTTTTTGCTCTATGATGTATATTAAACACCTAGGCTTGTCTTGTTAGAATGATCATGGTGACTTATGCTTATATATATGCTAATACTTAAACTTGTGCTAAGACTGATCAGAGGACTTTATGTTGAAGATTGTTTCCCATGCCATATTTTATACAAATGTTAAACCTTAGTGGTATGTTGGTTCCATGTCTCATTTGTCCCCGTCCATCCAGTTCATCCATGATTGATTCCCCATCCCATGACTTTGGCTTGATAGAGACCTATGAGATTGAAGATCACTTTCCCCACTTTAACCCCTATGCATGATAGATCCCATTGTTTTTGTGTTTCAGCTCTGAGTTATCCCGAAGAGTGTCAACTAAAACTTGAAGCAATGTGTCTACCATCATTGCATGCATTGTAATACCCCGGTTTCAACCCCAATTGCATTAAATTATAAATGATGTAAATAGCGTTAATAAATCATGGTGTGGAGCGCAAGGCAAAGGACCTGCCATGGATTTAGTGTTCTACGTTTCAGCAATTAAAATCGATGCCGATGGTTATTGTGCTAGCCAATGGCACAATATAATTTTCTACATCATGTAAATATGCAATTAATAAAATATCCACAACTAGCTATGTCAATGCAACATTAAAGAGATGGGGGCATGATTTCAGAAGGAATAAGGGGGGGAATATTCAAACCCTTGAGCCAATGGGAAAAAGCCAAATGTCAAAGGTAAAACCCATAAAACTGTCAACTACCCATTTTGTCTTTTGTGCCCAGTCATCCAAAAGTGGTTGAGTTAGTTATTGCATGGGAATGGGCAAGGTATGGAGGTCAATTTCAATTTGGGCAAAGCACCCATTTTAGAAAAGCATGTTTTGACTTAATGGGCAAGTAAGAACGCAAAAATTGACTACTCACCCATTATGCATTCACGTTCTCTCTTCCTCATGCGTGGGTTGGAGCTCTGGGCGTTTTTCCTCACATTTGCAGCAGTTTCTAGTGTTTTTCCCATGGCTGGGAAGTTGTTTTGCTAATGTTCAGCGGCTGGGATCTCTACTGGGCATTTTTCTATTGTTCCCTCCTTCACACGGTTGGGGAATTTCGTTTTTGGGTGTTGCAATTTCGTTTTTGGATGTTGCACAGTTAATGGAGAGTAGATCCACGAATTAGGGAATTGAAGGGGCCGTTTTTGCCAACGTGAATCCCATAGAACATTTCTGAAACGAATTGCTCATCCTGGGTCATTTTTCCCCATTTTACCAGTCCATTTGGGTTGCAAACCCATCCCTTTTGGTTATGTTTTGTGGCTAGGAGGGTAGACCCACGATTTGGGTGTGAATAGAGGTCGTTTTTTCCTTTGGAAGGCCATCAAACGATTTCTGAGACGATTTGGTCACTTGGGTCGTTTTCCCAATTTTCCATTTTCGATTTTGGGTTCCCAAGATGTTTTTGTCCATACCCAGAACTTGTATTTTGTTGTGTAGTGCATCCTTGTGTTGGCTTGGCTGAGTAAGTCCAAGAATCCATCTGTTAGTGGGCTGATTGTGTTGGGATGACATTATTGGCTTGATTGTGGATGTTTGGCCTTGTTGTGTGTAAGTCTGTGTTCCCTAGTTCCTTGTGGAAATCATGCCTAGCTCGGGGGTGGCAGTGATGCTAAGAGATTAAGGAGCACACTGGCCTATGGTTGGGTGGAACGTTGCAGCGACATAGCTAGTTGCAGGGAAGCTTCTTCTCAAGATAAGTATTCTCTTGTGTTTAACCTCTGCAATGTAATTGCTTTGTAAATTATTCATGAACATGTGGAATGCTTGAACAGAATAAATGTTGCTTGTTTTATAAGTTATGAATAGCATGAATGTGTTGAATGAATGAGTATTGCTTCCGCTGTGTATTTACATGTACAACGCTTTTGTTTATGCATTTTATGTTCAAAGCATTTTTATGGTTTATGTTCATGGGGGCTTAGATTTCCCGATTAAATGATAGCAGTGCTGATAGGTCGCATCCTCTCGGGCGAGAGGGGACGTGACATGCATTATGTGCTATAAGTTCTATCTGTTGAAATGCAAAGCCTTCAAATAAATGCAAACTATGTTTTTAGACACAAATAAAAAAGGCTATAAAGTGAAATTGTGAAAGGCCTAAAAAGAAGTGGATAAATAAATGCTAAATCTAAAGACTCTTGGCCACTATTGAAATGTAATGATTAATTTCTCACAGATCTTGCGGGTTTTGATGTGAGATGGGGCAAGGGACTGCTAATTCACGGTGTCCCCTAAGATCTCTTCATTACTGTTCTTGTGTACTCAACACAAGGGTCCTAGTAAAGATCCTCACAGAGCTTGTTCTTAGCTTGGATGTGAGTTGTATACATATTGTTAGAGTTGAATGGGCTCTTTTCAGACTATCTCGTCCACTTGTGAGACACCACCGTCCCCTAATGTTCATGTCATGTATATGTCACCATGGTCATGTATAATTGTCATTATTCGGAGAGATCATATGGTCAAAGTTAGTTATAAGTAATTCCCCTTTACCTGAAGCCTTGTTTTCCACCTCCACCCAACACTAGCAAACTGTTGAAACTTTGTATGCATGGCATGCACAAGAGACTTCCAGGAGGTTTAATGATCTTTCAAAAGCACAAGTATATCTTACATATTATTGTTATTATTGTCACCATGATGTTGAATAACATGATTTAAGTTGGGTTTTGATATACACCATTGGAGCATTTCTTACCTTGGATGCATGCAGGATTAGATTGGTACAATATCTCACCTCCAATTTGGGTACTTTGACCTGGTCAACCTAGTTGACCAAGTCAAACACAGTTCCCAAGGCAGTGACTCAAAAAACAACATTGCTTATATTTGTTCCAGACATGCCCAGGACCAATACTGCGGTTTCAGTTTTGAGAGTTTGGCCCCAGATCTCATGATCAGTAATTATTATCACTTTATTATTGGCTAAATGATCAAATTTTATTACAGATGGCAGTGATTTTGGTTCTCCTATAGCATTGCAATGTTCCAGGGGGTATGACTAGTCACTTATACCATTCTTCTATGTCTTCGGATCATCTAGTACAATCAGTTTTCCCCAGTTCTTAGCCTAGATAGAGTTATAATGATTTTATTCGGTTTCAGAGGATGTACCACCAAAAAATGAACTAAGGAATTCACTGAAAAAAACGATTTGGCCAGTTGGGTCAAGGAAATGGTATGGAAATTTATCAGATGATGTGTTTTGTCTCCCCGAACAATTCTTCAGCAGTTTCAGTCAGTATTGGGTCTGGGTTATTTTATTGTTGGCTCAATCAGTAAGGACATCCCCCAAGGAGCACAACTCAACTTGGCTAAATGATGTATTGTATGGTCATATCTTATATTATCAGGTTATAATGGGGCCTAGGGTGAATTAAGCCCCTAGTGACCCCCTTTCATGGGTTATCATGTCATATCTTATGTTATATTGTGTTTTCTACCTTAGGGAGGCGTCCTTGAGCAAAAGAGCGCCCCCTTTGAAGTGGTCAACTTGATCCATGTGTTGATCTTTGTATTTGTGATCTCCACCGTTGATGATGTCTTAATCTCAACCGTCGGATGATATTTAGGTAAAATGTGGACACACTCTCAAGCTATTTGAGAGAGGTGATCCCCCCCATTGTAAAGCATGAGCTCTGGCACCGGAATATTGAATAAAGAGATTTTTTTCTGGGACTACACACTTGTTTCTTGTTTGATGAATCAATGAAATGATGACTAGCATTGTTATTCTTCTGCACTGGAAATAATTCGGGATAGATCTTGTATATTTTCTTGCACCCATCCATCCGCAGGTTGAAGGAGGCACACTTGAAGAAGGCACACTGGTGGGGGGACTCACTTTGTGCCATCACTTGGCTTTTGTGTATCAGGGAGTGATTACTTCTTCGTGATTTTTTACTTCCTGTACTTTCTTTACACTTCAGATCTCGCTCGATTGTCTTGCTAATTGATTTTCTTTGGTTTAACAGGTTGAAGGGGTCTCTAGCGGCACTGATTGAAGCAACACTACATCAAGATCTTGCTCGGAATTTTCATTTGATCGAAAGGAAAGCATTCTTCATCATCCAGGAAGTCATCCACATGATTCAGGTAAATTCTCTGTCCTTTGATCTTTTCATGCATTGCACATCACTTCTTTTACTGAAAAAATACTTGTTAGAAGTAGGAAAAATCACCGAATCAATTTGCATTGGGAATCGGCAAATTCGGCGATCTGGGTTTTGATGACCATCCCAAAAAAAGCCCCTCTCCCTCCCAAGCGTCAGCATTGGACTCCATTTACCCATCTCCAAGAACTGATCCCTTAGTGAGGTAACACCTCTCTTTGTTTGGCAACCAGTTTCTCTATGTCTGTTTTTCGGTTTCACTAGGATTTTCTCTAATTGTTAAGTCCTTCATCTAAGTCAGTGTGTGGGAAGCTTGAATTCTCTTTATCAACCTCGTCTTGGGAATTTCTCAATTTTTGCTTAAATCTCCCCAGGGTCTCGAGTTTGATCATTTGAAACATCATACTAATCCTAGATTTGATCCCAATCTCCATAAGTCATTGTGTTATTTTACTTGAGTAACATTTCCAATATCTCTAACCACCCCTACTCAAGTATTTTTTAATTTGTGGCTTGTCCCCTGAATCTAGGGTTTCAAGCACTCACCTTACGTATTCTCCATCAGGAGTTTGATATGGTGATTTGTTTTAGGTCTGTTCTTTCAGGATAGGTCTGGGTCTCCCCCATTTTCACTTGGGCTTCTCCAGTGGCATAAAGTGAAGGAACTCGTACCCGACGTGACAACCACCCATCTTTTGTGGGTTAGGGTTTCGTAGGTCACGGCTTTAACTGCCTGTCCCCTCTACCATCCTGTACAGGATTACTCTACTGGGCAACTACAAGATTCGTGGTAATACGCCCAAAGGTCCATAGGAAGATCCTGGTCATGTAGCATTGCTTTCGTTGCTTCAATTATTGTTCAGTTCTTTCGTTCCGCAATCCCATTTCGCTGAGGATTGTATGGAGTGCTCAACTTCCTCTTAATCCCAGACTCTCTGCAGAGTTCCTTGATTTCTTCTGAGGTGAATTCTCCGCCATTATCTGACTGTAGAGTCTTGATCTTCTTGTCAGTTTGGTTCTCAACCAAGGCTTTATATTCCTTGAACTTACTGAATACTTCATTTTCCCTTTCAAGAAATATATCCAAGTCTTACGTGAGATATCATCTATAAAGGAAACACAGGACACATACCCGCTTAATGAGCTAGAAGACATGGGTCCACATACATCCGAGTGTACTATCTCCAATATTCCTTTACCCTTGCTTTCACTGCTGGGAAATGTCTTCATTGCATTCTTTCCTTGTGCACATCCTTTGCAAATGCCTTCATGCTTTTCCTGGATCTCTGGAAGTTCGGAGACTACTTTGCTTGCCATTGTTAGTGCCCTGTAGTGCACATGTGCAAGCCTTCGGTGCCATAGTTCACTTGGTTCTATTGACTCATGAACCAATGCTTGTTTAGGTTGTCCTTTTAGTTTGTACAAGCCACCATCTTCTTCTCCAATCACCGTTGCATCATCTATTGTCTTTCCTTTAGGCTACATTAGAACTTTGCCATCGACAAATGCAACTCTCATTCCCTTTGCATATAATGCAGAGATGGAGAGAAGATTCTTCTTTAATCCTGGAACATACAACACATCCTTCATTTTTAAGGATTTCCTAGAGTCTAGCTTGTATGAAGCTACTCCACTCCCTTTTATGGGGTATTGATAATCATCCTCGAGTTTCACCTTGTGAGGTGACTCATGCTCAAACATATTAACGAATAATTCATTTTGGCCAATCACTGCTCTTTATGTGAGATAGTGCTCATAAGTGTTGTGGTTAGCACATACTCTTCATCTGAATCATCCTTCTCTCTTCTGAATCTTTTGTTTGTTGCTTCATTGTCTTCGACAACATGAGCATGGTGTTTCTTTCTACTGATGGGACAGTCACTTGCAAAGTGTCCCTTTTCATCATAGGTATAGCATCGAACATTGGAAGGATCTCTCTTGATCTTCTTTTGTTTCTTGTCCTTCTTCTTATTGTGATGATAGTTCTCCTTCTTCTCCTTGTTCTTGTAGTTCTTCCTGGTGTTAACTGTGAGAGCTTGATCTCCACTTGCTCCCATCTTCTCTTCTCTTGTTACGAGTCGAGCTTCTTCTTGTGTGCATTATTCTCGGAGTCGGCTCAAAGAGATCAACTTCCATCTTACACAGATTACTTGAATGAATGAGTCCCATGATATAGGGAGACCATTCAAGGTAGTCATCACAATTTCTCCTTCTTCGACATTCTCTTCAACTGCTTCATGGTGTCTCTTTTTACTGATGGGACAGTCACTTGCAAAGTGTCCCTTTTCATCACAGGTATAGCATCGAACATTGGAAGGATCTCTCTTGATCTTCTTTTGTTTCTTGTCCTTCTTCTTATTGTAATGATAGTTCTCCTTCTTCTCCTTGTTCTTGTAGTTCTTCCTGGTGTGAACTATGAGAGCTTGATCTTCAGTTGCTCCCATCTTCTCTTCTCTTGTTACGAGTCGAGCTTCTTCTCGGAGTCGACTGAAAGAGATCAACTTCCTTCTTGCACAGATTCCTTGAATGAATGAGTCCCATGATATAGGGAGACCATTCAAGGTAGTCATCACAATTTCTCCTTCTTCGACATTCTCTTCAACTGCTACAAGTTGCTCAACAGAAAGATGCGCCTCCTTGAGGCGAGTTGCTCAACAGGGTCCTTTCTTGAAGACTAAGGTGGGAAGCCTCCAAAACTTGATTCCCTAGTTTATCTCGACACTAGTGACAGGGCCAAAATTGAAACTTCTTCAAATCTGAAACTGCTTCCACCAAAAATTGCCCCCTACTAAGGCGAGTTAGCCTAGCCTTCTTTTCTTGATGATCTGTGAAGAGAAGACCTTGAACTAGGAACCCCTAGTTTTCACTACCGCACAGTGCCTTCTTTTAAAGAGGCTCTGATACAATGTTAGTTTTTCTTAGATCTTAATAGCTTAGTTAAGATCTTTATCTAAAAGAATAACAAGTACAGCAATATGCATAAGATAGAACAGATACACAAGACACAAATATTTTCACCGAAGAAACCATAAAGGAGAAAACCCCACAAACTTCCTCAGAATAGTACCGTCACAAAGACTGTCATAAGATGATCAAGCCCCGTAATAAGAAGTCTTCAGCAGCTATCTATCTCTTTGTCTCTCTCTCTTTCATGCGAACATGAGTGAGTGTGAGGTGTGTATAAATGAGGGAGGGCGCCTCCCTATTTATACTAATCAAGTGACTGGCCTATTACATGGTTGGGGTCGACCTCTTACCTAACATGGCCGACTTCTCCTAGAGAGACTCCAAAAATACATTACATGATCTTTCACTGGGGACTATTGCCCTGACATACAACGGAGGTTGTACATCAAGGTCTATACACAATAATGACATCTCGAAAGGAGGTAAACACATCTCCAATGGGGGTACAACAACATATGATGATAATATACATCAAAATATCTTATGAAGTTACAAAGACCTTGAGAAAGCAGCTTTGTAGCTCACTTTCTCAGTCATTTTTCACCTAGTTTTTTTTCGTTTTTAGTTAGAATTTTTTCCACAATTTTTTTGGTAATTTTCCCAAGCACTCTTAAAGTGTTTTGGGGCATGTTTAGCTAATGTTTGCTTCTTGTTTTTGCAGTTTTGATGAAAAAAGAGGAGGAAACTCTGGCGAAAAATCGAAAATTTGAAGAAAAAGAAGACACGAGGAGCTCCTTTGTTCATAAAATTTCATTTTTCAAGTTATTGTAAGCCTGTGGATCCGGATTTGAAGGACAAAAGTGCATTCTTTTTATCATTGTAAAAAAGTAAATAAAGTTTCGAGTAGGCTCATCAGAGCCCACTCCTCATCCCCCTGGGGGGATCCGGGTCAGTGCATTTTTTTGTGATTTTTTATTATTAGTTAGTTCAGCTTTTAGTTTATGTTTATTATTTTAATTGTTATCAAAGTCAAAGAACTAATTACCCCACGCTCTCCCGAGTATCCCGAAAGGGGGAAAGAGATTCGTGGTAGGAATTAGTTAGAAAATTTTTCCTTTGCATCTTTAAAGTTTAAAATAAACCCCATTGCTCTCCCGAGTATTGATAACGGATAAGGGCTTGACCGAGTACTGGACCTGGAAAGACATTCTTGGGTTTTCATTTCTAATCAAACAAGTGGTGTTAAAAAATCCTTAAGATTAACAAGGCTCTTATCCTTGTATGCTATCTCCACTGCAGCTGCATCCAATCAGTCAAAAAATGATTTGAGTGACTAGTAATTAGAACGAAAATCCAACGTTCGTTAAATATTATGAAGTTGTGGGCAAAGTCTTCAAGTGACGCGAGAACCAATAAGCAGTGACCGCGGGGCCCCGTCAGGATATACCCTCGTTTGGTGTAGTGTTGGACACACCCCTGCGACTTTAGTTTAGCCCACTTTTCGCTGTAAGAACCACTTCTAAGTAATTCTAGACATATTTCTCGTACCCCTTGGGTATATCAGGAATCTCCTCTCCTTTATAATAATCTAGATCATTACCATTTTAATAAAATTGACCAACAATTTACCCACTCCCTTGATCACTCACTAATAACTTTAAAACTGACCAACAAGACAACTGCAATACTTACATGACACAACAACACTACGTTATTTATCGACACTGGTCTATATTATTTTTCATGCTTAAATCAAATCTTGCAAGATGTCGTGAATGTTGTTTGCACTATCATATGCTGTTTATGTGATTTATACCTTGCAATAGTCCGTTGTGATATTTTGTCCATTTCACATTTAACTCCTAGAATAAATCTTTTCTTTTGTAGAATAAAAAGCCTTAGATTTTACTTTTCATACGGACCCACCCCCTTGGATTCGCTAAGAGTTGGCCTAGATGGAGGAGCCGAGTATCAGGTGACAGCACTTGGCTCGAGCTTGCCCCCAAGGTCGCACCTAGTGGCTTGAAGATTTCTGCCACGTGAACGGAGGTGCAAATTAGGCGGCAATAGGAATTAAACTTTATATGCTAAAGAAAACTTGAAACTGGGTTGGGAATAAGAAAATTTGCATGATATCAGAGCGCCAATGAAGCAATGGGAAAACTTACAAGAACAACTTTTGTTTAGATTGCAAAGAGGGCTGGTTTTTTGTTCATCGGGGATATTTGGACTTTTAATTTTTTAGTGAGATGGCCATACAGTAGTGGATAGAGAACAGGTTGGACAAGGAAGCCAACTTTAGTCCTTGGAAAGCAAGGATAGTACCAATTTTGCAGGAAAATGAGTTGTGGGATATCGTAAATAGCACTCAAGCTAAGCCAGTGGTGGTACCCGCAACTATCGATGCAACAACTAAGGTAGACATTGATAAAAAAATATCAAGTTGAAGTGTATTATCCTAGATGTACTGAAGGACCATGTGATCCTGCACGTGATTGGTAAGGACTATGCTTATCAAATGTGGAGTGCCTTAACTAATTTGTACCAGAGCTCCAATGAAAACTGGAAAATGGTACTGATAGCGAAGTTGAAAGGCATCAGGATGGTCAAATTTGAAAACATGGCATCTTACCTTACTAAGATCACACAAGTGAGAGATGATCTTGGAGCAGTGGGGGAGGCTGTACCTGGTCATGAGTTAGTGCAGACAACCTTGAATGGCGTGAACAAGCCATGGGCTATGTTTGTGGAGTCCGTTGTGGCTAGGGAGCACATGCCTTCTTGGGATCGCCTTTGGGACAACTTCGTTCAGGATGAGACCCAGAGAGGATATGTACAGGGAAGCTTGTCTCATAGTAAGGAAGATGAGCAAAATGTGGCGTTGGAAACCAAAGGGAAGAATAAGAAGTCCAAGAAGGGTCCCAAGGGTGGGACTAAGCAGAAAGGTGGTGGGAAGAAGAAAGACATGAGCAAAGTTAATTGCTTTGCTTGCTAAATGTGCAATGAACCTAAATTAGATTTAAGGCTCACTAACTCTATTACACAATTTTTCAATAAACTAGTTAACAGGAAGGGCATATGGCAAGCTGAATGACTAAATAGAATGAGGATTAGGTAAGATCAACAATGCAAAGGAAGGGGCCTGAATGTTCAAGTTCCTAAGCACAATGTGTTGGGCCCTTTTAGGTTTCGAACATCAGCCAGGCCGAAGTCTACTACCAGGCTCCTGGGAATCCCAACATATCGCTACTAGAATCCTTACAATACAGTCACCAATCAACCAGTGGTTATGGGAGGCTTAGGGAGACCTTTAATACTCTGATATGGGTATATGTATCATTAATTGCAGGTTTGTACAGAACATAAATAGTCTAGAAGGATCCTAAAGGTCGCATTACTGAAACTAGCTCTTAGGACAACTCACTAATTTCATATTCTGGCTTTCCCAAATAGGTTAAGGAGGATACAAACTCTTTATTTTAGGCATTGGTGAAAGAACAAAGTGGATGTAGAGCAAACATAATGTGGAAAAATGTATAAAATGTAATGTAGGAGATGAATCATGATTACAATTGTTTGGGCTTAAATAAGCCCGTCTTGCACCTTTTCATCAAAGGGCATGACTATAATAGTAAAATTATAAATTAATATTAATTTAATATTATTTTATTGTTGCATTGCCTTCCCCTTAAGGGAAGCTTTGTCCTCAAAGCTTATTTGACGAACTGTCGCATCGTCTCTGATGTGGATATCTGTACGGTTTGCTTCTGGCAGGTTTTGTTCCTAGTTCTATTTCGATTATGTGTTCGATTTTTCTGTTTGGTGGGAGCTCCATAGGTAGCTCTTGAAACATCTTGTGATGTTTTTTAATCAGCTCTTGTATCTCTAGTTGTTTGTCCATATCTCCTTCACCTGTTAGAAACTCCATTTTTTGACATTGAAGTATGTACGCCAATGCACCTTTCCGAAGTAGCTTTTCTATCTGATGTGATGTAACCAGCTGTGTCGGAGGTGGTTGGAACCCGTGTAATTTGTGTCTTCCTGAACGAATGGAATTCAATAAAATGTTCTTGGTGATTTGCGGAGTATGTACCCAAGGTTTGTAACCATTGTATTCCTAAGACTACATCGACTCTTCCCAACGGTACCACAAAGAAATATGACTCTATGTTATACTCTTGTATTTGTAGCTTGACTTTGGGACATTTTCCTGCGTTGTCAGTCTTCTTGCCATCTGCTACCATAACTTTCATGTTAGGTACTGGAAAAATAAATAGGTTAAATACCTTAGCAAGGTTGACATTAATGAAGTTATGGGTGGTGCCAGAGTCGATGAGAACTGTGACGTTATTCTTTTTGATATGTCCTTTAAGCTTCGTTGTTTGCGGTTGGGAGATTCCGGTAATAGCAGCTAATGAGATTTGTGGGGTGTCATCCTCGATTACTGTGTGGTAGTCTTGTTGACTATTCACATCGTTCTCAATTGGTTCCTTAACTTCCAACTCTACTTCACAGGCATACAATTTCTTTTGTAAGCATTTGTGCTTATGATCCCATTTGTCTCCACAGAACTTACATTTCCCTTCCTTTATTCTCTGGGCCTCTAAACTAGGCTTCGTTCCTTCCCTAAGTTGAGGCGGTGTATATCTTGGATTTCTTGTGTAAGCTGATTGGAGGGGGTTCTTTTTGGATTCGTCTTGGTTAAAATTTGTATGAGCGGATTTGCTTTCAATAATCCTGGCTATACGTCGTGCTTCCTCCATGGTAGAAGTGTTATGTAACTCTAGTTCATCACCGATGTGTTGTTTTAGACCGTGTATGTAGGTCTGTAGTCGTTAGTCATCGATTAACTCTGGCACTCAAGTTGACAACGCTTCCCATTCACAGGTGTACTCATCGACACTGTTTTTTGTTGTAACCTTGTGATTTTGGCAAAGAAGTCTTTTTCTTCAACGCCCTGGAATCTTTTGATGAGGTCGTTCTTGAAGCTCACCCAGTACTGAGAACAAATTCTTGCAGTACTCTTCCACCATAAGTACCAGTTGTAAGCGTTTCCTTCTAGATGCATGGAAGCATATTTAATTTTCTCTCATTCGTAATGGATGTTGTGGATGTCTAGGTATTCCTCGTCTTTGTTAAACCATGCTATGCATTGTTGTTCGTCCCCGTCGTATTTGGGTAACTCGACTTTCACCCGTATTTGGCATCTTTGTGTATATGAGGCTGAGGACGACATATTCAATAGAGGATCTGGTTGCTTCGGTGTTCTGGGAGAGTTTGGTTGCGGATCATTTGATATTTGTAGTCTGTCTAAGATGGCGGTTAAAACTGCCAGATTTTTCTTTTGGTCTTCCTGTAGAGTGAGGATGCTATCCTCTATTCGTGACGCGAATTATGTCCATCTTGATGTAAAATCGCCACCGGTTTGTTTGATCTTTGCGTGGAGGTCGTTGTAGTTCTTGTTAATCTTCTTATTGATTTGATCGAACTGGGCGTTTAAGTCACCCATTGATCTAGTGATTGCTGGAATATTCCTAGTGTTGAACGTAGATTTATTTTTATTCGCTGTAAGATGCCAACCTGCCATGATTTTTTTTTTAAGTAATTATAATAATAATTATTATTATTATAATATAGTTTATTTTAATTAATAATAATATTAATAAATACTAATATTAATAAATAATATTATATTAAAAAGTATTATTATTAAAATTGCTTAACCAGCAGACCATGGAGTAATGGGAAGCGGCAGGAGGTGGATGGAAGAATGGTGGGCGAGAGCAGGGAAAGGAGGGGATTCTCAAAGTGGAGATGCAAGGAGGACGGGTGACAGGTGATGATGGCAAGGTGGTGGTCGCAAGCGAGGGTGTGAGTAGCAAAGAGGGAAAACGTGGGCAGCACGAGAGGGAAAATAGCGTGGAGCAGAGGATGGAGTAGAGGATGGAAGCGATGGTCAACGATAGAATGGTCGGGAGAGAGGGGAGAGGAAAAGCGTCGAAATGAAGCTTGAGTGGAAGAGTAGGCGAGTTGGATGGTGGGTCGGGTGCAGCAGAAGGTGGATGGTGTGGGGTAACAGATGCAGGAGTGTTGGAGGGAGGGCGTGGAAGTAGAGGAGGGTCGCGACGAGCAAGGAGGGTGGAGCAGGCACAGGAGTGTGGTGGAGAGGGAGCGCGGTGGAGAGAGGGCGAGAAGGTGGAAAGAAAAGGAACTTGGGAAGATGAGCTTAGGAATGGAATGTGATGGGAAGAGGGATGAGGTGGAAATGGAGCGACGTATGGAGTATGAATGGAAGTGGGCAGCGGAAGTGGATGTGGTCGAACTTGGAGTGGAAGGTGGTGGTCTGGTGCCGAAAGTCGAGAGGCTTTGATACCAATGAAAGAGCAAAGTGGGTGTAAAGCAAACGTAATGTAGAAAAATGTATAAAATGTAATGTAGGAAATGAATAATGATTACAAATGTTTGGGCTTAAATAAGCTCGTCTTGCACCTTTTCATCAAAGGGCATGACTATAATAATAAATTAATATTAATTATATTTAATATTAATTTATTATATTTTATTGTCACAATTGGATACCTAGATAAGTATGTCAAGAATATCTCAGAAGAAGAAAGACTGAATTTAGTGACATAAAGGTCGAATTATGCATAATACAGTAAAACTAGTCAATTCTATGTGCAAATCTAGACAAGGTTGGATTAAACCATGTAAAATTCATTCATACTGATTCAGATTGTTACGAAAATTGCAGAGCATAATATTAACATCAATAACAACCATGGGAAGTTGAAATAACTCTCATGAATGGCTTATAGAACCTTCTTTAGCAGGATGCATTAATACAATGCATTGGGAAGCTACAATCACTGAAAAACTTAGGGATTCAAACCCTCAGATGTCTTCAAGAATTGGGGACCTTCAAGATCTGATAGGGTCCACTTACAATACTGTCATTAATGGTTGAAAGCCACTAATTCCCACTCATAACTTCAACTCCAACGCTCAGACAAGAAGAGAAGCTCAACTAGAACTTCAATATTCGAATGGCAGATTCTCCAGATCTGCAAGGGGATTCGAATTGACTTGAGGATGACTTTCAATACCCGCAAAAATACTCCATTGATGTTTGCACTAGCTTCATGAATAGGGATGGAACACAAGTGCTAAGGGGCACATTACCCAAAGCTCAGTTGACACACATCTCTCAACCACTAAGTAGCAAATCTCTCAAGACAAAATTACAATGACCAAAAGTTGGAAGAGGGGTGCGCTTTCATTCCTATACAGGCAAGTTGGCTTCATGCTCAAGCCACCTTGACCAATGTGCCCTCATGTGTGAATGAAGAAACTTGCTTGCTTTCCTGCTTTTTCCCCAACATGCCTTTTCTCCTTTTTGGAAACTGCACTCTAGTGCTTTTTGACAGACTTTCCTTGATCCCTTTAGAAACTGCGCCCTCTGGCTTTCAGGTTGACTTGCCTCTCTCTCTTTTAGAAACTATGCCCTCCAAGAGTTGCTTGCTTTTCATCCTGGCAGGGTTCATGCACTCGCCTACTTTGCCCTTGCTTTTATCTTCTGACTGTTTTGGCAGGATTCTATCTTCTCGCTTGGATTTTGGTACTTTCTTGATTTGCTCCAGGTTGCCTTTTTTGGTTGACAATCCATGGTCCACATGACCTTATGTGCCCTCCTTGTCACCTAGGACATTTACTTAGCATAAACTTTAATAAAATCATTATGATATTAATTTAAAATAAAAAACTTGCATACTAAGTCTAGTAGTTGCACATTCATTATGTTTTTTACAATTAACCCCTCCTAGGCTAGAGTCACTACAGGTTAAGAACACACAACATTAAGTAGGTCACTTGGGAGGGACATTACAGTCCTACCTTCCCAAAATTTGCTTGTCCTCAAGCAATTGCATTTCAGGGTGTTGCAACACATGTTCATTTTCCCATGTGGAATCCTCACTAGGTAGCCCTTTCCACAAGACTAAATCTGCCTTGATGGTTCTATTCCTTAGATTCCTCTCTCTAGTCTGCAATATTTTATCTAACACCAAAATTAACTACCCTTCATCATCCAAAGGTGGAAGTTCTATTGAAACTGTTACTTGTTTCCCAACTACCTTCTTTAAACATGAAACATGGAAAACATTATGTACCTTACTATTTTCGAGCAAATCCAGCTCATAAGCTACTTCATCTACTTTCCTCACTATTCTATATGGAGCATAGAACTGGGGTTTTAACTTTTCGACTCCTTTACCCTTTAGAGTTGATTGTCTGTAAGGTTGCAATCTCAAATACACCAAGTCATTCACCTGAAAATTCCTTAGTCCTATTCTTATATGCATACATTTTCTGTTGTTTTTTAGCAGTCCGCAAGTTGTTCTTGAGTGCTTTCAGGATATCTTAACTCTCTTGAATCTAGTCCTTAGCTTTTGGTGCTCTACTTTCTCCAAAAATTTAATCCACATAAGTTGAGGCTTCATATCCATACAGGGCCTTGAAGGGAGGCATGCCTATTGACATATGATAGGTAGTATTGTAGCAAAACTCTCCCAAATGCAACCATCTGATCCATGTCTTTTGTTGTCCTGTGACATAATTTCTAAGATAACCTTCCAGCCACGGATTGACCCTCTCAGTTTGGCCATTAGTTTGGGGATGATAACTTGTACTGAGATTCAATTATGTCCCCACCAAGTTAAATAATTCTTGCCAAAAAGAATTGGTAAACTTACTATCTCTGTCAGGGATTATTATCTTTGGCAATCCATGTAATTTGAACACTTCGTTAAAGAAGAGTTCAAATATTTGAGTTGTTAAACAGGTGGAACGAACAACAAAGAAGTGTACAAGCTTGGTCAGTCAGTCAACTACAACATATATGCAATCCTTACCTTGCACCATGGAAAGTCCAATGATAAAGTCCAATGAAATGCTTTCCCATTTTTTTATTTGGGATAAGCAGTGGCTGAAGTAGACCAGGTGGATGTGTGTGCTCAAGTTTATTTTGTTGGCATATATTACATTCCCTTGCATGTCTCAGCACATCAGCTGTGGATCCCTTCTAGAAAAACCACTCCCTAATCTTTCGGTAAGTTTCTAGATAACCAAGATGTCCTGCTAGTGGTGAATCATGGGCGACTTCCAAAATCTTCTTTCTTAAATCTGATCCTGGTACTAAGTAAATCCTATCTTTGTAGTAGATGATTCCATCTACTACTTTATAAATGTCATCTTTAATTGCTCCATCTATTAGTTCATGTGCAAATTGATTTCTAGAGTACTCTAAGGATAGTTGCACTTTCCAACCCATAGGGACTTCCATAGCAGAAAAAGTTTGTTTCCTTGACAGAGCATCTACTACTACATTCATCTTTCCCTTCTTGTACTCTATATCAAAGTCATAAGCTTGAACTTTACTTACCCATTTTTGCTGCCTGTCATTAAGCTCTTTTTGGGTCAAGAAATGTCTCAAGTTGTTGTCGTCAGTTTTGACCACAAATTTACTGCCCACCAGGTACAGTCAAAATTTGGCCAAGGCATGCATTATGGCCAACATCTCTTTGTCATAGATGGAATAATGTCTTTCATGGTGCTGCAACTTTTTGCTCTCAAAGACAATTGGGTGCCTGGTTTGCATGAGTATTGTTCCAATACCCTCCCCAGAGGCATCACACTCAAGCACAAATGTTTGAGTGAAGTCAAGTAAAGCAAGAACTGGACAACTGCTCATAACGTTTTTCATCTTCTCAAAAACCTTTTCAGCTTCCTCCGCCTAATAGAAGGCTTCTTTCTTGGTAGGATCAGTCAAGGGAGCTTCTAGTTGAGAAAATCCCTTGACAAACTTCAGATAGTAAGTTCAAATTCCAAGGAATCCTCTCAGTTTTGTGCATTCTTGGGACTTGGCCAACCAGTGATAGCTTGGATGATTGGATCTTTTCCATGTGGACCTTCACCCCTCTTGTCCAATTACATGGCCAAGATACAGTAGCTCAGTCATTCCAAACTCACATTTGGACAACTTTGCATACAAGGACTGGTCTACAAGAATAGTGTTAATATTCATTAGTATTCAAGTCAATTTCACAACAATAGCGAATACAAGATCACTGAAAGAAAAACAATCACAAGATAGACACAAATTTATCCTGGGAAACCCTCTAGGGGAAGAAAACCCAACAAAACTTCCTCAATATAGATTATCAAAAGTACAACGACAAAACCCCAAAGAAGTGCTCCTTCTCCTTTGTAGATATATCTCTCTCTCTCCCATGCAAATTACACAAGTGAGTGTGTGTGTCCAAATGAGGAGAACATCACTCCTATTTATACTTTATCCTCCACTTGACTTTTTCACTAACTAGGTCGGCCCCAACAAACTTAACTGGGCCGACTTACCTAGGGAGACTCAAAACAATATAATATTACTTTCTGGAGGGTTCTATCGACCCGACTTACAAGGGAGGTTTTACCTTATGACTCTATGATGACCAAATACAATAATAACATCCCGACGGAGGAATAAAACATCTTTGAATAAATTACAATAATAAAATACAATAGGATATTCTTCGAAGTTACAATATTTCAACACTCCCCCTTAACAAGAAGGGTATTCTACTGACAACAACAACATCAAGATCAGTGTTATCGAAACCAATCCGGTTCAGGCAAACCGACTGGTCTAACCAGTTTATAGGGTCTCTCGGTCCAGTCCGGGGCCTAAACCCTTTGGACCGCCAGTTTGATTCAAACCGCCCAGAAACCAGTCGGTTCCGTACTGCTCCATACGACAGCCGCAAATGGGCCCAAGGATTTCAAATTTGGAGGATTTAAATAAAAATAAAAAATAAAAAAAAATAAAAACCATAATCCTAATAACCTAAACCCTCCCTAATCCCATTGTGTTATTTAAAGACCCCCCACCCTCTATTATCTTCACACTATTCATTCAATCTCTTCGGAGTTCTTGAGAGCAAAGTTTCTTAGGTAGTTTTGGAGGGTTATTGAGCTGAGTTTGCTGGGTGTTTTTGGTGAAGTTTTTGGACAAAGTTAGAGACTTGTTTGCAAGGCGCTTTTGGAGAATTCTTGGGCCACCATTTTGGAGTAGAGTTGCAGTTGTATTTTGGATCTTCTTCAAGCATTTTTTAAAAATTTTAGGGATGTTATCAAGTTGTTCTTTGGGATTCTATAGTGTTATTCTTTGGCTGCAATCAAGTTGTTCTTTGGGCTTCTAAGCGTTATTCTTTGGCCGTTATTTCTTCTCAAACTTTGCGAGGAGTGTGAAGGTATGTCCATTATCAACACTCTTCCTTCTTCTCCTCTTCACTTAAAAATTTTTCTTCGTATTAATTAACAAAAATTAGGGTTTTACTTTCAGATTTTTGTTTGAACTTTTCCATGGCTCCAAAAGATAGGAGGGATGCAGCATGGAATCATTGCCAATTGGATGACAATGGGAAAAAACTATGCAATTACTGTAGGAAGAAAATTGTTGGGGGGGGGTATCCACAGAATAAAACAACACCTAGCACATGCACGGGGAAATGTTGAACCATGTCCAAAAGTCTCTGATGATTTGAGAGCAGATATGCTAAGTAGTATTGAAGCCTTCCAAGAAGAAAAAGCCAAGGCAAAGAAGATTCAAAAAGACATAGGGAGAAGTTCCATGCAAGTCGAGTTTGATAGTGACTATGAGGGTGATGATCATGATACCCCTCAAAATGAAAGGCCTAGTTTTGAAGAATCTTCTAGTTTTCCTATTAGAGGGAGAGTGGGACCTAGAGCATCCAATTTCAAAAGGCCACGTAGGGGCATCGATAGAGGGCTTGACTCTTTATTTGTCCCCCGCACTACCCATGGTTCTTAGCCCACCATTGATGCTAAATGGAAGAAGATGGAGAAGGAGGTTGCTTGGGAGTGCATTGCTAGATGGTGATATGATGCAAACATACCTTTTAATGTGTCTAATTCTTCCTATTATCAACCTATGATAGATGTTATAGCTTAATGTGGTACGGGCTTCAAAGGCCCTAGTTTTCATGATATCAGGGAGGCCCTTTTAAGAAATGAAGTCCAAAGAATAGATGAATACCTTAAGGAGTTCAAACAATCATGGAGTAAAATGGGGTGCACAATAATGTCTGATGGATGAAGTGATGGAAAATCCCGCACCATTCTCAATTTCTTGATTGCTTGCCCAAAAGGAACCATGTTTCTTAAATATGTGGATGCCTATGATCAGGTGAAGGATACACAACTATTATTTCATCTTTTGAATGAAGTAATTGAGGAGGTGGGGGCAGAGAATGTTGTACAGATCATCACTGGCAATGCCTTTAACTATGTTGCAGCAAAAAGGATGTTAGAGGAAAAACACCCCACCATTTGGTGGACACCATGTGCAGCACATTGTTTGGACCTCATGCTTGAGGATATTGGCAAAATTCAGTGGGTGAAGAAGCGTGTGGAGCATGCAAAATCAATAACCAGGTACATCTACAACCACTAATGGGTTTTGAGCCTAATGAGGAAGAACACTAAGGGTAAAGAGCTAGTTAGATCAACGATTACACGATTTGCAACAAACTTTTTTTCGTTGCAATCCATTGTTGATCAAAAAGCCAACGTGAGGAAAATGTTTTATTGTGATGAGTGGAATGAATCTCAGTGGAGTAAAAGGGCTAAAGGGAAAGAGGTAGCTGACAAAGTGTTTGAAAAGACATTTTGGAAAAAGGCAGAAGAGATTGTTTTGTTCAGTGAGCTTGTTGTGAAAGTATTGCAAATGGTGGATGGTGATAAACCTTCCATGGGTTTTATTTATGAAGCCATGGATCAGGCCAAAGAAGCAATAAAGGCAAGATATGGTGACAAAAGGCAGAAGTAATTTCCTATTTGGAAAATCTTTGATGAAACATGGAACAGACAACTCCACTGTCCTTTGCATGCAACAAGCTACTACTTAAACCCAAGATAAGAAATTTTGAAATTTAAATTCATAGTTATAAGATTTGTTATAATTTCAACCTTTTAGGTTCAACTTCAAGTTTCAAACATAGTAAACTAATGAATATTGTTGGTCTTTTAAACTTTGAACTTTTGAAGGTACCACTATACAAAAGACTTTGAAGCAGATGATGATGGGGAGGTAAATGATGGATTGTATAAATGCATTGAGCGCATGGTTCCTGACCCCAAGACACAAGATGAGATACATAGTAAAATGTTGTAATTCAATGAGAGTATGGGTAGCTTTGGCTTGAGTATGGCCATACGAGGCAGATCCAAGGATCCACCTGGTAAGAAATTTCAAAGTTCTCAAATTGTATATAATATTATTGAAAGTTTTCAAAGTCATTTACTGAAACTTGTTTGCATTCAACTCTTTTTGCAGCCTATTGGTGGGGACAATTTGGTGGGCTCTGCCCTGAGTTGCAAAAGTTTGCAGTTCGGATTTTGAGCCAGCCATGCAGAGCTTCTCGATGTGAACGCAATTGGAGCATTTTTTAGAGTATAAACACCAAGAGGCAAAACCAGTTGTTGAACAAGACCTCGACATCAGGCAACATAACCTTGGATGACTTTGATCCATTGTCAAAGTGGGTTGTGGAGTCTCAGGCACCATCCTTTCAGAATGAAGACCTTTATTGGTTGGATTTGGACCGACTTCCAGAGGTTTTACCATCAGGACCAGGGGAATCTAGTGGGGCTCAAAATCCCACTCTGATTGAGGATTATGTGGATGAGGATGACGATGAGGATGAGGATGATTAGGCCCTAGTTTTCATATTATCAATTTAAAGTTATTCATTACTAGTAGTACTATGCTTATTTTTTGGATTGTAGGGGCCATTTAGAGCCTCTTTGTTGATGTATCTTGGTTCAGAACTTCAGTGATGTATTGCACTCGATGCTATTTTGGTTATTTGCACCTATACTTGTTATATATATGACAAATTTTGCATATTTGTGTATTAATGGTTTGGATTCATATGTATGCACATAAATATATATGTTTTTTTACAAAATATGAATATTTTATGTGTTTTTTAGTCTACCGGTTTTTTTTCCGTTTTTTTTCCGGTTCCGGTTTGGTTCACATTTTGGGCTCTGTCGGTTCGATGACTGGTCTAATTCTGATAACATTGGTTATGGGAGGCTTAGGGATACCTTTAGTACTCTGATATGGGTATATGTATCAATAATTGTAGGTTTGTACATAACAGAAACAGTCTAGAAGTATCCTAAAGGTCGCATTCGTGAAATTAGCTCTTAGGACAGCTCACTAGTTTCGTCTTCTGGCTTTCCCAAATAGGTGAAGGAGGCTACAAATTCTCTGTTTTAGGCATTGGATACTTGGATAAGTATGTCAAGAACATCTTAGAACAAGAATGACTAAATTTACTGACACAGAGGTTGAATTATGCATAATACAGTAAAACTAGTCAATTCTAGGTGCAAATCTAGACAAGGTTGGATTAAACCATGTAAAATTCATTCTTACTGATTCCTAGGAAGGCGTGTTCTCCCTAGCCACAATGGCATCCACAAACACAACCCATGGCTTGGCCATGCCATTCAAGGTTGTTCGCACTAGCTCATGACCAGGTACAACCTCCCCAGCTGCTACAAGCTCATCTCTCACCTAGGTGATCCTAGTAAGGTAGGAAGTAACATTGTCAGATTTGACCATCATGATGCTTTTAAACTTCTCACAGTACCATCTTCAAGTTTTCATTGGAACTTTGGTACATGTCGGTTAAGCTAAGTTACAAGGATTCGGATACGGATCCACCAGTTTTTTGAAAACCCAGGATCCGGATACGGCGAGGATACATCATGTACAAAAATATAATAATATTTTTTAAAATTTTAAAAAATTCAAAAACATATTTGGAGTTTAAAAAACAAATCCATTTATGAATCATGACATTGAAACTGAAATCATTAGACATTTTATAAACTTGAAGATTGAAATGATGCATCATGCCTCATACAAAAATCCTAAAGGCTAAAGCCAAAAGGATAATATCATCATCCGATAATATGATATATCATGATAGTAAATACAAAAATGAGTGTCTCATCAATGATCACTCTAGTAATATGATAATGTAGATTGAATCTAACTACAAATCCAGAAATGGGTCTACATCCTCATAATCTGCATATGGAAACTCTACTTGTACATCTACATCATGAATAGATGTTGCGGGGCCTAGAATGGTGGAAGTTGCATCTAATGAAGGCCGAACTAGTGGTACAATATCCTCAAGGAGGTTGAGGTGAGTCATGGCATTCAATGTCATGTTTAAGTCAGAGTTCTCAAGCTCCACATCCCACATCCTACTCAGACCTTTCTTATACTCTGGATTTGAATGTGATAGAAGGCAGAGGTTGGAATGAACATATACAAGATCTTCAATCTTCGCTGCTCCTAGTCTGTTTCGCTTCACCGAATGGATGAAGCCATATGTACTCCAATTCCTCTCAGCTGATGAGGAACTAACAACTTGCAATAACAATCGAGTGGCCAGAGTTGAGATATGAATGCTTTCCCCACCATGGAATCCCCA